>OY855904.1:4272700-4767700 GCA_963693305.1 Meandrina meandrites
CAGTTGAGGAGAGGCATTTCGAGTTGTAAACTGCGAAAAGGCGAAATTTTTTGATCCGGGAAAATGGCCGGATCTCTTGTTATTTGAAAGAGTCAGTACTTAATGTGTAGTGTAAACGTATCTGAAATCATTATTAAACGATTATCATTGACAATCGATATAATCGATAAAGATTGATGAAAATCGATGAAAATCGATACTCAAAAACTCTTTCGATCGTCGATTTGCATCGATTTCCGATATCAATCGATTAATTACTATCGATTATTATCGATTATAATCGATTTTCATCGATTGGGCACGCCGGGCGCCTTCTGTAGCGGCAAAACAAAGCGACGACTGCATGACAGAAAGGTCGAGCATTTCAAAGCCCTTACGCAAGTGGGTCACACCTCCGCTGTTGCTGATCACGCAATCTCCACCGGCCACAACATCAAATGGGACCATTTCGAGGTCTTAGCTAGTGGACGAGGTGCATTGTAAAATACAAGAAACATTATTTATAAGGGACTTAAAACCCACCCTAAATGACAATGTTGGCAGTGAAAAGATGTGGCTTTATTAGTTTTCACCTATTGTTATCATTATTGTTTAACTAGTTACCAGTACCTCGCTTCCTATTTTTTAAAGTTTTAAATCTTTCTTTTTTTGTAACCGTCCGGGTTACAATCATTTTGCAGCTGACACATATTTTTAAAAACAGATTGCTGCTGTAATTTAGAAAACAACATTGATACACTGAATTCACTCATGCAAAGATAGATTATCTGAGGCGGGATTAGTTCTACATGGGTGACAACATGTAACGGTAATCATTTTTAAAAGGTGAGTGGATAGGTGTTTCAATCACCTGTGTTAATTTCTAATTCACATTGTTACACAAATAAGACGCAAGAGAAGTCTTTCCTTTCGTTAATGATTAATAGATGTTTTCGAAAGTGTTACAGGAATACAGCTTGACACGGAAAGACAGTTCAATAGAGTGTTGTTTTTAGTTCTTTATTTTTATTTTTTGCGAACAGAGTAGCATTTTGTTGAAATCAGCAAAGGAGAAAGAGTGCACCATGTAGGTAAGGAAATACATTGCACTGAAATTGATTGTTCGCAAGAAAATGTCCATTTTGATCGTTTATTAAATACACGACTCCTAAAAGTCAACGATTCTGTGAGGTAACTTCTGTTGCCTGTTAAGCTTTGATTTTATCGCGTACCATTCTATTGCACTCGGTTGTCTTAATTAAGCTTGTGTAATTCAAATTTAAGTTTATCTTTTATGGATAACAGTAAATGTACGCAAGCACTTGATCCGGTGGGAATTTGTAACAGTTTTCTGAAGACGTCTGCAATTATCAACTTCTTTTAGCTGTTAAAAAAGCTCTTGAGTGTGAACTTATATTAATGGTAAAACACAAGTTGGTTGTTTGTTTTCTTTGGTTGCAGAATCTAACATCACTTTGGCGTGTTCTAAATCGGGATATCAAACCGTGCACAAAAATGTATCGTAACGTCTTTACACAGAAAAATGAAAAAGAAATTAGAGAAAACTATTCTGAGTTTCGTTTTTCAGTTCTCAATATACATGTAAAGGATTATCATCAAAAATATCACAAAAATATATTTTTTTGACTCAATACCGTTCGTTAATCATTTATGAACTCTGTTTGCCAATTTTAATAAGTCATTCTTTTCATTTTTGTTTCGTTTCCTCAGAAACGAAAGAAATGATGTGAACTCGATGAAAACTTTTTACACACTGGGTGCTACAATTCAATCAGGAGAACACTCGTAACCAACGCGTTTGTACTAGAGGCAAACAATCTCGAAACATGTTCTTCCAAAATCGGAAAGATAAGCGTCAGCAAGACCAAAAATTATTGAGATTCATAAATAGAAATATCTGACGACTGCATTGTTTTTAAGTTCGATTAAAGCAATGTATTAGTGAAAAATATAAAGTGAACTCTTTCCGTGTTTAATTGTTATTTTCTTAAGTAAACATTCTAGCTATATTCTGAGAAAGAAGAAAATTCCCACCAATGAGAGCGCTTGCAAGCGCAAACAAGGACAGATGCCTTTGCGTGTGTCGTGTTTGCTGACATGGAATGGCTAGGAAGTTCCTTGTCATTCTTACCCTTCCGCGATCTGGAAACCAAACAATATTTCATTTTGAAATAGCTCCTTGTCGCATTTGTGAGGTTACCACAAGTTATCACGAAATCCCAACTCAAGTCATGGCTACATTAATATACAGATTTACATTAATACCTTTAGTATACTTAAGGACGTTCGCGCTAATTGTTTATGCGCATCCTTACTGCGCACGTAATTCCTGTCGCAACGCTACGCCACGTCATGCATCGAGCGCGCGCGCTGAGGAAACTTTCCAACCACATATAGGGTGAGTAGCCGTTGCGATAACTTCGCTTGTAGTTTGCCAGCTTAAATGGTCGGTGACCCCTACTTTTTTCTTAACAGATCACTTTTGTTAACGATTATCTACGTTTTGTGAGAAAATGAAAAAAATCTATCGATTAAAAGGTTGATTTTTTTGCCCCACGCACGTTCGAATTCCGCTTTTTGATCTTTTCGTTTTGTCGTACGACGGGTTCAAATGCCTCTTCCAGGGCTAAGTTTTGCATAAAAGATGGCAACACTTAAAATTATTTACGCAACAGACGCACTTCTTCAAAATATCACCAAGATCGTTTGCCTCCGTTTTCTCATCATCGATAATTTAAACTACAAACCTTGAAAGCCGTGCGAAATTACGTGCGCCAATTTTTCAAAATCAGGGTAGTTTTCTACAGACTTTATCTCTGAAACGAAGTCGGTGACCCCCACTTTTTTTTGTATTTCTGACACAAGTAACTCATTATCCGTCCTCAGTAAAAATTTTAGAAAAATCTATCGACTAGAAAATTTTCGCGCGAACGTCCTTAATGAAAACGAAATTTTATTGGGCCCTTGGAAGAAAGTTCATTTTGAGCTGATCGAGTTGTGCATATTTATAACTTGCCAACTTGTATAAGAGAATTTAAAAATTAGACAGTACTGGGAATCACAAAAGGTTTAAATTGGCTCCGTAGTTATTCCCGACGCACTTGTCTATAAAAAAAATCTTTGGGTCATTTGTTTTTCTGCTTTGATGCGATGACTATCATTTGAGATTTTAAGAACTTTGGAGATTTAAGCAGGTTTTCGATATTTTATAACGCTAACCGACGTAGCGAATATGTTGAAGGACAAAGATCTACAATTAGGCATAAAGTAAAGACAATTTTCAGTAAAATTTTAGTTAACCTAAAAATATGGCAATTCTGCGTCAACGATTTTGCTGGACTTTCTTTAAGGTATGTTGTAACTGATTCCAGAATTAAGAATATCTATTTTCAGTTAGATTGAATTCCATCGCATTATTACTGAATGATAGGTAAAAGTTTTTCAAACGTTTTTTGGCCATCGCCTTAAAGCCAAAAAACTTATGACCAAAACTTTGTCATGGGCGAGTGCACTTGGAATTACTGCGGAGCTATCGTGAGTGAAATCTTCTTTGTTTAATCACTTTTTCTTTCGCTTATTGATTCTGACACTTAATGTACTATCGGTCATGCACACAATGTATCGATTTTAAAATATATTTCCTGGCTTCCTTTTCAACAAGAACGTTCTGTAAAGTTGAAATGGAATACGATTCGTTTTTGGATTCTTCGCTTAGTAACAGGGGCTTGTAGGCAATGTAATTAGTTTAAACTAACCAATGAATAAACAAATAAATGCATTTTTTTTGAAGGACGTGTTTTCTCATTCACGCTGCGATGTGTCCAAAACTGTTGTTTGCAGTTTTATCTTTTCTGACGCTTTCCTGGAAGTGCCATGGTGAAGCTGCTGACCAATGCCCGGCGCAACAACCAATTCATGGCAAAGCTTTGAGGGGTTTCACATTCAAGACTTTAATGTCGTCATCTGCATTTGAATGTTTAGTTGATTGTCATTATGAAGACAGATGTCAGAGCTACAATTATGTTACAAAGACAAATATCTGCGAGATGAACAACAGAACCAAGGAGGCAAAACCAGAACAGTTTGTGTCAGATCCAGATCGGTCTTACATGAAACGTGGAGCTCACAGAAGTAAAGTTATTGTGATTATTAATGTGAATTCGGATCTGTGTGATGTTATTTAAGTTAGGAAAGATGAACGTTTATTCATTTGTGCCATTGTGGAAGATCTTCACCAGATCATTGTTAAAAGAGGAAATGGTAAGAAAGTCCGGCAAAGTTCTTTGTTGTATGTGTTTGTTCCCTATTTTGGGGGTTGACCGTGCACAAAACCTGACAAAATACAAAAGGTGGTTACGTGTGTTCATGCAACTAACCAATCGAAACATTGCGATTATGTTATTCGTGCATAGCGTATGAGCTCAAAACAAAACATGTGCAGGGTCGTGGACCTTCGAACATTAATCTTGGCCTCTCTGTTTGCTCCTTTAATGTTTGTCAGGCGTTCTGGCCTTTTTCCTCTATTAACTATGACCTGGTGAAGACTAGCAGCCCTTGTGTTGCAGTCGAAACGTCTTGTCAAGAACTCAAAGCGATTCCATCGTGAGACAAACGAATAAACGTTCATCTTTCCTATCTTACACCACTATTAACAATAAGCACATCTTGAATGACGTTATTTAAGTTACTTGGAAAACCTTATGTTTTTTTTCTTTCATCAGAGCAACTAGGTTCCATTTCCACTCTGCCAGCTGAGTCATGCAAGGAAATCAAAGCAAATGAAGGAGGACATGCGGTCAGCGGTAATTCGTGGTTGGATCCCACTGGTTCTGGAGAGGTTATCTTGGCTTTCTGTGACATGAACACAGAAGGTTTGAAAATATTTCATTTCAGCCCTATTTTGTTGTAAAAAAGTGCTTCGCCCATGTGTTATGTGTTTTAGTTGCAGATTTTTGCATTCGGCATCGCTGCCAGAATGGTGCTTCGTGTGTGAATGGTCACGTGAACTACACATGTCTGTGTAATGGAGAGTGGATTGGTACCTACTGTGACTCGTCTATGACAGGCAAGCAGATTTTTTTAAAACGAAATTTGCATATTTGTGTCATTCAGATGCTTGACAAAGCTAAAGGAGCATTGTTCTTGTTTTATCTTCGCTGTTATTCTTTTTTTTCACATTGTTTTTATTAAGGTAACACTTACAACACGTGTTACGCGTAAACCAGGCTCGGTTATTAGCCTGGCACTGTCGACAAACATGAGCCCGCATTCCGTCCAAGACTGTATGCATGTATGTATGTATGCATGTACTGCCCCGCGTATGCTTAATACTGTAGACGAAAGCCGAGTCAATTTTATAATATTATTTTTGTTCCAGTTTGTAGGTTTCGTTTAGCAAATAACTTTAAACAAACTTGGAACAGACGTGTATTCTTTGCGCAGAGGTTCAGCATTATTATCTCAGAATATTTCTGGTGTCACGTTATGCCGACTCTGTATAAGCCGAACACCTCTCTAAGACGGACAGTTGGGGCAGGTCCCGACGGTGTCCTTCTTAGAGAGAGAGTTGACTGTAATTCGGGTTGGGCTTAATTTTCGCAGATGTAAATACGAACTTGCGTACTGCTTCATAAGATCATGTTATGATATATCAAATTACAATATGGCGGGCTCCGCCAGTAGGCAAGATGAACCATATCCTGTGCTGTGATTGGCTACCTCAGTCGATGAACACTGAATTTCTGCAAAGGCCAAAGGACAATGCAAAGATTCTGGGTCCGGCTGCATAAAACACTTAAGATTCTGTGGGATTTTGTGCAACTGTTCTCTGTGTTCCATAGGATTTTTTATCGCCGACATTTTGTTTCCCATACTCTTTTATCCACTTTCGGCTGATTTATCCGTAATAGTGTGTAAAAAGACCTTTCAAAACGCAGGAAAAAGCTGCAGAGAAAATTCCACTTAATCTTAAGGGGGGAGACTCTTAACTACAGATCCAGAGGAATTGCTAAGGGATTGCTGAAGACTGTATTTTGAAGCAAGCGATTCTGAAGCTTTTTGTAACGCTAAATGATGAATTGAAGGAAATTAAATTTTAACAGCTCAAGCGTTCAGTCAGCCTCATTTTTCAGTTGTTTACACCTCACGAGCGGGCAATATAACTCCATCTTGCCCGCTCGTGTTTATGAACCTTCATCGACAACTGCATCGCAGACGATAAACACCTCCAAAAAACTTGACCAATCTCCAAACATTTTGGCCTCACGTTCAGTCAATAACTCATATTGATCTCCTCCTATACCTTAAAGAAAGTAGCTGCAAGGAGATAAAAGCAGTATTCCAGCATTCTCCTGATGGAATGTACCAGGTGCAATAGGAGAATGGGTCTACCGTGCTAGCATATTGTGATATGACGTCATTTGGCGGAGGATGGACAATGTGTTACTCAACTGACAACAAAGTGAATCCAAAAAGAGAAGTGACGTATGAGGAGAATTTCCCTTATGGTACAAATGGTTACAGGACGGACTGTAATTACATCCCGGTAATATATTATGCGTCTTATAATTCCACTGTTTTTGGGTTGCAATGCCATTCAAGTTATGTCACATTGTCTACACCACTGACAACTTTGGTACGGTTTTACCAATACACAAATTGAAATTACTGTGACGTCAAATTTTGATGCTATGGTAACGTCAAAAGTGGTAAAAGATACCTTATTTTTGACCTATTGATGCCAATAACTAAAAAACTACTCGGTGAAAGTTGTTGTCTTTGATATGTACTTGTCTAATTGACAAAACAAATCTTTATACGAATTAAAAAAAAAAGGTTTTCTTTTTGTCGGTTAGGCAAAAATATATCAAAACAAAACCTTTCCTTTCACGGAGCAGTTTGTAAGTTGTTAATCTCAAAAGGCAAAAATAGGTTATCTTTGTCCTTTTTTGACGTTGCCATGGCAATGAATTTTAACATTCAATTAACCTAAATATGTTCATTGATAAAACTTATACAAATTATTGATGTAGCTGCAAAAGAAACACCAAAGATGGATATGTCTAAACCATTAAGAGCAACCTTAACGTTTTGTTCATTGTGTTCTACGCTCTATCATATTTTCCTAAGGTGGGGTTTTCCACTCTTGTTAAGCGGTTTCGTGTAGTATCTTGTTGTCTTTTTTCTGCCCTGGCTCGTTTGAGAATACAGTTTGTTATTCCCCACCCTCCTTCCCTTAAGCAATGTCGGGTTTCCTTAGCTTTTACTCCTTCTTCTACTCTGTACCTTACGCAACACTTCTCAGCCCAGATATCTTATTAGTATCAATCATAGACTGTCTTCTGAATGAATGTACTATTTGACTGCATGTATCTTGCTGTCACAGAAATCGAGGATTATTTAAGGGTCACGTGCAAAATGTCTTCTTTTCGTTGTAGTTTCGTGAGATCATATTTGTGGATGAAACAACAGGAGACAAAGCCATTTTCACATACAAGCTCAGTTCTACTCTTGTTGCCGCTGAAAATTACGGAATAACACTAAAAGGTCTGTGGAGTGGAGGAGGCGTAGCAGACACGAGCTATGAATATCAGCTAATGATTTGCGATGAGTCATTTTATTCTGGTTTCTTTGTGTCCGGGTTTACCAATTGTTATAAGCAATGTGCCCAATGGTGTGGCGATCTTATCTCTCCCTACTTCCGGACAGCAACATCGTCATCAGGTTATGGCGGAGTCGCGTTCAACGCCAATGGTCATCGACCCTTTAGCAAACGACTGATAAGTGTAGGACGACGAGTTTTTAATTGTCTAGTGAGCTAGGTCAGGCAATTTGTATATTGTAAAGTAACATTACTTTGTTGGGGTCTTCGGTATAACGGTAGAAATGTTTTGCATATTAGAAAGTGCATTTGGATAGATAACGTATACTCAACAGAATTAAGCTGATGACTTTATATCCCTTTCATCCATTCTTGATGTAGAGCTTTTTTTCTTGTACATAATATATGCGGTGCTTATTTTGGGTAATTAAGGGGTCTTTTCTTTCTAGAAAATATTTTCCCATACTGACCGTGATTGTTCAGTTTGAATTCCATTTGTTCATTGTGACATCAAATAACGAAATAACACTAATAATAACGGTCGGGAGTTTTGGAATAGAACCACCCATAATATCATTTTAAACTATTGTTTAGACGGTTGGGGAACATGAACCAGTTGATGGCGAATTCTGGTTTCCGGGACCGGTCTGAGCCCACAGTTTTCGTTTTAAAGTTGCTAAGCAACTGATCCTACCATGATGGCGTGACAGCTATCAGAGGACTGTCGAGAGCCCGCCTTATGTTATGATTGGATAATGAAATCGGAAACTTGTTGCCCCGACTGTAGAAGTTTAGTTTTATCTTTCACTGGGAAGTTATTTTATTTCCCTGGCGGACCATGCCAGGATTCGGCTGACTGACAAGAATTTTCTCTGAATATAGTACCATGTCGAGTATAAAAGCCGTTAAAAAACTTCTAAGTGGTACCATGCGACCGTATATGACTCAAGGATGTCTCTGGACGTGCACAAAAGTCACGTGTTTTCACGCTCTGTTCCTGTAAATATGCTTGAACTGCAACGACTGAGGACAACAACAAACGAAACATTCACGAACACATTTTTATTTATTTTTTTTTGTATTAGTTAGTATACGTGACTGTTTTCAACTTTGCATCCCGTGTGCTGGAATGTAGCGAATTAGCATAATTAGAGTCACTGCTTTGAATAGCGTACATTCACGTTTGTAAACAGCGACTCGGAAGGTCTTCGGAAGCCTGCAATTTTGGTGTCAAAGTTTTCTCCGCCGATATAGAATTTGAGGACTTGATTCGCGAGGAACATAAACTTAGTGTACTCTATTGTGTTCTGGCTAAAGCGAATTTAAAAATTTCATTTTCAAAAAGAAGATAGCACGTTTCAAAGTTTGGATTTCACATTTTTACTCTCTCTCTCCAATTTTAAAATTCGAGAATTTAATTTTTGCCAGAATACAAAAGAGGTTTTGATTATCACTACGTTATATAGTCGCTTAATTCGGGCGCTATTCCGGCTGAAAACTTGGACACAAAATCGCATTGTCTGCAGTTTAACTTTAAGAGCTTTTAACATCACACTTATCGGTGATCTACCAATAAAACCAGGGGCGCGGCCAGGATTTTTCCATAGGTGCGCACAATTTTCCAAATCCCCCTATAAAAAAACTTAGAAATTAGAAGAATGAAGATGTTGATAGAAGTCAAGATCAGAAGAAAGTAAACTGCTAGTCAAGAGTATAAGCAAGTAATCTGAAGGTCTAACAACCTGAAAATGGATATGACGAAACATCTTAGAAGGAGTTTTGTAAGTAACTCACTAGCAACTCAATAAATATATCTACTTTATTCTTCGCGAGTCTGCTCGCTCGTTGGTCTATCGACAACTGGAGTACCTCCGCTCTGAGCTAATGCCCGTCAGCCAAATCTCCTACAGAAAGAACCCTTCAATTCATCCATCACAAAGGGAATCACAGTGCCCTGGCTACCAGTATGGGACAAACTGCCACTCAATCGCATTCTAATTAAATCCGTGAGAACACATCTCCGTGTTACAATCATTTTGCAGCTGGCACATAATAAATTATATTTTTAAAAACAGATTGCTGCTGCGCTGTAATTTAGAAAACAAACATTGATGCACTGAATTTACTCATGCAAAGATTGCTGTATCTGAGACGCGATTAGCTCTGCATGGGTGAACACATGTAACGCCTGTCATTTTAAAAGGTGAGTGAATAGGTGTTTCGATCACCTGTGTTTATTTCCTAATTCCCATTGTAAACACAAAGAAGACGCAAGGGAAGTCTTTCCTTTCGTTAATGACATACTCTCTTGTTAATGATTAATATCTGTCTTTGAAAGTTTTACAGGAGTACAGTTTGACACTGAAAAACTGTCAAAATAGTTCAATAGAGTATTGCTTTTATTTTTTTATTTTTTACGAACAGAGTAGCAGTTTGTTGAAATCAGCAAAGGAGAAAGAGTGCACCATGTAGGTAAGGAAATACATTGCACTGAAATTGATTGTTCGCAAGAAAATTTTTCTGATTGTTTAATAAATACACGACTCTTAAACTTCAACGATTCTGCGGGGTAACCTCTGTTGCCCGTGAGGCTTTGACTTTAACGCGTACCATTCTATTGCACTCGGTTGTCTTAAGCTTGTGTTAATTCAAATTTAAGTTAATCTTATATGGATAACAAGAAATGTAAGCAAGCACTTGATCCGGTGGGAATTTGTAACAGTTTTCTGAAGACGCCTGTAATACATTATCAACTTCTTTTAGGTGTTAAACAAGCTCTTGAGTGTGAACTTATATTATTGTCAAACACAAGTTAGAATGGTTTGTTTTCTTTGGTTGCGAATCTGATATGACTGACATTATGCCATAATTCCTGACATCATTTTGGCGTGTTCTAAATCGGGATATCAAACCGCAAAAAATGTATTGTAACGTCTTTACACAGAAAAATGAGATTATAGGATACTATTCTAAGTTTCTTTTTCAGTTCTCTATATAAAGGATTATCATTAAAGAATTTTCAAACTGAAGATTTCTTCATATAATAGAAATTTTTTTTGGCTCAATACCGTTAATCTATGAACGTTAATTTATGAACGCTGTTTGCCAATTTTGATGCCAATTTTAATAATTCAATCTTTCCATTTTTGTTGAAACGGTATTATTTTGGATTCGATGTGAACTATTTACACAGTGGGGGCTACTATCCAATCAGAAGATTGCTTGTAACCACAATGTCAACACGGTATACAAGAGGCAAACAATTTCAGTAAAAACACGTTCTTGAAATATCAGAAAGATAATCGTCAGCAAGACCAAAAATTAATGAGATTCATTACAAATAGAAATATCTGACGACTGCATTGTTTTTAAGTTCGATTAAAGCAATGTATTAGTGAAAAATATAAAGTTAGCTCTTTCCGTGTTTAATTGTTAAGTAAACATTCTAGCTATGTTCTGAGAAAGAAGAAAATTCCCACCAATGAGAACGCTTGCAACCGCAAACAAGGACAGATGCCTTCGCGTGTGTCGTGTTTGCTGATATGGAAGGGCTAGGAAGTTCCTTCTCATTCTTATCGTTCCGGGATCTGGAAGCGAAACACCTTTTTTTAAATAGCTCCTTGTTGCATTTGTGTGGTTACCACAAGTTATCACGAAATCCAACTCATGTCCATATTAATATACAGTTATAAATAAACGTACAGTAATACCTTTGGTATACTAAAAGGAAAGAAATTTTATCAGGCCCTTGTAAGAAAGTTCATTTTGAGCTGATCAAGTTGTGCATATTTGTAACTTGCCAACTTGTCTAAGAGAATTTAAAAGTTGAATAGTACTGGGAATCATAAAAGGTTAAATTTGCCCCGTAGTTGACCCGCCGCACTTTTCTATAAAAAAAATCTTTGGGTCATTTGTTTTTCGGCTTTGACGCGATGACTATCATTTGAGAGTTCAAGAACTTTGAAGATTTTTGTAGGTTTTCGATCATTTCGAATATATTTTAACGGTTCGCAAGACATTGACAAGATCAGCAACATCTAAATGACCTAAATAAATCTGGGTTTACCTCGGTGTAAGAACCTGTGATATTTTTCTTTGTTTTGGAGCTATTGTTTTCCTTCTCTATCTTTGTTTTGCCAGCTCTTTGTTGTATTGTTTGTTCTTTGTTTTACGTCACCGATGAGTTTCACAGGTTCTTACACCGAGGATGAGCCATAAATCTAGGTGATCTAGATGACCTAAACATTTTGGCAATTCATTTCTACTTCAACGATTTTTGTTGGATCCTCTTTAAGGTATGCTGTAACTGTTTCCAGAATTAAGAATAGTTATCTTCAATTCAGATTGAATTCCATCGCATTATAACGGAATGATAGGTTAAAATGTTTCTTTACAGGACGTGTTTTCTCACTCAAGCTGCAATGTGTCCAAAACTGTTGTTTGCAGTTTTATCTTTTCTGGCGCTATCCTGGAGGTGTCAATGTGAAGCCGCTGACCAATGCCCGGCGCAACAAACAATCCATGGCAAAGCTCTGAAGGGTTTCACATTCAAGACTTTAGTGTCGTCATCTGCATTTGAATGTTTAGTTGATTGCCATTTTGAAGACAGATGTCAGAGCTACAATTATGTTTCAAAGACAAATATCTGCGAGATGAACCACAGAACCAAGGAGGCAAAACCAGAACAGTTTGTGTCAGATCTAGATCGGTTTTACATGAAGCGTGGAGCTCACAGAAGTAAAGTTGTTGTGATTGTAAATGTGAATTCGGATCTGTGTGGTGTTATTTAAGTTAGAATATCCATGATATGACCTGAGGAAGACTAGAAGTCGAAACGTCGAAATGTCGTGTCAACAACTCAAAGCGATTCCATCGTGAGACAAACGAATAAAAGTTCATCTTTCCTATCTTACACCACGATTAACAACAAGCACATCTTACTGACATTATTTAAGTTACTTGCAAAACTTTATGTCCTTAAATGAAACGTCTTTCTATTCTCATCAGAGCAACTAGGTTCCATTCCCGCTCTGCCAGCTGAGTCATGCAAGGAAATCAAAGCGAACGAAGGAGGACAAGCGGTCAGCAGTAATTCGTGGTTGGATCCCACTGGTTCTGGAGAGGTTGTCTTGGCTTACTGTGACATGAACACAGAAGGTTTGAAAGTATTTAATTCAGCCCTATTTTGACTGTGAAAAAGTGCTTCGCCCATGTGTTTCTTGTTTTAGTTGCAGATTTTTGCGTTCGGCACCGCTGCCAGAATGGTGCTTCGTGTGTGAATGGTCACGTGAACTACACATGCCTGTGTAATGGAGGGTGGATTGGTACCTACTGTGACTCGTCTATGACAGGCAAGTAGATTTTTTAACTCAATTTACATATTTCTGTCATTCAGAGGTTTCACAAAGGAGCACTTGTTCTTGTTTTATCTTTGCTGTTATGCTAGCGTCGCGCCGGTTTATGTATGTGCTTATTCTCGTCCCCATAGCCCTTTTCGCTCCCCTTTTCGCTCTGGGGACATGGGATTTTTAAACTAATTTGAATTTTTTTGATTGGCCGTTTGAAACAAAGAAATCGTGAGCGGAAGTAGAAAACGCCATGACTCTCCCTTACAGTATATAGAAACATTACGACTGCAATAAAATAAAAATCTGCAATATCACAGCGACAAACCGATGACTGGTGCCGCATCTCTTAAAGACCTTGGATTAGTAACTTAGTTTAAAAGGAAAATATAGACGGCAAACTGATCCTGACGGCTGAAGCGGTCAAAAATAAACAAAGTGGACAAAACAACTAAAACGTATTGAGAAAACTTTGCCCTATATTTCGGTTTGCAATACAAACCTTCCTCAGGGGCTGGGCGGAAAAAAATTGCGAGAAAAGAAAAAAGATCGTTACAAATGAATTATTTTGAAATAAAATACTAAACAATAGTTTAACAATTGTCAATGACGTGCTTTGTCACGTCTGTTTATGCCAAGGGGATGTAATGTTTTGGCTTGGTTAATTAAATGGGCTTCACGAGCCTTCCTAACTGAATCACGTTTGCTACGTATAAGTTCAAGCGGGATGAGGTGAACGTCGTTGATTGAATGGACAGGTTGATTGAAGTGAATCGATGCTGGAGTAGGGTCGTCTAGGTGAAGGTGGGTAAGGATAGATCTGCGGTGTTGTCCGAAGCATTCATTGAGTTGGCGTTTGGTCTCTTCCGCCCAGCCCCTGGGAAGGTTTGTATTGCAAACCGAAATATAGGGCAAAGTTTTTTCAATACGTTTTAGTTGTTTTATCCACTTTGTTTATTTTTGACCGCTTCAGCCGTCAGGATCAGTTTACCGTCTATATTTTCCTAGATTCCAGGACTGGAAATCCTTTGTCTCCAGAGCCCATCATCTCTCGTGCCAAGGCCCTACCGGCTAAGAGAAGCGAAAAGGGTTATGGGGACGAGAATAGTATGTGTCGTGTACTACTTATGGTTGCGTGTTACGTGTAAACCAGGCTCGGTTATCAGTCCGGTACTGCCGACAAACATGAGCCCGCGTTCCGCCTGGACTAGACTCGAATGAGCGGTGGAGCATAAAGTACATCGATAAAGTATTGCCAGTTCTCAATTGGAAGTAGAAAACGATATTTGTATTCCAGAGAACTGGTTACACAGGTTTCGCGCAACGCGCAAGCGACGAATAGAAGTTACGAAAAAATGGCGGACAATTTAAATTATTTTTCTGACGACGAAGAGTCGGAATGGCTGGCGAGTATTGATCCAAGTTTATTTGACAAATCGAACGAAGAATAGCAGTTAGACGAGAGTGGAATTTCATCATTAATTGAAGAAAATAGAAACAGCAACACAACAAAGAAGACGAAAACTGAATTCAATGTTTGGACCCGGTGGTGCAACTCCATCAACGAGAGAAGGCCAATGGAGGATATTCCTCCCTCCTTGCCCATTTTTTTATCAAAGTCAGAAATCTTAACAGACTTAACGGGGATGAGTTCGAGCCAGGAACTTTAACTTCGTTGCAACGAAGTTTCGACCGCTTTCTACGACAACATGGCAAAAATTACAACATCATTCAAGATAAGATCTTTGAAAATCACAAAACGTAAGCAACTAAGGCTGTCAGGTAAAGATGGTCGTCCAAACAGGGCGCTGGGTCTAACAAACGACGAGCTTAAAAAGTTTTGAAGCGAGAAACAGCTAGGCGACCATTCCATCAAAAGGCTATTTTTGCACGTTGTAAAAAGTGAAATAAATTGCGCCAGTGATGGCGTGCTCGAAACCACAAAACGAGTTTGACGTGTTCTCGAGCTCTTGACCAATTAGTTAGCTGGATATCCCGCGCCAATTCCGTCAGGCATTCGCGGCAAATAAATTTCCGCGAAATTCGCCCACTTTGACATAACATTTTGGCTTGTTGGATAATAAATCTCTTATTAGACGTTTCGATGTGAAGTATCGCCGAGAATTTTTACTCGTTGTTTGTATTTTGACTCGCCCTACGGGCTCGTCAAAATATGGCACAACTCGTAAAAATACCCGGCGATACTACACATCAAAACATCTGATAAGATATATATCAAATTACAATATGGCGAGCTCCGCCAGCAGGCAAGATGAACCATATCCTGTGCTGTGATTGTCTACCTCAGTCGATGAACATTGAATTTCTACAAGGGCCAACGGACAATGCAAAGATTCTGGGTCCGCGGCTGCATAAAACAACTTTTAAGATTAAGTTGGATTTTCTGCAACTGTTCTCTGTGTTCCAAAGGATTTTTTAGCGCCGAAATTGTGTTTCCCACACTCTTTTATCCACTTTCGGCTGATTTATCCGTAATAGTGTGTAAAAAGACCTTTTAAAACGCAGGGAATAGCTGCAGAGAAAATCCCACTTAATCTTAAGATGCTTTATGCAGCCGGGCCAAGGATCCTGGTTTATCTAGTCAGGAATTGTAGAGAATAAACAACTTAAAAGAATTTGGCTGACTGTACGGTTCGGTTGATAAACTTTAATTTTCAAATTGAATTAAAAGGAAAGGAAATTTTGACAGCTCAAGCGTTCAGTCAGCCTTATTTGTCAGTTGTTTACACCTCACGAGCGGGCAAGATAACTCCATCTTGCCCGCTCGTGTTTATGAACCTTCATCGACAACAGCATCGCAGACGATAAACACCCCAAAGAACTTGACCAATATCCAAACATTATGGCCTCACGTTCAGACAATAACTCATATTTATTTCCTCTTATACCATAAAGAAAGTAGCTGCAAGGAGATAAAAGGCGTATTCCCGCATGCTCCTGATGGAATGTACCAGGTGCAACAGGAGAATGGGTCTACCGTACTAGCATATTGTGATATGACGTCATTTGGCGGAGGATGGACAATGTGTTACTCAACTGACGACAAAGTGAATCCAAAAACAGAAGTGACGTATGAGGAGAATTTCCCTTATGGTACAAATGGTTACAGGACGGACTGTAATTACATCCCGGTAATATATTATGCGTCTTATATTTCCCCTGTTTTGGGTTGCAATGTCATTCAAGTTATCTCTACCACCACCGACAACTTTGCTACGGTGTTACCAATGAACGAATTGAAATTACTGGGACGTCAAATTTTGATGCTATGGTAACGTCAAAAGTGGTAAAAGATACATTTTTTTTGACCTATTGAGGCTAATATCTTAAAACTGCTTGGTGAAAGTCGTTGTCTTATGTTTTTGTCTAACCGACAAAACAAACCTGGTACGAATTTTTTAAAAAAATTATAGGTAGGGTTCATTCCCATTTTAAATTAACGAAAAAAAAAACATAACTCAGAATCCTACCCATAGGCGTTTTTCTAAAAATTTGAAAATGGTTTTCTTTTTGACGGCAAGACCAAAATATATCAAAAACAAAAGCTTTCCCTGAGCAGTTTTTAAGTTGTTAGCCTCAAAAGGTAAAAATAGGTTATCTTTGATAATATTTGACGTTGCCATGGCAATGAATTTTAACATTGCATTGAGTTAAATTTGTTCATTGACAACACTTATACAAATTTGTACTAAAAGGGTACCATTTCCTCCACATTATTGGTGTAGCTGCAATGGAAATACCAAAGATGGGTATGTCTAAACCATAAAGAGGCATCTTAAGGCCGCGCTGGACCCTTGCTCATTAATAAACTCATTAGCAATTTATTTTGACCGGGTGTCATGTTGTAAATGTTTAATTCTTCGAATTTTGAACACCGATTCCTTCAAAACTTATCAAGGATAATAGGGGTTGATGGAATTTTATCATGATTGTCGTTTTACTGAGAGATGACCGTTTACTTTGATGTTACAAGCTCTAAAGGGTTAATCTGCAGATAATGCGATTTTGTGTCCAAGTTTCCAGCTAGAATAGCGCACCAAATTAAACGACTATATAACCTAGTGGTAAATCACAACCTCTTTTGTGTTCTGGTCAGAACAAAATTCGCGAATTCAACAATTACTAGGAGTTATTGGCTCCTAAGAGGGTAAAAATGTGAAATCTAAAATCTGCGGTGTCTTGTAGTATCTTAACTTGTTGTCTTTCGTTTCTGTGCTGGCTTGTTTGAGAATCCTTAATAATTAGACCCGTAGCCCTTAAGGGCTACGGGTCAGTAGTCCATGAGGCGAAGCCGAAGGGCTATTGACCCGTAGCCCTTAAGGGCGAAGGTGAAGTTGAAGAAAGATATATTTGGGGATGGAACGAAAGAAAGCGTCACCAATTTCGCTACTCGATGACTATTACTAATAGTCCCCTAGTAGTGTAGCCAATCAAAATGCAGGATTTGCATTAGTCCACTAGTTGGGTGATACTAAAGTTTGTTATTCCCCACCCTCCTTCCCTTAAGCAACAGCGGTTTTCGTTAGCTTTTACTCCTGCTTCTACTCCGTGCCTTACGCAACACTTCTCAGCCCAGCTATCTTATTAGTATTGTCATAGACTGTCTTCTGAATGAATGAGACCGTTTGACTACAAATATCTCGCTGTTACAAAAATCGAGTTTATTTATGCAATATTTTTCCCCTCGTTGTAGTTTCGTGAGATCATATTTGTGGATGAAACAACAGGAGACAAAGCCATTTTCACATACAAGCTGAGTTCCACTCTTATTGCGGCTGGAAATTACGGAATAAAGTTACAAGGACTGTGGAGAGGAGGAGGCGTAGCAGACACGAGCTATGAATATCAGCTAATGATTTGCGATATGCCATTTTATTCTGGTTTCTTTGTGTCCGGGTTTACCAATTGTTATAAGCAATGTGTCCATTGGTGTGCCGATCTTATCTCCCCCTACTTCCGGACAGCAACATCGTCATCAGGGTTTGGCGGAGTCGCGTTCAACGTCAATGGTCATCGCCCCAATAGCAAACGACTGATAAGTGTAGGACTGCGATAAGATTAGATTCACAGACGAGTCCTTAATTGTCTAGTGAGCTAGATCAGGCAATTTGTATATTGTAAACATTACTTTGTTGGGTATAACGGTATAAATGTTTTGCATATTAGTGAGCGCATTTGGATAGATAATGTAGAATTGCGGTCATTTCGCTCAATGGTCAGATCGCTCCTCGTTAGATCGCCCCCAACCAAAGTCATATCGCTCCCGACTAACTCAACAGAGTTACGCTGATGGTTTAATATCCCTTTCATCCATTCTTGATGTAGAGCTTTTTTTCTTGTACATAATATATGTGTTCTTGTACATATTATATGTTATATACGGGGTTTTCTTTTATAGAAAATATTTTCCCACACTGACCGTGATTGTTCGGTTTGAGTTCCATTTGTTAATTGTGACATCAAATAACAAAATAATAACACGTAATCACAATAGAAGGTGAATAATACCGGAATAATGGAATAGAACCCACCCATAATATCATTTTAACTATTGTTTAAACGGTTGGGGAACATGAACCAGTTGATGGCGAATTTTGGTTTCCGGGACCGGTCTGAGCTCACAGTTTTCGTTTTAAAGTTGCTAAGCAACTGATCTTACTATAATGGCGTGACAACTACCAGAGGACTGTCGAGAGCTCGCCTTACGTTTGATTGGATAATAAAATCGCAAGCTTTGAGAGTGCTTTTAACGAAAATGTCCCCAAAACGACAATTGTTGCCCCGACTGTGGAGGTTTAGTTTTATTTCAAACGCTTATGTTATTTAGTCTTATCTTTTCCCTGGGAAGTTATTTTATTTCCCTGGCGGACCATGCCGGAATTCGGCTGACTAACAAGAATTTTCTCTGAATATAGTGCCATGTCGAGTTTAAAAGCCGTAAAAATAACTTCTAAGTGGTACGATGTGACCTTGCATGATTGAAGCATGTCTCTGGATGTGCACAAAAGTCACGTGTTTTTTGCGCTTTGTTCCAGCAAATACGCCGGGTAATATACCCGCTCGTTTCTTTTCTTGAAGTTAGCTCCGGGACTCATTTTCTGAGATCATAAAGTAAAGTTACATAAACTTAAACTCGGCCTTGGCGTCTGAACTGAATTAAACAGATATTTTCTTGGTCTGTACCGGTTGCTAGGCGTTTTAAGCAGAATACGGGAGTTCCTTTAAGCGGTTTTCTTCGAAAAAAACCCGATAAAAACCATGTTCAGGAAAACGAAGGGCCTGTGATAGGGCCTGTGATAGGGACTCAAAGAGCAGCATAGAAGAGACCTAAGTAACCCAAAATTTAAGATCTTACGGAAGTGGCAGAACACATTCGACTCACGAGATGCTATAAAGGTGTCTCAATACAGTTTTTTCTGGACCATACCTAACATTTTTAATTGAAATTTACACCACATATTGGATATTGGTTTGAAGTTTGACATAGTATATTTCTTAGAAAAATCGATATTTCTTAGTATATTTCTTAGAAAAATCGATGTTTCCATGGCAACGATAAACAGAAAAAGACGAAATCAGTTAAACTTGAATTCTATGTGAATCGTTAAGAGTGGAACATTTACAAATTAAAATGGTAGTGGCGTTATGAAAATATCCAATTCTCGGGATTGCGATAAACAAGAGCAATAAAACTTTCACGGCAACGAAATGTAGGTTAAATACACGTTTTGGCGTTATTTCGAAGTAATTACGCCAACGCAATGTCTGCATCACGGTCCATTTATCATTATCATGCCAAAAACATGGCTTGAAACATATTTGCGATATATTCGAAATCAACCATACAGAATTTTTTTATAATTGTACATCTGACGTGCAGTACACCACAGTTTCAGATACTGGTGTTAGTTTTTTTACGTCAAATCTGATTCGCGTATAGGATTCAAGTTTAACTGATTTCGTGTTTTTCTGTTTATCGTTGCCATGGAAATATCGATTGTCCTAATAAATATATTATAGCAGCTATTTTCATGGCTGAGTATTTTAATTTTAATTTGTTATTCTTTTATTCTTTACTATATACATATTTCGATTGTCTTAAGAAGGTCCTTTGTACTTTTACAGTTTTTTATCACCTTCATTTCATAACATCTGGTGCTTAAATAAACATTTTTTTAATTGCTTTCAACATGCTCATCTTAAATGTTTATTTTTTCAATCGTTTCAACATGCCCATGTCTCAATTTTACCCATATATGTAAATTTCTTCGTGTCGCTTGGACAGATAATGTATATTGTCAAAATGAATTTATTGTAATATTAGAACATTAACTTTTGCGTATGCAGCATTAATCTAAGGGTTCGTTTTTATTTCGCCGGCCGCCTTCGCACGCACCTTGCGTTGAACAACTCTGGAGCTGCCACTTCGTATGTTAAAGCATAACAAATAGTAAAATGTAGATATTTTCTTCGACAATTGGGAGTATATTATCATAATTTTAACGGAAAACATGCGTAAACGTTTTTACTTTGTAGAGTAATTATTTATTAGTAAAGCACAAAACTTGTCTTCTACCTTTTCGTAAAAGAACATATTGTATATTATATTTAAAGAGTAAGCGCTCTGGTCATCAGATAGTCAAGTAAATTGTGACTCCTTTTTCAGCAACGCTGACGTTGGGTTTTAATGTCCTTCGGAAAAAAATTCGAATGCGCATTTTTTTAAAGTAAATTACCACAAACTATATATTAATAGAAAGGTAAAGAACTGCAGCATTCGAAAAAAATATTCGCTCTGGCAGAGCCATTCTATAGAAGAAAGAAGCCGGTAAACAGAAAACGACCGAGTGTCACTCCGCCGAATTAATCGGGTATCAAACACAGCCACTGCTAAAATCACTAAAATCACTGCACAATGTTAATCAGCAAGCATCAATCTCTTAAAGTGTGTCAGGCTTTTTCTTTATTCTTATTGGTTATCTTTTTATAGAGCCTTAACATTACAGTATTGGCATGAATAATTTGCCGACCCTGTTGCATTCGCTGCCGTTCCAAGAGAAATATCCAAATTCCTGACACAGTTTTGTCTCTCGATGCTTAACGAATGTTCTGGCCAAATTTCGTTAGAATTCGTTAACTCTACATACCCTATTAATTCATTCAAAGAGATGGTATTCTTGAGAGAAGCGATTGCGAGTTTTTGCCATTTGAAGAATTGTAAACATGTTACGTCCTTCTGTCAGCAGGATATGCCGCCGGCCAATGAGATGATGGCACTCGTACTGTTCACAGCGAACGAAACGATGTTCGCGGGAATTCAAAGGCAGTCACGTATGTTCTCTTTGTTGAACTTGAGCGTGCGAGAAAAATTGGAAAATCCAAGAAAAATATGCGGGGGAAGAGTACAGAAAATGAAGTAGCAACGGGTAGTTCGATTTGTTCGAAGGATACCTTGTCGCTGTCCGGCAATTTTTGCTTTCGGCAAATTCCGCTTTTGTATTCTCCTCAGGCCCTGGTTTCGATTTTTCCGGTGTCCAAGGACTTCTCTCTATTTTTTAACCCGTTTCACGACCTCAATTTTCCTCGCGCGCGTTTCAAGATTTTACTTTTATTTTGGGGGAAATGTTCAAAAATTTTGTTTTCGACAAACGTAGACCTCTGAAGGTATTGTGTAACCTTAAGCCTTCGCCGTTAGCTTTTTTCGCACACGCACAGCACACGCACAGGGATATAGCTTAAACGCGAGTCGCATATTAACATCTGCCAGATTAGGTACAAGTTAGTTCATAACAAACACACATCTTTGGCTTAAAATAAATGTGTATTATTGACTCATTTGTAGACCGCTCTGTAACACAGCGGGAAAGCTGGCCAAGAGCTTTGTAATGTTAATAAAGAAGGAAGTTTTTTAGTCTTTAGAACTCTCTTCAGTCATTAAAGATTAATGTGTCAAGAGGAGATTGTTGAAAGTATTCAGTTCAGTTGCAGTTTGATTTGTTGGGGGTAAACTTGGTTTTACTCCTTGAATTTTACCCCAAGACGAAGAGACACAGCATTAATATCTATCAAAAAGGTAAGACCATAATATATAGATTTAGGCAGGCCTAAAAGCGGAGGTCCAATTTATTAATTTCTTGCTCGAGTTTACAGTGTTTAAAAATAAGTAGCCACACTATTTCTAAGCGTATACTGTGGCCCATATATGTTGCAACATCAATTTTAATCACTCACGGTTAAATTTGCTGACATTAAAATGAAAATCTCGGGGCAAAACAAAATAAACTCACGGCAATATAAAGAGACGTCTGACTTTACTTTTCTGGGCCCGGTTGCATTAAGCAACTTTTTCTGCAACCATTCCCTGTGTTCTGGAAGGTTTTCTTGCACACTATCATGGATAATTCAGCCAAAAGTGGATTCAAGAGTATGGGAAGCACAATGCCGTTGGGAGAAGATCCTCAGGAACACAGAGAACAGTTCCATAAAATCCCACTTCATCTTTAAGTTGCTTTATGCGCCTGGGCCCTGGCGTGAAACTGGTTGTAAAATTGAAATTGATGTCGCTGCACTTTATCGGGTTCCTCACGTACGCACGAAAGTGCACACATAAAATTTTAGTAAAATGTTTTAGAACTTTTGCTGTACGCTTACTTTTAGTTCAGCTCAATTAATTTTCCAGGAACCGTAGACAGTACTCTCGCTGTTTTTGACTTGTAGTCCAATATTTAGCAATTATTGGACGATGCTGAGTATGATATGAGGAATTATGCAGATCGAGGAGGGTGTCATCCGCCGAAGCCTCATACGAAGGCCGAATTCAATAACTGTTTTAATATTCGTTCAAAATATTTCCAGAGCTCTAAAAACACAAAATGTACAAAATGCATGAAAATGGGTTCTCACTTCGAAGTAGAATTTTCGCAAAACAGTGGCCAATAGGCCATTTTTGTATTCTCGGTATCGAACTGGAACTAGCTTGCAATGGAAGCTAATGTGGGTAAATCGTTTCTACTGCAAATAAGATGAAGCTGTTTTTAATGATATTCCCCCGCATTAGCCTCCATTGCATGCTAGTTCCAGTTCAAACCCGAGAATACGAAAATCGCCAATTCCCCCGCTTTTGCTGGATTTTGGATGTTTCCCTTCTGAAGATAAACTTTTTTTGCCGCCTTTTCATACAATTGCTTCGTTCAGACGAAATGAAATGTCCGTAGGCAATTTTCAACATGAAAAAAACCTGTCTTGTCCTACAAATTTCTACCAAAAGTAACTGATCTCAACGAAACATGGACGTCTAATAGGACGATGTAATCAGCTTATAATTTGATGAATGACTGAAATCATTATGCAATTCCTTTGCAGGGTATATTTCCCTTACACAAGCTGCAATGTATCCAAATCTGTTGTTTACAATTCTATCTTTTCTGGCGTTGTCCTGGAAGTGTCATTGTGAGGCCGCTGACAAATGTCCAGCACAGCAGCCAATTTATGGGAAGGCATTGAAAGGTTACACATTCCTGACGTTGGTGTCGCCGTCTGCATTTGAATGTTTAGTTGATTGCCATTATGAAGACAGATGTCAGAGCTACAATTATGTTACAAAGACAAATGTCTGCGAGATGAACAACAGAACCAAGGAGGCAAAACCAGAACAGTTTGTGTCAGATCCAGATCGGTTTTACATGAAGCGTGGAGCTCACAGAAGTAAAGTTGTTGCGGTTACAAATCAGTGTGAATTATTTATGATGTTATTAAGTTTAAGCCAATATTGTTTAAAAACTTTCTTTTTATTCTCATCAGAGCAGCTCGGTTCCATTCCCGCTCTGCCAGCTGAGTCATGCAAGGAAATCAAAGCAAATGAAGGAGGACAAGCGATCAGTGGAAATTCTTGGTTGGATCCCACTGGTTCTGGAGAGGTTATCTTGGCTTACTGTGACATGAATACAGAAGGTTCGGTAATGTTTCATTTCCTTTGAGTTTACTGTAAACTTTTGACCTCACTGTTGAGTTTTCTTTCCTAGTTGCAGATTTTTGCGTTCGTCATCGCTGCCAGAATGGCGCTTCGTGTGTGAGTGGTGACGTGAGCTACACGTGTCTGTGCAAGGACGAATGGACTGGAACCTTCTGCGAATTAAATGCGACAAGTAAGACCGCTTTTGCTCTTTATGCTTCACATCTTTTATCTTTCATTAATTTGGAGAATTTCTATTTGAACATAGTTTTGAAAATCTGAAGATGTCAACATTGTGACATAGCTTCTTTGAAAGGAATAAAGGATGAAGTTCAGAGTGATTATATTCTGTAGAGAGACGCGATCGTTGTATATTTGGTGTTCACGTAACCTGTTCCAGTGAAAATCAAAGGATAATTTGTTTTAGAAATGACTGGCAAAATATTCTTGGATGATTATCACACCAATAAGTGCAACTCGATAACGTTTCTTTTAAAGCCGTCCACTTCAAAGTGTCCCCCCTAATGTCATAATTTTTTACTAAACTTAGTCTTCGGGCAGGATTTCATCAATCTGGACAATGTTTTAGACTCAGACTTTATGAGCCGATAGAGTAACATCTAGTTAGTAATACTGCATTATAAGATAGTCTCATGCAAGAATGCCTATTTCAAAAGAAGTCTTTTTATCGAAAATGACAACTGCTGGTGTACGTAGGAGCTACTGAGCGGAGCTACTTCCAAACTGAAAGTCAAAATTGCAAACTATTCAAACTATGCAAACTTTGACTTTCAGTTTGGACTCTATCATGTCGTTGTCCCGTTAAGATCTTTCATTTCTACGTAGTGTCCGCCTTGCAGTTTATTGTCTTTTTATCGAAGAATACTTTTTTGTGTGTGTCATCAAAAGCAACACTCCATCTCGTATGCAGTCCCTGAAGAAGGCATTTCCTGTTAATTTTCTGAAATTTCTCTTTCGTTTAAGTTTTAATATCCATTTGTCTTCAAGTTACAATTCTTTTTCCTTTTGTAAGGGACAACTTCCACGTGGCCATCCGGGACATATGGACTTCCTCGCCCCAGGCTTGGCTGTCCTCAGTCGTACGGCTTTGAGTGGAAATCAGGTTGGAGATATCAAGACACGGAAGATACTAACCCAAGCAATGGCATTTCCGACATATTTCACATGGACGACACAGTCTGGGAAAATGATTTAAACAGAAGTTTCTGCATTAAGGAAGAAAACGCTTTTGATGGAAAAGGTGGAATATGGCCAAAAGGTAAGGCGTTTTTGTTCACTATCAGTGAAGTCTGCAAATGTCCTAATTTCCAACAGAGGAGCTGCAAAGAGTGTTAAGACCTTATCATACTCCACAATTTACACATGCTTCCGCTGTAGGTAAAAGTGTGTTATTCATACTTTGACCCGTGGTTTGGGTTGTGCGCTGTTAGTAGTAACCAGTGGAAAAAAAAACTAACTTGAATGCTTTAGTAGAGTCATATTAGTGTTCTTATGTGCTGCAATTTGTATAGCCCAACAGATGACAGGCATCAGCCAATCACAATGCGCGCAGTAGCTCAGTTGTTGTATAATTAGCATTAGACATTAAAGGCCCATTATAGTATCTCCTTGGTATGTTACGCGGTTACCACAAAAGTGCAAGTTTACTTTCGGCTCTCGCAGTTCGCCCGTTTTCTGAGGGGGGCCTTCGTTTTCTAAAGGGCAGAAGGCGATCTGCATGGTATTAGCACGGTGAGTGAATTGTTTAAAAAAGTAAACACTCCTTGCAGGTCAATATTGCATCTACAAGAAAGAAGTTGTCCAAATGGACTCAGCGAGGGATACATAATCTGGGATGACGAAGACAACGACAACATAAACGGTATCGGAGGGACACTACCCGATGGCATATACAACGACGACACCGATATTTCGTTTTGTTGTCGAACGGATGGTAACAAATCAGAGCCCATGCCCCTCCCTGTGAGGAAACCATTTTACCTGCTGGCGTATGGTTCGTCTGAGTGTCAGCGAGTAAAAGGAGCTCTTGTTAGTGAGGAGTTCATTCAATATGATACCGAAGACACAGACAATGCAGATGAGTGGGGTGGTTCTCACCCATTCATCAGCACAGACACAGGATTTCCTACAATAACCTATTGTTACTATGAAAGTAAGTAATTACTCATACAACAAATAGTACAAACTTAAAAAAGAACATAAAGTAAAGGATTTCCTGAACAAAATTGAAGCAAAACTGACGAAAAAGCCAGAATCGTACAATAGTATTGTAATTGGCTCCTGCAAAAATCAGCAGACCTTTTCTTATGATTAACAACCAACCAACCAGCCAGCCAACCAGACAACGAACCAACCGACCGACCAAACAAACAAACAAACAAACACACGAAGTAAGATCCACTGAAGAAAGTTCATGTATCGTTACTGGTAACCGTTCGGATTGTGCTGCATTTTGAAAAATAACGGTGCTGAATTATGACTAAACAGCTTCTTTTAATCCAATGGACTAGAATAAAGTAATTTTAACCAAAGCGAGACCATTCTCTTTAATGATGTAAATATGGCTTGTTGACTATTGTCTTTTCGATTTGATGCTCATGATAGTGTTAGTTAAACGTCCCATTTTTGGCTGTATTTATGGTCTGTTCGTTAACCATCATTCGTAGCAATTTAATTGGCATTTCAAAAGCCTTTGCACATACACAAGCGATTAATAGTACAACCATAAGCCGGCGAAACGGCTTGTAGCCAAGTTTTAAGAGCCATAAGTGAAGCTCGGGTGCTAGAAAATGTTTTTTTTTATTGAGGTCCCCTTCCTAACTACATACAAGTGCATGGAAGAGTTTAAAAAGGCGGAGAGTTGTTAAGTAATTACTTTTCCCTTACATATCATAAAAAAAAGAATAAAAAAATAAACGAGTAATGGTGTGTTTTTTACTAATCGGATTGGTGCGATTGTTTTCTCTTATATTTACAGCACCAGCAACAGCTGAAGCAGTCAGCACCTGTCCGAAACTCTTAGAGAAGACAACTGCTTCCAGTGGTGTGATTCGCTCAAACTACAAATCCCTGTACGGTTCTAGTGTCGATTGTAATTGGACGCTCTCCGTCTCCTCTGATGCCACTTTGGAGTTGGTCTTTTGGAAGCTTTCGACGGAGGTATCCTTCGACGTAGTTCATGTGTATGATGGTGGATCGACGTCTTCTGCACTTATTGGGAGCTACAGTGGAGCTTCTGTGCCTGCAGCTGTCACCAGTTCGTCAAACCAGCTTCTGAGGGTTGTCCAATATACACGACTTGATACGAGTCGTGAATGGTATCAGTCGACTCGTACGAGTCGTACAAGTGGTGACTTGCATATGATTAGTGGGACTTAGGGTGTATTACAAGTGGTACGAGTCGTACGAGTCGTACGACTCGTACTGGTGGTGAAACAATGGTTTACGAGTCGTACAAGTGGTGAATTGCATATGATTAGTAGGACTTAGAGTGTACTACAAGTGGTACGAGTCGTACGAGTCGTTCGACTCGTACGGGTCGTGAAACAATGGTTTACGAGTCGTACAAGTGGTGAACTACAAGTGGTACGAGTCGTACGAGTCGTTCGACTCGTACGGGTCGTGAAACAATGGTTTACGAGTCGTACAAGTGTATTACAAGTGGTACGACTCGTACGAGTCGTACGACTCGTACGGGTCGTGAAACAGTGGTTAACGAGTCGTACAAGTGGTGAATTGCATATCATTTGTGGGACTTGGGGTGTATTACAAGTGGTACGAGTCGTACGAGTCGTACGGGTCGTTAAACAATGGTTTACGAGTGGTACAAGTGGTGAACTGCTTATCATTTGTGGGACTTAGGGTGTATTACAAGTGGTACGAGTCGTACGGGTCGTGAAACAATGGTTAACGAGTCGTACAAGTGGTGAATTGGATATCATTTGTGGGACTTAGGGTGTATTACAAGTGGTACGAGTCGTACGAGTCGTACGACTCGTACGGGTCGTTAAACAATGGTTTACGAGTCGTACAAGTGGTGAACTGCTTATCATTTGTGGGACTTAGGGTGTATTACAAGTGGTACGAGTCGTACGAGTCGTACGAGTCGTACGGGTCGTGAAACAATGGTTTACGAGTCGTACAAGTGGTGAACTGCATATCATTTGTGGGAGTTAGGGTGTATTACAAGTGGTACGAGTCGTACGAGTCGCACGACTCGTACGGGTCGTGAAACAATGGTTTACGAGTCGTACAAGTGGTGAACTGCATATCATTTGTGGGACTTAGGGTGTATTACAAGTGGTACAAGTCGTACGAGTCGTACGACTCGTACGGGTCGTGGAACAATGGTTTACGATTCGTACAAGTGGTGAATTGTATATGATTAGTGGGAGTTAGGGTGTATTACTGGATTTAGGGTTAACTTCAAGATAGGCGATGCCAGTAATATTATAATGCACGCTGAGAGTACCCTAGTTTTGATTGGTTGGATGTGTCATATATATGGCAGGGTTTGCTTTAACTTATCACAATAATCCATTACTATAGTGTTTTGTTTTTCTAATAAAATAAAATATACAAACATTAAGGCCAAAAGTAAGCTAACATTAAGAATACAAGGTAGCTGTTGAATAAACATCCTAAGATAAAATCCCAGTGAAAAAAGGAATGATTTCCAACATTTGTCGAATGCATCAAAGTTTCCACTGGTTGCATGTGTTAAACAATTATTGGTGAAGGTTTTACAGATAACCAAGAATAATAAAAGCCAAAGAAAGTGTTGTCAGCCAAAGGATGAGGCTGATAACATTTACCGAGACCTCGATCATTCCAGACATCACAAAAAACAAATTTAAAATTTGTGTTATTATACATTGTGTTAAGAAAGCAACCACAAACGCACTGTTGAAGAACCAATTGACAAAGCATGTTTCTATTTCGCTGTGTGGGTGATAATACTTACCATTTGGTACTTGACAATATCTTAGAAATCATGCATCCTGGCGCAAGCTACAGATTAACCACTAATTTGCTAGCAGATATAGAGAATAATCTGTTGGTTGCGCTGATTCCCTAAATTAACTGGAGGCTCTTGGCCAATGGGAAGACAGTAAGCAACTAAAATGTATAATAAAATAGAGTATATGATTTTATAACCTATCAAGGGTATAAAATTATAGAGTAAGCCATAATTTTATATTTAGCTTACCAATCACTACTATTTAATTAACATGGGTTGCAATTTATTGTACCACACATTTGTTACTAAATTTAATATATATATATGGTGTTTTCAGCATAATCCATGATGTAAGCCTTAATTTAGTAAAAAGGTTAACCATTTTAGAGTATTTTGAGTATGTAGTATTTCCAGTATTTACACACCAAAAGGGATAACTTTGTACTTTAGGTATAAAGAATGATGAAGATTAAGGTTACTCAATTGCATGTGCACTTCCAAAAAAAAATCAAACCATACCAACTCCCTGAAAAATTAATAGGGGGGGGGGGGGGGGGGAATACCAAAACCCACACTTATTAAGAAAATTCATTGTTGGAATGTAATATTTATCAATTTGAAAGTGGTAACTTATTCTCAATAGCTATTTATAAATAATAAGTTGTGTGTAATATTTAATTACGAAAGAAATTTGTTGATGAGCACTTGCACTTCCCTCACGTAACATGCCCTCTTTTTTTTACAAATCCACACCATGTGGCTAAGACAAATCACACCTTCCTTCCAGCCCTCCATAATAATAATAATAATAATAATGAATTTTTAAACAGGATGGCCCTTCAGTACATGCGTACTGTTATCAAAGGGGTCCTGTAAAAGAAAAATATATATAACAATATAAAAATACATCATATAAAAGGATAAAAGGTAATAAGTTAAAAATCTATTAAATTATGCTTACTTAACCTATAAAAATAATTCGTTTAAAGACTGCCTAAATAAAACCCTACTGCTAGTTTGTCTAGTTTTTAAAGGTAAAGAATTAAAAATATTTGCACCGGAGAAATAAAAACTTTTTCGTGCAAATTCAAGTTTCACTTTAGGTAGAACAACAGTGGCTCTACAGTTCCTCGTATCACGATTATGCGTTAAAAAATTAAAATAGTTTTTAAAAGGGGTGCAAACGTTGCCTTGTAGGCAGTCAAAAACAAAATTACAGGCTTTTCTCATTAGAGTGTTCTCGACTGTGGGTAGGCGGAGTACACAAGTAAGACATGTAGGATTTGGCAGAATGGTCCTGTGACTTCGTTGTTCCAGGTCTCTGATTTTGCGCTTGCGTGTTTCTGACCAACCAAGCGTACTTTGTCCACAGTAAGTGAAAATGGGCATGATCATTGTCCTGTAGATGCGTTCAGCGCTAAAGACATCAATGTTAGAGCGGATTCGTCGTAATAATATCGTAATAATTCATCTCTTCCTGTTAGGCATTTTTTTTTCATCCCGGCCAAACTAGTTCATAATGACACGTACCAGTCATCGAGGGAGCTGTAAAAAGCGGCCATCTCTATCAATCGATCGAGACTAGCACAGGGTGCTTTCCAGTAAGGCATTTCTCCTTCGTCATGGTATCGCATTTGGTGTCAAACTTACAGCATATAAGCTTTAATAGCTTTAATTGGAGTTAAAAAATCGAAATACCTGACCGCCAGGAAGAAAAAACATATCTATAAATTGGAAAAAAAAAAGGAAAGGAAAGGAAGTTCTCCTACTAGGACTCGAACTCACAACCATTGACAGTTGCTGTTGGGTGTAAATGGTAGAAGCCCAAAGGTAATTTCACGGATAGGGAGTTGAACTTATGGCTTCAAATATTTAGCTGTCGTAGTTTTAGGTTTTACAACTAGTTTACCCAGTTTCAGTAGCCCATAGCCCCTTTGATTAATAATTAGTTGTATTGTCAGTAAGTTGCTGAAAAACATTGTTTCAAAACATGTAAATTAAAAAAAAACCAAGCCAGGTCAGGCTACCCCCCTGACATTCAAATTTAATTTAGCGTGTTTGCATATATGACTTAGCGGGCACCTATCACGCTTTTCAACGAAGGAAATACATTATGTTTTGCGTGTTGGCATTTTGCGTTAAACAAAGAGAACAATATACATTGGGTTTAGCGAATTTGACATTTCGTGAATTCAGAACGACGAAAATACACTGTAATTAGCGTGTTTAGCATCTCCCGTTTTTACAACGAAGAGTATACATTGTGTTTAGCGTACTTGCATGGCTTCACCCTTTGTGAACGAAGAATATACATTGTGTTTAGCGGGTTTTGCCTTTCGCGATGGCTTTCAAGTTCTACACTGATTAGCGTGTTCTGCCTTCCTCGTTTTTAGAACGACGAATATACATTGTGTTTAGCGTGTTTTGGCTTCCGCGGTTTTAGAACGAAGAACTACACTGTGTTTAACCTGTTTGGGCTTTCACGCTTTTAGAACGAAGAATATACATTGTGTTTACCGTGTTTTGCCTTTCGCGGTGGCTTTCAAGTTCTACAGTGATTCGCGGTTTTAGAACGAAGAATTACACTTAGAACGAAGAATTACACTGTTTAGCGTGTTTGGGCTTTCACGTTTTTAGAACGAAGAATATACATTGTGTTTAGCGTGTTTTGCCTTTCGCGGTGGCTTTCAAGTTCTACACTGATTCGCGGTTTTAGAACGAAGAATTACACTGTTTAGCGTGTTTGGGCTTTCACGTTTTTAGAACGAAGAATATACATTGTGTTTAGCGTGTTTTGCCTTTCGCGGTGGCTTTCAAGTTCTACACTGATTAGCGTGTTCTGCCTTCCTCGTTTTTAGAACGACGAATATACATTGTGTGTAGCGTGTTTTGGCTTCCGCGGTTTTAGAACGAAGAACTACACTGTGTTTAACCTGTTTGGGCTTTCACGCTTTTAGAACGAAGAATATACATTGTGTTTAGCGTGTTTTGCCTTTCACGTTTTTAGAACGAGGAAGTATACATTGTGTCTAGCGCATTTGGGCTTTCAAGTTAACTTTATTGAACGGGGAATATACATTGTGTTCAGCGTAGCCCCGTTTTCATGCTTTCTTTCTAATAATATGCAGTTGACCAACTGTACGACCCGTAATCCATTGTTTCACGACTCGTACGACTCGTACGACTCGTGAGGTCGTACTGTCACACTAATGATATGCAGTTCACCACTTGTACGACCCGTAATCCATTGTTTCACGACTCGTACGACTCGTACGACTCGTACGACTCGTGAGGTCGTACTGTCACACTAATGATATGCAGTTCACCACTTGTACCACTCGTAAACCATTGTCTCACGACCCGTACGAGTCGTACAAGTCGTACGGGTGGACTGATGCCATTTACGACTCGTATCAGCTCGGGTATATTGGACATGGATGTCTCGTAAGGTCTCACATGAGTGGCTGAGAGAACAATAGAACAAACAACAAGAACAATGCCCCTAGCCCCAAAAACAATAGCAGCTGCTACACTAGAGGACCAGTAGAATTACAAGCTTACGAGAGCTGCGTAACTATTCCAGGTTTAGGATTTGCGTGCTACCTGGTTATCAAGTAACTTCATGTACCCTCACATTAAAATAAACTGAGTTTATTTTCGTTTGTTCTTTTTTGTTAATCAGCTGTTGGTCCTGGCTCTGTTCGTCTTTTGGGTGGAACGCTTAATTCTGGAACCGTTCAAGTATTCTATAACGACCAGTGGGGCACAGTGTGTGACGAATCCTGGGATATAGATGATGCTAACGTAGTGTGCCGACAGCTTGGCTTCTATGGAGCAGATCAAGCCTTAAGCGGAGCTCATTTCGGTGAAGGATCAGGTCCGGTATGGATGGATGAAGTGGAATGCACCGTCAAGGATTCGTTCCTTTACAACTGCAAGCACCGCGGATGGGGAAGCAGCGACTGTGCTCATAGCAGAGACGCTGGTGTCAAATGCGCCGTCATTCGATTAGCAAATGGTGACGCCAACTTTGGACGAGTGGAGGTCTTCCATGACAGCCAATGGGGAACGGTTTGTGGTGATAACTGGGATATGAATGATGCTAACGTTGTGTGTCGCCAGCTCGGTTTCTCGAATGCAACTTCCTTCTCTGGTAGTGCTAAGTACGGTGAAGGGTCTGATTGCATCTGGATGGACGAGGTGGACTGTCAGGGAGGCGAAGCTTCGTTACTGGAGTGTGCTCATGAAGGTTGGGGACAGCACGACTGCATTCATAGTAAAGACGCTAGTGTGGAGTGTAACAATTAGATGACAATTGAAATTTTTAACCTAGGTCAGGTTGTATTTCTACCTTCCCGACTAATACACACCGGTTTATTAACAATTATCGTGCCAAATCGTGAGTTATTACAGACGATATTCTGAAAGATTGAACAGGATAATTGTCTTATACTCTACGATGAAATTGGTCATCAGCAGACTGATGTTAGCCCAAATAGGGTAGTTAACACGTCACGCTCGTAGCTCGACAGTGTACACGTCATGTCTAATTGGACAGTAACGCGTCATTGGACAGTAACGCATCAATTGGGCGTCCTGTCATCTTGGTTCTTGTGTATCTCGTGAGAAACAAACTAAACTTCCTTGTTTTTATTGATTTGGTTATGGTTAACAAATTTTGCTACAGTTTTAATTAATTGGTAAATGACTTCGTGTCGTCCAATCCTGTCTGGAGTGTATCATAATCGTGATTGAACAAATCGGACTGCCGCCTCGCGGTTGACCGATTCATAGTTAAACACTCGTATGATAGCAGACCGAATTGGAAAAAATTAACACATACAGACGACCCTCCGGTCAGCGACCACCCGAAATGTCAAACATAAGTGGCCGCTAACAAGAGGTGTTCGGTTACGAGAGGTCAGACCACACGGGGTCTAAATATTGAGTCATGATAAAGTCTGCGTTTGGGTCTATTGGCTCATGACGCCGGTTTCCGTTGCATGAAGCGATAGGAGTATTTCTACTTTTCCCTAGATGGGATGATAGTTCATCGCATTAAATTTACCGATGCTCGTTTATTAACCTGGAGAGGTCCTATACACCTTATTCATGAATGGCGGAACGCGCGGAAGAGTTTGGATCGAGTACATGAAAGAGAGGAAGAGTTTGAGTACATGAAAACGAGGCGAAAAGGGCTTCCGATTCAAATGAAAACAAAGCAGAGCATGGAAATGCAAGTAGTATCTTTTGTATTTCTTGAAATATCTCGTCAGTTAGGCAGTGATTCTTGCCTGTTGATGACTATTAAATGTAAATGCAACTGTTGTTTTTAGTGGTCATGCACTTCATATCTCTTCGAAATAGCTAGTTTACAGGCATGCTACCGAAACAGAGGAAACAACTATTTTAAATAAACATAACATAGTTAAACTGTCAGGAGGCAGACCAGCTGGCTATATACAAAGCTTGACCGAGGATTTGAACTCGGGACGACCGAGCACAAATCCAACTAGTGGCAGGATGAGGGGCTTGAACCGGGAACTCTGGATTACAACACTAGTGTCCTAAATCACTCGGGCATGCTGCCTCCTCAAAGTGGAATTTAAAATTGTAATAACAATCAAGGTTCATGTTATAAGCCCTGGTCTTTTACAACCTCGTAATGGGTTTTGGGTGGGCTTGCCAAACAGGGCATTTATCCGTGAAGGCAAGCTTTATGTGCGCATTTATGAAAAACAAATTTTAAGTAGCAGCATCTTTAATGATGGGTGAATTTGAGGAAAATGTTGTGAAAGGAGCATGTTGTACAACTGTGCCCAAAAGAAAAACGTTCAACTTTTTATATAACTCTCAGTTGTTGTGTAAGTGTTAACATTGCTCTCATTAAACTTTTTGTTCCGTCCTGCACTTAAGTTCTTTTTTCTTATTTTGTGTGTGAAAGTATACTTTCCCTTGATAAAATTAGCTAGGTTTTTTTTGGCTAGATAAACATCTATATTTTTTATGAGAATTAATGGCAACTACAATTTTCGACACACATCAAAGAAAACGTATGAACCTAAATATTCTGTTCACGTTCAATGCTTCCAACCAAGCCGACAAGAATCAATTTTCCCGATCTCTTATAGCTTATGTCGTGTACCCGACATAAGCTAATTGATTGCATCTGTACTGTCCAAAACTCGACTTTTCATTGGTTCACTAACCTGGAAAAATAGAACGACCGTACAATACACCAAGGAATACACCAAGGGCTTTATCAAGGAAAAAAAAACAAAAGCTCTATTAAGCCCCCGGGGAGTTTATTTCTTTTCAAGACTCTTCCTGGAAGGGAGGGGGGAGGGGGCCTGTTAGAAAGAGGAGGCTTATTTCAAACCAACCATATATCAATTAGGGTACTAAGGTACATGCAAAAAAAATAAAGTAAACTTTTTTAATACTGTTTGATAAAACATTTTCCCCAAATATATATAGTATATAACTCACCATCTGGGTGGAGAAGCTTAATGGGGAGGGAGAGCTTATTAAAAACACTAAAAACTTCCAGAGGGGGGGGGGGGGGGGGAGGGGGTTACTGGAGGGTGGACTTGTAAGGGTGTGTATTTACCTTGAAAAAATGGCCTCGTGTAGGCACAGCGCTGTAGACAATAAATAAGCTCTCCTACCAACGAGTAGTCAATATTGGACGAAAAAACATAAGCGATTTTCGTCGATTATTTGTGTGTTTTCCATGTTCTTCCTCCAGGTCGAACCAAATGTACAGATTTGAGTTATGTGCTGCGACAAGGAGCGAAAACAAATAAATAACCTTGCAAAGGACTTCATAATGTAGTTATCTCAAAGACGTTGATTTTTCAGTTCAAACTTGACACTTGCACAGTCCAGTTTTGCGACTTTCAGTACCCAGTTTTTTACCGGTGTTATTTGCAATAAAACATGCTAATCAAATTGGTTTGTAGCTCGAAATCTTACACCTCAGTCCATGAAGGAAGTTATGGTTACTTTTTTGGCGTATGTTCTTGTTAGCGATTTAAAAATTCCATCACAATACATCAAAATTATCGAACAAATCGCTAGATTCAATTGCAAAACATTCTGTGGGCCAGTTGTGTTCCCTCTAAGAAAAAAGATCGCAAGTAACTACGACGTCTCTCGTGTTGAGTATACTTTATTGATCTTCTGAACTTACAATATTTGTTTCCTTATCCTCTCCCACCTGCCTGGGGATTGGGTGGGGTGTGGTGGGTGGATATGACCCTATATGTGTTACATAGGTGTTACATAGGCAAGTGCCGCTGGGCTAGATGTGTAATGTTCGTACAGTCTAAATCAAGGCTTGACGTCTTAAAACGGAATTTAGCACCTGATGAGTGAAATAGCCAAGCAGCAATACTACTGCTTAAACAAGTGCAAGAATGTTTACCAATTAATGTATTTTCACCACACTTAGTCTAGAATAGGGCGCTGCACAGAATGAACGGTCTTAGGGTTCAGCGGCGCACCCCACACAAATTCCCCTGGCACTTACGTTACAAACATACTTACAATGTACAGTCAATCAAACATAAAACCAAGTAAATGTCAATAATTAATTAAGACAATCTCAAGACCGCTAGAAAGCCACTACAAAGCTGACAAATCTGGAAATAAATGCAATATTTTTAGTCATAAGCAAAATATTAAAGGACCGTTACACGATAACTCGCAAGCAGAGCTTTGACTGTCAGGTTAATGATTATCATAGAAAATTGAAATTAATGCAACTTTGCAAAAAGAACAATTAAACTTCTATTGAAGCGGAATGACTAGTCTCCGTCTCAGCCGTTGTTTGTCCTCGTCACGCAACGTTCCCTTCCCCCATCGTGACGAGCCAAAACAACGGCTGCGAGGGTGTAAAACTACATGAGAGTACGCCAATGAACGCTGTAGAATTACTCCAACCTAACAAACAGTATATTTAATGTAATTTGTGTTTTTACAGAACTAAAACCGAACTTTGTTCTCCATTATCTTAACCATTCGTGCATCTTTCTTCAGTTGCACAATTCTTTCCAGTTTTGCAAAATGATCACATGACCTGCCAGTTATCGTGCTACAATGCCCTGTAACAACGTGATATAATAACGCAACACCTTAATGTGTTTTTAAATACCATAACGCATGCTTTCTACATGTACCTACTAGCATCTACTGACAGTAACATTGCGGGTGAAAGATAAACTACCGAGACAGTCGAACAATGAGATAAAAGCAATTTTGACCTGCCGTCCAAAAACGATGTTTGTTTCACCGAAATCGTATATTTTAGAAAACACTTCCCAAGTGGAGGTTGTTATAGACGCAGATATTCGTCCTAGTATATATGTAAAACGGAAAAACGACAACACATAACAACATCGATACCAGCCCACCGTGATGAACAAGGAGCTGAATGTTGCATGTGTGGTCACTCCATATGCCCAATAGAAGCGATACGAAAACGGTCATGTAGACGACTATGTTTACTATTTTCTCAAAAAAATCACCCTTTTTTATGCATGCAGATATATTTTAAGGTTATAACGTGGCTAAATTCTAAATTGAGCTACAGTCAAAATTTCAATTATTTTTTAGGACTACGTTTTGTCCCAGAGTACCTGAAATCCACCGTACTTTCTTAAAAAAAAAATCCACCGTACGGGAAAAAGATGGCGGCTGTATATTTTACCACAGAACCTTGCGAACCAAACACAGCCACGCTTCTGCGAAATTCGTTCTTGTACTAACAACATTGTTCGTGCACAATTTACTGTTTTTAGAGCTTTTCTTTGTTGTGAGCGCTTTTAGAGTTTTCGTGCGCTTGGGATTATAGGAACCGTAAATGTACTAGTCGCCCTTCTTATCGGTACAGTGGATTATGAAGGCCGATAAATTCTACAGCTATTAAATCAATCTGTCGGCAATCTGACAAATCAAAGCTGCCATCTTGATCAATTTTTGACGATCTGGTAACCAAGCATCCATGGCAGGAAAAAATATTTAACAAACAGTTAAACAGCTTTCATGTATAACTTGAAATTCAAACTCATTTGAAAGTATTTTGGTCTGCCATAATGGGTTTTAGGTAAAAAAAAAAAAAACAAAAAAACGAATAAATAGAATGGTTAATGCTTTTCGTAGCATTATAAAAGGTCGTTTCCTGATAACTTCAATTCCTCAGGAGTGGGAAGAGCGGGAATTTCTACCCCATTTGGATGGCACTAGTGCCACTTACTTTGAGGTCGCCCACCCCAATGGGGTAGACTCATCAATAAGTAAGGCTGTTATGCTCACATGAAACTGTACCGGACATAACTATAAACACGTACTGCACTGCTAAACAAAACAAAAGTGCTAATCTTAAAAAATAAATGTGCAATCTTTTTTTCAAAATATGCAGTACAGTCAAACCCAATTAATATGGACACCGTAGGAGATCGTAAGAGATACCCGTATAAATTGGGTTAATTTGAGAGAAAATGCATCAGCTAGGGCAAGGGACCAAAATTGTGCCCGTGACAACAATGTGCCCGCATAAAGCAGAGCACGACCGTATAGACAAAGCACTATAGCATAATTTCCCGTATTCAATTTCAGTATTTGAAAGCAAAATTTGAATTTGGATCGAGAAACGGGGAGCTTATAGGGTTAAAACAACTTGCTTAAGATTGAAGCTCGCTAATTATATCGCGGTCATGCATTTATTCTTGGCATTTAAAGTTCTCCGGTTGAGGTCGCGGGGGACACCATACCATGAACAAATTCATTAGGCAAAATTTTGCCTGTCCTACATCTTTTAAAACGCTTATATCTCGGCTGTTTGGGTGCGAATGAGCTGAAATTTTTCAGAGACATAAAAGAATGATGCAAGTTTACGAATGTCGTCTTTGATTAAGTGGATTTCGCTTTACGGCGACGCTAGAGCGCAATTAGTGGCGAATTGAAAAATCCATGATTATGTGTCCAAGTTTGCGGATCGAGTAGTAGACACCACTCTGCCATTTTACAAAAATAAATCAGTCAAAACCTCTAGTGTGTCATGACAGAAGCGGAATTTTTAATTTAATTTTTCCCAGCGAGTAAAAGTCGTTTAAATGTGCAAATTTGAATTTAACGCCTTCTTTCTTTTTTTAAAAGCGCTCTTTTAGAATTCCGCTTCTGTCATGACACACTACAGTATTCCTAGTTTACCTCTCTGCAGTGCCAATTTTAAATCTGCGCTGAATTCTTGGACACAAAATTGTCGGAAAAGTTCAAACTTTGAGACTTCCGACGGTGTTCCGATTAAAACACTAGTGCCAAGGGAGATAATTGTGGTAATTACATTCAATTTAAATGTTGAGATCAGAAAAGAACAATGCAGAGCAGAATGCTCTCGGTTTTACAAAGGCAAAAATACAACCAAAATGCACTGTGAAATAAACTGATTTCATAAAGAGGAAAATTCCCTTACAGCAGATTTCGAATTGCAAACAATTTTTTTTGTGTTAACGACTTGAATCTTTTGCTGTTCTGTTGACTGGGACAACAGGGTCCGTGCCAAACGTGAAACTTCAAATTACCCGCCATATTTTATTCAGTGATGAATATTCCCTACACTTGTCGATGTTAGTCGTTGCTCTTCGTGCATACGCTTTAAATATATGCATAAGGTGTCCCCGCGACCTTAATATCAATTAGTTGTGGCATTCCACACTAGCGTCTTTACTATGGATGCAGTCGTGCTGTCCCCAACCTTCATGAGCACACTCCAGTAACGAAGCTTCGCCTCCCTGACAGTCCACCTCGTCCATCCAGATGCGATCAGACCCTTCACCGTACTTGGCACTACCAGAGAAGGAAGTTGCATTCGGGAAACCGAGCTGGCGACACACAACGTTAGCATCATTGATATCCCAGTTATCACCACAAACCGTTCCCCATTGGCCGCCATGGAAGACCTCCACTCGTCCAAAGTTGGCGTCACCATTAGCTAATCGAACGACGGTGCATTTGACACCAGCGTCTCTGCTATGAGCACAGTCGCTGCTTCCCCATCCGCGGTGCTTGCAGTTGTAAAGGAACGAATCCTTGACGGTGCATGCCACTTTATCCATCCATCCATACCGGACCTGATCCTTCACCAAAATGGGCTCCGCTTAAAGCTTGATCTGCTCCATAGAAGCCAAGCTGTCGGCACACTACGTTAGCATCATCTATATCCCAGGATTTGTCACACACTGTGCCCCACTGATCTTTATAAAATACTTGAACTGTTCCAGTAGAAAGCGTCCCGCCCACGAGCCGAACAGAGCCAGGACCAACAGCTGATTAACCAAACCAAACAAAAAATAATAATCTTCTCAGTTGTTGTGGATCACCCAACTGATCTAACCACATGGCACATGTAGCGTAAAAGTCTTAGACTCTTTAAGTGATACAAATAGCAAAGATTATCTCCAACTAAAGGAGCGATTGTGTCAAGTTTTCAAGCATTCAGCTACTCGAAATGGAAAGCGCATTTCTTTTTTCGCACTTTGCGAGAGCGATTATATTTCTGGCGCGTACAAGCTCATTTAAATGGTGGTCTTAGCCAAGAAGAAGTGATATTTGCTATGCTGTTATTTCGCAACCGAATTTTGCTAGCTATTTTAATTAATATAGAGATGACATTACTCAAGAATCAGTAGTATATTCCATACCGTGGTATGTAGCTACGAATCCAGAGTATTCGCTCAATGAATCGGATGTAAAAATGACGAGGAACTGGTTTGACGAACTATTGACGGCATCAGGCACAGACGTTCCACTGTAGTTTCCAATAAGTGGAGAAGACGTCGATCCACCATCGTACACATGAACTACGTCTCGTGACACCTCCGCTGTGAACTTATGGAAGACCAACTCCAAAGTGGCATCAGAAGAGACGGAGAGCGTCCATTGGCAATTGGCATTAGGACTGTACTGCGACTTGTAGTTTGAGCGAATCACACCACTGGATACAGTTGTCTTCTCTAAGAGGTTTGAGCATGTGCTGACTGCTGTTGCAGTTGATGGCGCTGTAACATCGAACAAAAACATCAATGGATTTTTATCTACTTCCTGGGTAAGTTTGCTGTCAACTTTGTTGTATTCAGTCAAGTGCATGAAGGCAAACAGCACTGCATCTAAAAGAACCAAAATTTGTTTAAATTTGGCGAAGACACTTCAATTACATGTGATTGTACTCATTAAAAGAAACTTAATTTTAAAGGTTTTATTCAAAATGGTTGCTATGGCAACCATCCACACCCTTTTAAGGTAAGCTTTTAAAGCCAACAGTTATAGCAAATAAGGCTTCACCCTAGCAATATCAACAGGTATTGTGGAATTGAAACAAGAACAACAGGGGAACTGTACTACAGCGGACCGCCAAGGGAACACCGAAACAGCGAGGATCGAAATGCACCAATTACAGCTGTTGAACCCAGCCAGTCACAGCGGAGCATAGTGCTTTATAAGGTAACGCGTAACCAGTCGACCTTATCGCCTAATCACAAGTGACCTGACATCGTGAGACAAACGATTATACTTTATTGTTATTGTATGGTACCACGATGAACAACCACAACCTTTTTAAGCGATGACGTCATGCAATCGCTTAATATCGTCGTGCGAGTGGATGGGATCTGTTGTCTGTTGCGATCGACCGATCTCTCTAGAACCGAATAGGGCTGAGAAAAGAAATCAATTCAACTCAACAAGAAATCGTCGCGAAGAACTCAAAGCAAAATACTCCTGGGGAGTTAGAAAAGACTAATGTTAAGTATAAACGAAAGAGACAAATTATATTTGATGCGTTCTATAAGATTTACTAAACAGAAATCTTTCCATTCTTTTAAAACATAAGGTGTAAGCAATTTCAAGACAGCATTTGACCTTGCACCGTATTTCGTATATCGGATGTCACGCCAAGATAACGCAACTTTTGTTGAACAGTCACTCAGCACAGAAGTTGTCAGCTACTCTTATTTACCTCAATTTTTTTTGACAAATGTCCTGAGAATTATTAAAGACCCCCGTGCCGTTTATTTAGACAATGTCAATACAACTTAGCACTTACTTTGGTAGTAACAGTAGGTTATTATACGAATGGTCACTCCCGTACTAAGTGTTATATTTGGGTGAGAACCACCCCACTCATCTGCATTGTCTGTGTCCTCGGTATCATATTGTATGAACTCCTCATTAACAAGAGTTCCTTCCACTTGCTGACACTCACGCGAACCATAAGCCAGCAGGTAAAAAGGTTCGTTCACAGGAAGGGGCATGCGATCTGATTTGTCACCATCCGTGCGACAACAAAACGAAATGTTAGTATCACGGTTGTATATGCCATCGGGTAGTGTCCCTCCGATCCCGTTTATGTTATTGTTGTATTCGTCATCCCAGAATATAAATCCCTCGCTGAGTCCATTTGGGCAATCACCTTTCTTGTAGATGCAATATTGACCTAAAAGAGTGTTTTAAATAGTTTTCGATTTAGAATGTCCAGTTCCCACATCAATGGACAAGCATAATTCGAAGAGATAGAGATTCATATGAAATGCTAAGCTAGGTGAAGAGAAGAAGACATTCTATATACAGTAAACATACAGCAGGATCCCTGATAGCGAATCCAACTGCACAATAGCATTTCTTAAGTAATACTCTCACGTTAAAAAGTTCGAAAATTGTTATATACACCTTTGGGCCACGTGCCTTCATTTCCAGCCGGGTTTTCCTTTTCCTTGATGCAAAAGCTTGTGTTCATATTATTTTCCCAGATCATGGCGTCCATGTTTAAAATGTCTGAATGTTTGTTGCTAGGTTTGCTATCTTCAGTGTCTTGATGTCTCCAACCTGTTTTCCATTTAGAGCCGTATGACTGAGGACAGCAAGCCTGGGTCGAGGAAGTCCGTATGTCCCAGATGGCCAGCTGTAACTGTTTGGGGTCGCGACTAAATAATTTAATGAAGATTGCAAATGAATAACTATTAGAGGGTGCTAATGGGGGTACCCAATTGTCAGTTAACTACTAATTTTTCGGCCAATTGTCAGTTAACTACTATTTTGTTGGCCAATTGTCAGTTAACTACTAATTAAAGTTAGCTATTCATTTTTTTCTTAAAGCGAAAATTATTGCGTCATAACCCGAATTTCTTTGACTTCAGCACGTCAATTTGTTTTGGGGGGTGGACCTTACTAGCATCGAGGTATAAATTACATGAACTCACAAAACCTCCACCAATAGTGTGAGTTATAAGGAAGACAGTAAAGAAAATAACATAATTATCTAAACGAAATAGTGAAATTAAGTGCAATTGATAAGAAGATTCAATTTTTAAGTCGTAAAGCCATCTACTAATACCGACCTCATAAGTCCAGACGCACAAACTACTATTAAGCCAACTTCACAAGGATGGCTGAGATATAACTCGATAAAAACCGAAAACGATTCTCCTGATAAAATTAAAATAGTTTGCCTAACGCTTTCAAGAGATCTTGCTCCGTCGTGCGCATGCGTCACAGGTGACATAGTACCTTTAAAACCCATTGAATGTAAATTAAATTCAATTTTGGCGAGAAAATAATCCAGAAAATGAACATCGTTATTCGCATTTGAGTCGATTTCACACACATCAGCAATGTTTGAAAGTCGTCAGAACATCTTCGGTGCACTTCGGCAATGCTCGGAAGTCATCGGAACATCTTCGGAAATCTCCGGAAATGGTCGGAATATCTTCGAAAATATGGAAATGGTAATCTCACGCTTTTGACTTAGTGTTGCGAATGCCAAAGAACACCAGGCTGTACTTCGCAAACTTCACGGTTTCTTTCGCTGTAATAGTTACAATAGTCTCTGATCACGTCCCGATTTCGCTCTCTGATACAATGAATAATTTCTAGGTTGTTTTCTCTTTTTACTGACGCGCGACACATCCTAATTCCTAGACAGCGATGATATACGGGCTGATTAATTGGTTCTATTGTCTATATTTGAAATCACGAAAACCTCACATAACGCAAATCACTTATCATACTATAGATCGTTTTCACTGTCACGCAATAAAAATAAAAATTGAAGAACCATTCATTGAATGATGTCAACAAAATAAGATATTATAGGAAATAAGTAAATAAGTCATTCCTCCAAGTTTTAGGTCTGTGCGCTATCCCAAACTTCAGATATTCGTCGAAATGTTTTGCACAAATTTACAGAACCCAGTATGGATCCGCCATATTGGTGCACCACAGATGTGCACCAATATGGCGGCCGGAAAATACTGTAAACATCTGGAACTTACTTTGGTCATCTAGGCCACTGATTATCGGTACTGGACAAACAGACATTTACATAAACACATTTCCTGCTACTTTAACTTCTCAAATGGCAAAAAGTCATAAGATAAATGCATATTTTTTGACAAACACGATCGTAACTGTATGTCACGCACCGCCATAACTCTGAAATTCAAAGTGCGCTGGTTTCAAAACGAAGGACGCTACTGAGCTGAAAAGTTGCAAACAGATATAATTTTAGTACCTCTTATGCCTGATGTGGATGCAAACTTCGGTGTCTCTTTAGTTTTGGACTTTAGTACCTGATGACGTCACGTGAAAACGATCTATAAAATGTCACACAATACAACTAAAAATATCTCGACATTAGGAAAAGTTGGTGCTTTGCCATGTCAAGCGGAACGCGACCTCTGTAATGTTCGAATGCCGATCCTTCGTCATCATCTCGATAGAAACTTAGAATAGCTTGGACCATGACTCTCGACGCCATCACGGGGATCAAGGTGAACGTACGTTCGCTCGTGCCTGGTACGACCCTGGTACCTTTCGCATAAATATCGGTAAACATGGTTAATATGTCACCTGGTCACACAGCGGGACAGGTGAATGTCACGAAATAGCTTTGGTGTTAGGAAAAAACTTCGTTGCTTTCATTAACAACAACAATCGTATTCAGTATAACTACTATGATGTCACTTTAATAACTGTTAACTTTTCATTTATCAGTTAACTACTAATTTTTTGGTCAAATATCAGTTAACTACTATTTTTTTGGCTAATTGTCAGTTAACTGTTAACCCCATTAGCACCCTCCTATTAGACTGCGCACCGAGATTTCTGCAAACAGATAGTTGGAAGGGGGAAAGATTTGATTCATTTAACAAAGTCTATAGAAACGAAGAGAGAGAGATCAGCCGAATTGTTTTAGCGACCGACGCGCCATTGTTTTGACAAATATCTACCCATATTCTCTCATTTCTAAAAGCATGGTTTCCTTGATCGTTTCTCTGCTTGCATGAGTGGAAACATCCTCACTGACAGCAGGATTAGTTTCTCGTTTGACGCTTCCTTTACGTTGCTTGCAACCGCGATTGTTTTTATCGAGTGTCATAGAACTGTTTACTCGTGACGGATTGAGACCGCTTTGTAATTGATACCAGTTCTCTTGGTGAAAGTAAAATGACCCTTCGCTTCATCGATCAACGCGTAATCAAGTTCCCACGTCTTGTATAATTAATCTAATTACACCGGAAGAACGCCCCAAAGTATATAATTTCGAGGGTGGGCGCACATTTTAAGATCGTTTTCAATGACTTTTTAATCTTTTTCGCTGAAATTTGGCAAGCATGTTGCCTGATAATCGGGCAACAAAACTATGTCGGGGAATTTTCATCTGTTTCTCTTTCAAGAGTTATGGATATTTAAGCAAAGGAAATGGTTGTTTTTTAAACTCGCACAGTTCAACTGCGTGTTAAAAACAAACCAGACAAGTAATCAATATTCCCTGACACAGTTTTTTAGAGGAAGGTGTGAAGAACACATAGCGATGTTGATCACTTTCTCCCGTTCTAATCCGACCGGAAACGAACTCGATTTGTGAACCTCGGTACTTTTGGAAGTTGAGCGGTCTATTCGTTTAACAGTAATTTTTCAACTACAAACGTCTCGTCTCGTGTCATTTGCAATGTCATTAAGGAATAATTTAGAGGTTTGATGGTATCAAACGTTTTCGTAATCTTCAATTCTTAAGCTTTGAGAAAGCATATACTTTGCTGGTGGTTTCGATAAACGCGGAGCGGTATTAAAAGCAGCTCCAACAACAGATGGTCATTTGGGGTATACTAATACCTTAACACTTTTAGGCCAAAATGCAGCAAAAACCAGGCGCGCTCGGAGGGCCTCTTTAGCCAATCAAATTGCGAACCTGACAAAAGTCAGCCACTGGGTTATGCTAAATCGTATTTATTTGTTATTATTTAATCGATTTGAAATTAAGCAATATGTTACAATTGTTAGAGGGAACCAGTTGAACTATCTTCACTGTTGCCAAGGCAGATTTCTAAGTATTGCATCTAACTTTCTATACATATAGTAGGTACATTTTTATTGCATTAAAGGCCCCTTCAACATTTTCGAGTCAAACATTTTAGATTTTTTGACAAAAGATGTCAACGTTTCAATGCATAACGCGCTGCACTCACATTACTACGGAGGTCATGACGTCATAAAGATGCGAAATCATACATTTGGCGTGGTGAGCGTAAACGGTAGTCCTATGTAAACGGTATGGGTTGGTAAATTACCTATGATGCTTCAAAACGTAAGAACCTTTTTTCATTTGGTTCTTTTTTTTTTTTTTTTCATTCTCCGTGTGGTGCGTGACTGACACTGTCTACGCATTCGCCTTGTTAACATTCACAGCGTACGAAGATTTCTAATTAACCAGGCAATATGAGCATGCAAAGAGAACCTTCGTGGAGACATGTCTAGTTGGTTTATTGAAATAGCTTGATCCCAGGGTCGCGTTTCCTTTTTGGTCAGCAAACTTCAGAAGATCTCAAATGCCACGTCTGTATTCCTATCATGCATCAAAATAAGACAGCGCTTCGTCAAATTTCTAATCACAAAGAAAAAGGTTCCTAATGCGACGCGCAGCGAATTATTTCTTATGAACTTCGAAGTGTTTGGAAATCGTAAAAATCCAGAAACTACCGTGCATTATTTGTATTCTACTCAGCGAGATTAGACTAACTAATAACATTAGACTACTAACCTTTCGTATTGAAATAACAGTGAATCAACCTGGCCTCTCCAGTGCTGTGAAGATCCAACCAGTAATTACCGCTGACCGCTTCTTCTCCTTCACTCGCCTTGATTTCCAAACACGACACAGCTGGTACCTCGAGGAGCGATCCGAGGGGTACTGGAGACCAATATAACAAAGTAGAACATACACATGTTTACCATTAAGTGCCGGAGTGACATAACCACTCCAAAACAATTGCCTGCTAATAAAAAAAATACCATGTTGAAAAATGCCCAAGCCAAACTAAATTCTCAGAAGGGAAAGGACATAGCATAAGAAAAAGCACAACTTAAAGTAAGGGACCGCAAACAAAAATGCTGCTAACGTAGGATCCAACAAGGGATCTGATCAGCATAAAAATAATAAATGACAAACAATACTGCAAGGCTGATCATACCACGTGAAAGACGTAAACTTTGTGAGACACCAACACGACTAGAACCGATATAGGAGGATTGCAACCGTGGGCAGCTGTTTCTTCCTTATTGGGACTACATTGCCCAAGAACCCGTACGCTATATCAAGTTACTATATATAGTGTATGTGTTATTGGGCAATCTATTTGCGTTGGCTCTTTAGCTGGCTTCATTTAGATTCGCTACACCGTACTCAAGAGTCCGCTTGTTTGGTGATGCTAAAGTATGTTAGCCTGCGTTTTTATCGTGGCTTGTCCGAACATGCCGAGCAACCGAAAGAACGGAAATGGAAAAATGATGAAACAACCTAGCTACGGATGTACCACCAAATTCTTAAAACAGTCAGTACAAGAAATGTGCAGCTGTCGATAAGGAGAGGTATTTTGAACTAAGGGTTCTCTGCATACCTTTGTTAAAGGGAACGGTCATATAAATCCGCCTCGGGTCTGTCACGTAATCATGAGGCCTCTCTTCCATCTCATAGTTGATGCTTTGACATTTCGGCTCATTCTGGCATATGTTGATGCAAGTTACCGGCCTGTCTACCTTGAGCTTGTCAATCATGTGACGTTTAAGAGCTTTACCGAAATTTGACCCATGCAACTTGCATTGCCCAGCAGCATTACCAAATGGGATCCGGGACATCAAGTTGAGGAAAACAACGGCCAGCAGTATCAAATGGGTATGGACCTTCATGTAAGCGCCCTTTAATAATCTGTTTAGAAGGCTCTTAAATAAAAACAAACCATTTCATCACATAACTATTTTATAACGTTCTAGTCAGTAAGAATGGTTTATTTTATACATGTACAATATGGTGATCTTTGCTGACGTCATTTTTGTTTACATCTCGAATACAAAGATTCCCTCGCATTAAAAACGACATTATGACTAGAAAGAGTATGCAAAATTTCACTTACAGTACCAAGTGTCAAGAAGGCTGGATGAAGTTTGAAACGGTTAACAATTTGCTCCAAATAATACATTCAAAGGCTATGTGGCTTGGTGGTAATTCTTATCAGCTAGCCATACAAACGTTAAATTTACGCATATTGTCTAATATCATGAACATATTCTTCTCATTCAGGCATTTGCTACAGTTACTTTATTGTACAGACATGACATATTTATAGTATATACTAGTGAACCTCTCTATGGGTATTTTCGAAGAAATCGAAGACGCGAAGATCACCACGGAAAAAAACGAAGATCTCAAAATTGAAGCGAAGATCTGTAATTGAACACTCAGATATAAAACTGTCAAAACTCGTAAATATTACATAAAATATCTGTAATTTCTGAATTTTGGCATTGGACCACATTTCACTGCGATTTTGACAACAGTAGGTTACTGTCACTGCCACGAAACCACATGAAGCCATTACAAGGCTGAAAACGACAAAAATACTCCACTGATAATGTCATCATTAATGATGATATTAATGATGTCAAAAAAGCGAAGATTTTCAAAAAATTGCGAAGAAAACGAAGATCATACGTACCAATAGAGGGGCTCACTAGTAAAATGTAGGTTTTACTTAAACAGTCTTATCACTCTATACTTTTCATATCGTTTAATAATTCGACTCAATTAGATCGGTGGCATCGATTGTTAATAATTTATCACAAATGGAATAATTACACCGTTCGAGTTCCCTTCCTGTGAAAACTTTTTAGTTTTCGGAAAAAATGCAAAGAAATGTTTGTTTGACAATATCTTTCCTGCCTGTGAAGATGAGAAAATTTGCCAACATTTTTTCTTAAGAAATGTGTTTGCTGATTTGTGCAAAATTATTTCCTTGCTAGTATCCGAGTGTGTTTTCTTAGTTCCGTGTCTAGCACGAGCATTAACTGCGATAAATTTCTCTCCGAAACCGAGAAACATGATGTTGGGACTCGTATGTTTCCACCGAGAGCATAATAACTTTGTCTTAAATATATGGGCAGTGATATTTACAACAGATGAAAGTTCGTTAAACGCGTTACTCGGTTGGTTACAAACCGGCGATGGGCGGTGTCTCTTTTCAGGCAAATAAATTTTTAAACATTCAAATAAGAGAGAGGGAATTTCATCCGAGCGAGACTTTCACATTTTGCGTAACCATGACCTGAAAAGGACAAAAATTCGAGCCTTGACTATTTGAAAGTATTCAATAAATCTGCTCGATATTGGAGAAAAACTGAAAGAATAGATCGGGTTAAAAACAAATCGATCAAAACAAACTCAGTCGATCTTTTTCCGTCGAAATGTTGTCAAGCCAAAGCATTTCTCGAAAAGTTCAGAAGGAAACTGAAACCAGTGAGTGAAGAGCTAATCCATAGGAATACTGTCGAATTCCTCTCCAAGGCGACGGTTTTAAACGAAAAAATTTAGTTTAAATTAAAATGAAATAACTTAAAGAATTGAGCGTCGAAATAAATCGAGCAAATATTATTGCTTTTCCGTGTTGCAAACTTGAAAGGTCTGTTTGAGGGGAACTGTGCGAAAAAGAAAACCGATCAAAAATAATCGTCTTTCTCTCTCGTAATGTTTCAAGCAAAATAATACATTGAAAAGTCTAGGCAGCAAGAAAAATTAAAAGGATTGAGCGAGCATCAAATCGATTAAAAACAAAATCGCCTTTCTCTGTCTCGATGTTGTCAAGCGATATGAAGGGAATGAGAAATCGTGCGGGTGACTGAACCACTGTAAATGTACTATATATGGCGAAAGAGCTTTACCCTCTATCCACCTTCCTTTAGCTTTCTTCGCTCGAACAGCTCTCTCTCTCTTTGAATCGATCAATTTTACGTCTCTCTCGGCGTAATTTTAATGTTCTTGATCACACTCACCTTTCTGTAGTTTTACTTTCCTTTTCCTTTCTATTGTAACGTATCAATCCACTGTGAAAAACAAATAGTAGACGTCTGAGAAAAAATTTACAGTATCGTGGTCATCGTGGGTATACATGTATCTGGAAAGTTATTTTAGTCAGGAAGCACCATTGTCAGTAAAGCTGTAATTTTTGGTAATTTTTCCTGTGTACTTTCAGTTGGACAATGGCAGAGTAACTCGCTAATAGAATATAACGTTAATGCAAGTACCTGAAAGCGCCGTTATTTCAGATTGTCGGCAGTCTATTAAGCATGTATTGAATAGTGCGTAGTTGCTCAGCCTATTAATAACATTTAGAAAACAGTCCTTAAAAAATATGCGCGCTGATTGATTAAAAATTGTTTTCTATTAAACAATTAGATTATGAGCTCGAGATTTCTATCGCGCGATAGTTGACGAGGGCGCAGCCCGAGTCAACTATCACGCATAGAAATCGAGAGCGAATAATCTAATTGTTTTAGTATAAATCGTTTCTGGAACAGCCTCGACCAGTAAACTATATAAGTCTTCTTCACGGACACGTCGAAAACGTAAAGAAGCGGCCGCCATTTTGTAAGCAAGGGCACACTGCTACGCTACTCACTATCTATCACAGATTAGTAGAATTCTACCAGTACACTAATGCAAATGCTGCAATGTGATTGGCTGAGCTATTGCACACTATCAGCCATTAGTGTGCAGTTGCCGAAGGTCGTCCACAAAATGCGACGTTTTTATCGTTTTTCCGAAGTTTTGGAAGGAAGTTTAAATGTAAATGGATAATAAAATTCCCGAGAAGACTAAAAGAAGGACATTAGCAGTTTCTTGACTTTAAAAGCTTGAAATTATTGAAAACGGGTGCACGCGCGTAAACAACTGCAAATTTACCAAGGACAATTCAATGCGTGCGATTTTGTTAAAACGTTAAGTTCGATAATGCGTAGGAAAATAATTAGAAACCATTATTTGCGTTTATTTCAGTCAGAATTCTACTAAAACAATTAGATTATTCGCTCTCAATTTCTATGAGGTGATAGTTGATTCGGCCTGCGGCCTCATCAACTATCACCTCATAGAAATTGAGAGCGAATAATCTAATTGTTAAATAGATAGTGGGTAGCGTAGCCAATCAGAGCGCGGCATTTGTGATAGAACGCTAGTAGATTTATAGTAAAACTCGATAGAAACACACAACTAGCACGAGCTGTTGACGTGATGATGGCCTGAGCAAAGAGAATTTACATTTTGATTGTCAAAGTTAACAAGTTGTTTTCGTTTTTTTCGTCGCGGGCGGTGTTTTCTAAAAGAAATAGAAAACATGTTTTTAGTGTTTCTATGGAATTATAGAAACACTCGTGAAAGTTTGGGAGAACTCACTATCGGCTCGTGTTCCCACAGCATTTCTCGTTCTCCCAAACTTCCACTCGTGTTTCTATAACTCAATAGAAACACGGTACATGTTTTCTATTTCTTAAATACATTAAACAATTGCTTGCACCATCTGCCGCATATAATGAATTAAGCCAAAGGCAATGTTTGGCAGAATCACTTAAACTCTTGTTCTTTGGTCATTTAAGGACGTTCGCGCGAAAATTTTCTAGTCGATAGATTTTTCTAAAATTTTTACTGAGGACGGATAATGAGTTACTTGTGTCAGAAATACAAAAAAAAGTGGGGGTCACCGACTTCGTTTCAGAGATAAAGTCTGTAGAAAACTGCCCTGATTTTGAAAATTTGGCGCACGTAATTTCGCACGGCTTTCAAGGTTTGTAGTTTAAATTATAGATGATGAGAAAACGGAGGCAAACTATCTTGGTGATATTTGGAACAAGTGCGTCTGTTGCATAAATAATTTTAAGTGTTGCCATCTTTTATGCAAAACTTAGCCCTGGAAGAGGCATTTGAACCCGTCGTACGGCAAAACGAAAAGATCAAAAAGCGGAATTCGAACGTGCGTGGGGCAAAAAAAAATCAACCTTTTAATCGATAGATTTTTTTCATTTTCTCACAAAACGTAGATAATCGTTAACAAAAGTGATCTGTTAAGAAAAAAGTAGGGGTCACCGACCATTTAAGCGAGCAAACTGCGTGCGAAGTTAACTCAACGGCTACTCGCCCTATATGTGGTTGGAAAATTTCCTCGGCGCGCGCGCTCGATGCATGACGTGGCGTAGCGTTGCGACAGGAATTACGTGCGCAGTAAGGATGCGCATAAACAATTAGCGCGAACGTCCTTAAGCTTCAAATACAGCAGTAATACACAACGTATGCTGTGAAAAAAAAACTTGATTAACAAACTAAGCCGCTTTCAAATATTCAAGGTGATATACAAAGGTAGCTGCTGGGATTGTAAAGACATCTATGTTATTGGCAAAACAAAACGACGACTTCACCAGAGGAAAACTGAATAATCTAGAATTGACCACATATCAGCCATTGCAGATCACATTTGAATCCCAGTAAGGCACTACCTCTCTGGAACCTCTATTTTCATTCGCCCGCTGTAAACACTACCTCTATTGTTATTCAAGGCTAGGGGCATTGTTATGACCTGTTATCTATTGTTTAAAGAACCAATGAAGTATCTCGTTCCGAGAGGTAGTGGGCGACCCTTGAATCCAGCTGCCATCAATTGTAAAAACGTACCCAATGCGTCATCTTTTAACTTATTAACGGCTGCCAATGCAGTACTTGCCTTTAATGATCATCATACAGACATTTTTAGTTTTTAGATCTTCTTTAATCTTGTATTTTTCCTCACAGATATGACCGAAAATGTTATAATTACCATTTTACCAATAAGTGAGTCAAATGGAAAACAGAACAAATTTTGGAATAATTCTGTTTTAGAGTAACTACATTGATGATCATTGTTTTGCAGGATCGCTTAAATGCATATGGTGCCGCAGTTATTTATTAACTAGGAGTAATCATAGATTATGCAGTGCGTTCGCCATGCTTGCCATTGAAGAACACGCCACCACAAGATTAGGATGCGTATTGCTACCGTTGAGCGCAAGAATTGTTTACAGCCTATCGTTATCCGCTTAATAGAATTCTTTTTGCGTGCGCTGTCTTTGCGGCTGATGTCATTGTTGACGTTGATGTAACGCAATTAATTGCCTTCTAATGTCTTCTCGCATGAGACATACCGACATACCGACATACATACCGACATACCACATACATACCGACATAGAACGACTTTCGCTTGCGCGTTCACAGGACAACCACGGGACCACAGGTCACCACAAGATTAGGATGCGTTCTCCTATCGTCGAACGCAATTAACATGTTTGTGGTAGTGTTGAATAAACATTGAGGAACAACTAAAGGAAATTTATTACCCTAAGGAATAAATGATTTTATGCAGATTGCTACGCTGGTTTATGTTTCAGTAGCCAGGGTCAGGTTTCATGCAGGACCTTTAGAAAATCGATATTTAAATCTAGGCAGGCCAGGTTACAATCATCTTTTTCCTGCTTCAATATGGAAAGCTTTTCCCGCCCAGTCCCACCAATTTTGAGTAGTTTGGAGACTAGGATAAAATGGGGTTACACTTCAATGGGCATGCGTGTTTGCCTTCACCTTTACTGCAAAGAATTAATTATTTCAAGATTGAATGTAATTTGGTTTTGTTATCAAATAAGCTGCCACAAGGGTGGCCAATATATGGCAAACTCATAGCTTGTTTTTTATCCGATTTCCAGCAAACAGAGCTCAGCCTTGGCAATGCACTTAGTTAGTTTGGGTAAGCGGGTAATAAGCATAAAATAAATTACGATTGACATCCATAGAAAGCATGTCTTCGAACTTCATCTCAGTTCTTCGGCTTGCGCCTAACTTCTCCTGTAGAGCTGACCAAAGTACCTATGATACAGTCCTCTCTGAATGCAATTCAGTGCACGATGAGCCTGGCTCTCAAACTGTCGAAAAAGAAGTAAACATAACAACGACAAAAACTAAGAAAGAGGTCATGTTGTTTTTAACTCTCACACCTCCCGGGTGTGGGTTGGAGGAATCTACCCCACCTGACTTTATATTCTTTTTAATGCGACAGTTTGGTATGGGGAATCGTTGGTCAAGAAATTTGATGTCTCCAGGCAACCATATTTTGACAAGCATGTTTGACCAAGTTTGGATTTTTGGGGGTTTTAATGACAGTTCCTAACTTTTTTGCAATACATTTTTAGATCATTTCATAATTTTGACCACAAAATCAAGAACTCTAAGATGGTGGATGCAAGAAGACGACTTTTCAGAAATGATAATATTCTTCTCGCCTACCCATTTGCACGCTTGAAATGTATTGTAAATGTAATTTATTTACCCATGTCACAAAAAACAAATGGCAACAACTGAGTGATTTGACTTGGGAGATTTTCTGCTGGGAGTGTGGAACACCTATAATTTTCCCAGCGACTGGCAATAATGTCTAAAAAGCGTTTATTTGCTGTTTCTTTGTAGCTAATATGTTCCCTGATAAGTTCTAAAAAAGGCCTCGTTGGGTGCCCCTGGAATTTTGTTAGAAGAAACCTTCAATACCAAACGGAGCTCGACCTCAAAAATAAATAAATAAATGATGAAATGAATAGATAAATATCAAATTGAAATAATGAAAAATGAAGTAAAAAATTATGATTCCATGCAGTAAACACATCAGTTCTATATTTCGTGATTTTGTTGTTTTGTGGATAAAATCTGTGAAATGTCATTGTTGGCTACACCTGGTTTTTTTGGAAGGGAGGGGTGACGCTGCTTATTTACCAGAATGGAAATAAAAAATAACTGGGAGTTCTGTCTTTAGGCTTGCCTAATCTATATATCAACCACAACAACGACAGTGTCAAACTTTATTTCTTTTTGCTTGTAAAAGTTTGTTTAAAATACAGAGTGCGGGCTGCCCGAAATATTCAAATAAAAGCAGAAAGGATATCAATACTGTTTATTATGCGAATACACTTCACAGGTACAGCAATACAATACAATATAAACTTTTAATATAAACAATTACTCTAACCTACCGATTAATTTTCGCGCGCTCTCATTGGACAAAACACATCACGTAGTCAAAATCGGAGGACGGGTATCAGGCAATATACTTCGTCCGGTTTGATTTTTATTGAGAAGTAAAAAACAAACAAAGTGACCTTTTCAGGTATAAATTTTTAAACAATTTTTTATTATAGTGTTAAAAAACGTAAACCAATCAACTTACATTTATTTCAACGGCATCTACGCCGTGCTATCACTATAGCTATTTTTTTGCCCTTTTACGACAATAAAGTGCGTTGTAGAAATTAATCGGAGGGTAAAATAAATAAACCCGTTTCTGACTTCCTGGTATATTGGCGGATAATGCCCTTGGCTGATAGATTGCTCTCTAAGTTTCACAGTTGCCCTTGAAGCTTTCCTTCTCGTCGACCAACTGCTCATTATTCTCCAAGATATCAGCCGATTGAAGCGTGAGTTTCTTTACTAAATTTAACGAATATAGAAATATTGACAATAATAAATGTAATGCAAGTGACAGAAACATATGGATTACAATGCAATAGTAATATAGCTCCTTACAAATTTAAGCCAACGTGACATAAGGTCACATAATACTGAAAGGATAAGGTGGAAAAATTAAATAATACTTTAGGTAAAAGGATGAAAAATTAATTAAAGTAAAAGCTTAAAATGAACATGTTTCAGCTTTTTGTTCAACAAGGGCGCTTCTACTCAATAATTTCCAATCCCCTGACGTTAAGTTGGAAAAGAGAGCCCCAGAACAGATATTCCTATAAGACTCCCAGCCCCTCAATAATTGTTTAAAGATGTATTTCCATAACACAATGGTTCCATCGTTGTCCGATGAAAGATATAGTCATATAGTTCCACGGCTAATAGCTGGTTTTCACTGTCACGCCACAAAAAAGTAAATCCAAAATTATTGAGTGAAAAAACTCAAGAATATTATAGGTTGTAGAAAATTACCAGATATTTTGTTTGTCCAAGTCTCGGGTTTGTACGGTATTCCGTACTTGAGTTATCCGTCAAAATGTTTCACACAAATTTACAGAGCACAGTATGGAAACGCCATGTTGGTGCCCATGCAGTTGGGCACCAACATGGCGGACGGAAATCAATGAAAACATCTGGAATTCACTTCTGCTATAAAAGGCAGTCAGATCACTCTCATGAACAAGTAAGCATTCACATAAAAACTTCTTACAAAACCTCAACTGTTCAGATTGTTAAAAATCGTAGGATAAGGCATTATTTTGAAGCATACGTGACAGCCTTCTGGCGGCCATCTTGACGTCGTGTGGCGTGAAATTCTCAAATTCAAAATAGTCTATCTTAAAGACGGCGGCTGCTATCGAGTTAAAAACCTTCAACAAGATATATATTAAGGATGTGTAATAGCCAGTGAAGGATAAAAACTCAGGGGTCTTGCGATTCTGGATTTTAGAATTCTGATGACGTCACGTGAAAACCAAGAATAGCAGTAGCTAATCGCTGCAATGCAGACTGGATGAGAGGAACCTTCAAAAAACAAGACGTTCCGGTTAACCTACAATGCAGGCGTGTTTGACGGACGAGCGCTGGATAATAGAGGATGGAGATTAAGCCTCATTCCTACACTCTAGGACGTTTTTTTCTTTTCTCCCCAAGCCTCTCCCGAATTCGAATGCAAGATGGCGCTCTGTCCGATCAAAATGCGCTTTCTCGCTAAAATGCGAAGGCTACGTTCCAGTAAACGCAGCCTTGCCTGGCCAATCTAGAGGCCAGTTGTCAGTCAACAATCAAAGCTTAAACGGCTGAAAAACAACCTGCATATTTTCTTCGATAATCACACAATACAAATTGTTTAATTTTTGTGCTGAATATTCTGTTGAAACATAACAAAGTTAAATCATATATTTGTCAATGATATACTTTGGTTTCATGAAAATTTTAAGCATGTTCAGTTTGCATCGAGGACGCTTGACTCCACAACGTACTTTAGCAGCAAAAGTATACATTTGCATTTCGCCCCCGAAAGGTGTGAAATTAGGCAGGTTCCATCTCTTTTATAGCATAACTTTTTGTTTAAGTTTAAAGTTTCCTACACTCAATAGATATGATAAGGAGGCTGACAATGTCTATTGTTCATTCCGATGCGTTCTGTTCGACATTCACTGACCTCGTTATTCGAAAGTATTCCATAGCTAGCTGGTGATACTCCAAAAACTAATCATACGTTTAAACTGCTGGAAACCACACTTTAGACAAAAGAGTGAAATGCATGATTGACAAACAGCTCGTTCTCTAGTTCGGCCTCCAAGAGCTCGTGGGTGAAGATCATTAGATCACTGTAGTATGCGTGAGCTGTAGTCCCACTGTCCCTCTTTAAGCCGATGTCATAGACGGAATGACCTGAATTTTTCAAGTCAAGAACTGGATTGTCACTGACAACTTGATCCAGTTTCACCTCGCCATTGATGTACAGTCTTACTCTACGATCTACCCGTCCCCAAGTCATTGCCACGTGTCTCCACACAGCTGTGTCCACACTGCAAAGAATGTCAACAGAACCGAGTTAAGGTCGCGAGGGACCGTTGCTATTGTTGTCATTTACGTATTTTATAAACTAGGGGCAACCGCACAAACCAATCAACTTTAATCAATCAATCAACTTTATTAAAAGAGGGTAACGGCAAACAGTAAAAACTGACAAACAAGCGGCCCTCGGATTAAAAATTACAACTACATAATATATACAATTTAAAATTTGAATTAAAATATTATAAAATACAATTAAAAATTTCTAAAAATAGGGATTAAGAATTAAAAAACTGTAAAATGATGAACTGACGGTCCTTAAGGCTAGATGCGTAAAAATCAATTAGGCCAGTTTTAAAACAATGTAGACTCTCACTTTTCTTTAAGAAAGTCTCAAACATTTTGTGATATTTTGTATCCGCATGCCGTTAAAATGTTTCATGGACGAGTGCATCCGGAAAAACTACGGAGTCGCCTTAAAAAAGCCTAGAAAAGAAAGGAAGGAATATAAAGTTCATGCTACTGTCCGGATTCGAACCAACGACCGGGAAAACAGCGCGGCTTACAAAGAACTACTCTCTATCAACTTAGTTATCGTGGCTTTTAACAATTTAAACATTGTTTTTGGAGGTGCTTTTAGAGCACGTTGCAGACAGTGGTTAGAGCGTCCAACCGGTAACTGAGAGGCCGTCGGGGACCTAGAGTTTTTCTCTGTCCCAGAAGAGAAAAAAAAGGAAACGAACAAACAAACAAACGGAAATTTGGTTGTCTGAAGCACACGCAGATTTCCTCCCTTGACTGATATTCACGTTCTCGATGCATCTAGGGAAGAAAGGCGCGCTCTTACTTGGAATCTGTGCAAGCAACTATCATATCGCTGACCACCTCAACGTTGCGTCTTCCTTGGAAACACAGTCTACCATCTGCCTCGATGGCAAATCGAAACTGATAAGGAGATGACCAATCAGCATAAATTTCTTGTCTCCTTGATAATGACCTTACCAGCTTGATCCACACTGCAATGGTCAGGTCAGTTTGTTGGAATGGAATGGCTGATGTCTCGGCATACGTCCCTTGCGTTCCGTCCAAGTACAGAACTTTTCTACCATTTTTGTCTACAAACTTTGCGGCTCCATGTAGTCTGTTACCAAAGACAATATTTTTCAGTCAATTAATGCAGAGTTTGAAATTATAGATTATAGAATATTAAATGGTATTCTTAACTACCGAAAAGAAAAAAAGAAAATGAAGGAAAAGGAATGATGATCTATCCTAGTAGACGAAGATGAAACACTGAAGACTTCCCTTTTCAAGGGAACAATATGTTCATCACAGAACACAATTTGGCCTGTCGCTAACCATTCGGCCATATTCCCAAACCCCTGATTGAATATTCAATTAAGCCAACCAACGTGTCAAAACTACAAACAATTTTTACTGTAAACCCAAACGAGTTTTACCAAAGAAGTTCGTTATAGCATTCTTACTTAAGCAGGTTGTCCGTTCCACTGAGCGTCCAGTGAAAGAGAGAACCTGGAAAAAAAATGAATTCAACTCAGTGACAGTGGTCCATATTTATATAAAACAGTATCTCCGAATCTATCTGTTTTCTAGTTGCGCTATCTTAAACTGCTATACATAATGCAGATTCCATCACCTTGATGAACGAGATATGGAAACAATAACTTGTTCGATACATTGTTTATAATTTCACGTGGGTACCTGATTAATTTTGCCCCGCCTGATTATTTTGGGTGCCCAACTACCAACTTTTTTGTTAATTCAAAAAGTCTAAAAATCCGTTTGTTTTTTATTAGTGTTAAAATGAAATGTAACAGTTTTCAAAGTACATATAAAATAGCCGGCGTTTGTCAAGATATTCCAAAGGTAAGCAATTTAACCTTAAGGTGGGGGTAAAGGTGAATTTGAGTGAAATTTTAAGAGGTTTAAAGAAGTGATAGAAGAAAGAAAATTATTTTTGAAACACCACCAGACAGTTGACCCCCACGCAAGAGCACCCCAGGTTGTCAGGGGACCATTTGGGTGTCCATCTACTAATTTTTAACTTCAAATTCTAATTTTAAAATTACATTAAATCTTTTATATTTCTTTTATATCTCTTTCCAAACATCCCCAAAAATCCCCCAAAAATTTACAAAACACCGCTAAACATAGCTTTGTGGGATGAACAGAGGGTCTTGAGAGTGTTTGAAACGGGAGCGAGATATTCGCATTAAGCCCAAGTTAGGCGTAACAACGATTGGAGATCGCCTTGTCTCCGTGATCTTTGTGCCGTCGCCGAAAAAGATCGTACGCGCGAGTCAGTGGCGTCAAATGTTCTCCGGGAACGCATGGCTCTGTTTAATGGTCGTAATAGCAGAAGGGCTGATCGCAAAAAAAAGGCAGTTGCGAAAAGGAGTTGGACAGTTAGTTTCGTTTGTGTTGCTGATCGCCATCAAAGCAAAATCCCCACCTCTACAGAGAAACAAGTTCTTTTTCAGGCGATCTCCAATCGTTGTTACGCGACAAAGTTCTTCGTCCGATAATGCCGCCACGTTCGCAGGCTCGATTCGTTCAGCTAAAAAATGGGGAATAAGAGATGCCAAATGCAACTCCTTCAAAATGTCCTCCATGATTTTTTTTCCGAAAGGCAAAAAGGCAAAACATACGTTAAGTATGCTACACAAAGTATCTTGTAGAGCAAACCGGTCAAGTGGGTTCTTAAAGACGAGAGGGACCTGGGAAATAATGATTGACACTGGAAGTAAACTCGAATTGCCAAAAATAGAATAACATTACATAATGGTAAAACCAGAACACATAATGGTGAAACCACATAACGAAGGAACCGCACCACATAATGAAGGAACTGCAACACATAAAGAAACGACACAACATAATAGAAAGACCCCAGCACGTAATGAAATAACTTCAACACATAATGATAAAACCACAACACATAACGAAGGAACCACATCACATAATGATCAAACCTCATCACATAATGACAAAAGCGAAAATCATAATGAAGAACCTTCAAAACATAATGCCAAAACTGCACCACGTAACGGAATATGGAAGATACAACATGACAGGACCACATCACATAATGACGAAACGTCAAAACGCAATGATTAACGATCACATAAGGCAGTTATCGCTTTCCATACATAACCGTGACAGTAGTTTGGAAATCTGCAGCTGATCTTAATTAGTATAGATTTTTTACGATTTTATTTCTCCGTTTTTTCCGTAGTTTTAGTTTCGATTGAGATGATATATCAAACACTCGAGAAAGTGTTTCATCACATTTCCAAACACCTCGAGGTGTCCACTTTTCTCCGTGTTTGAAAATGTGATGAAACACGCTCTCTCGTGTTTGATATTATCACTTCTTCTTTTCTTGAACCAAAAAATACCAATTTCATTGTTTCTTTCCTTTTTAAAGGTAATCTATCCTTTCCATCGATATGCACAATTATGAACTCGAAGCTCTTTGCATGAACACGTACCTTTGTTAAAGGGAACGTTCATGTAAATCCTCTTTGGGTCTGTTACGTAATAATGAGGACTCGTTTCTTTGCTTCTGTTATTCAATTCGCAGATACTCGCTTCTATCACATAGTTGAGACTGACATTTTGGCTCATTCTGGCATCTTTTGATGCAAGTATCCGGCCTGTTTACCTTGAGCTTGTCAAACGTGTGACGTTTAAGAGCTTTGCCAAAATGAGACACTTGCGACTTGCATTGCTCAGCGGTGTTAGCAAGTGGGATCCGGGATATCAAGGAAAGGAAAATAACAGCAGTCAGCAGTCTCGAATGGATATGGACCTTCATGAAAGAGCACTTTGATAACCTGTCCAGGAGACTCAAAAATAAAAACAAACCATTTCACCTCATAATTACTTTACGGCGTTCAAGTTAGAAAGAATGGATTATTGTTTTGATATATGGCGATCTTTGCAAACGTCATTGCTGTTTAAATCTCGAACTTAACCAAAAATATATTGCATAAGAAGAATATGCAAATTTCCCACCTTGCCAAGTTTTGAGATAGTTGGTAAAGTTCGTAACGATTCAAATTTTCTCCAAACGATACATTCGAAAGTTGTGTTGCTTGTTGGTAATTCTTGCAAGCCAACTATACAAACACTAAATTTATGTTTCCTTTTTAATATTGAACGTTTTTTCATATTTGCTACAGTTTCTAAATTACACAGACATTATTAATTAACATTATAAATCGTAAGAACAAGTTTGTGAGGTATTATTTAATTTTCTATAAATTTACTTTTATGGGGAGATCAAGTAGCACCGACGAATTCAAAGATGGTCTTATTAGGACTAATAAGTTGTATGATCTAAACCAAATTTTATGTTTCTCGGATTTTGTCCAACTCCAAGTTATTTTTTCAGCACAACGTCATTCTTTTCCTTTGTAAAGAGGCATTTCAATCTGAGAGGGATACTCAATATACCCTATATATTTCCCTTTAAAGTGCAAAAACGTTAATACCAAATACCTAAAATTATTGTAAAACAAAATACCCTATATCTGAAAATGATTTGGAAGGGAGATCCAGGCAAGCACTTTTACCTGGATATGACTAATTCGACACTGCTGACGGTTGCCAATGAGCTAATTCGGTGATATTTCACCACAGGCAAGTTAGTTATCCTTGTAAATATTAATAAGAGCTTCAGGTAGTTCACACGATAAGGCGTTACATGATAGACAAGTGGCTACCCTAGTTAGTTCATTCTCACAAACAGCTTACTGCTGGCTTTCCACGTTTTCAAATTATTATAAAAAAAGAACATCGACAAATTCATTCCTCGTACTACTAATTATTTGCATCTTAGTTAACAACTAAATAACTTGTTCCCGGTTGATTCCAGAATTCGAAAGCCCTAAATCAATATTTCACAATATCATATGGAAATCTACAACAACTGAAATCCGCATGCATGACTTATAGCAGCGTAAACCCTGATTAGTGGATATAAGAAAGTATTGACAGATCACGTCTATCGTCAGATCACTTTGTTCAGCGAAATGATATCAAAATGAAACTCAGGTTAGGAAAACGTTTTCTGGTGTAAATATTTTGTTTTACCAAATTTCCGTTGAATCTGCCGACAGGAAATATCTTTCAAGATAATCACGACTTTCTCATTGTAAATATTTTGTTGTCAAGTTGTAATTAACTATATTGGACACAATATTGAATTCTTCCTGCATTTATATCACTAGTCTACACACCCGCTAGCGGGTTTCTGTTACTTGTATTGTAAATGGATGACATTTTCGTCCTAAACATGTTTACAATAAAACGATCGTGCCTATCTTGAAAATAGTTTGTTTTACAGTTGTTTGGGGGCCAATTTGGGCCTGTTTGAAAGTATGTTATGAACTTATTATAATTCATTTCATCACCTACCTCCTAGATGTTACGTTTATGTCATGAATGATTAAGGTTACTTTCTATAATTGATTGCTGCGCTGAATCATAAGAAACCCAAGCATGACTGGGAAGTTTATGTATGTGAAAAGTTTACAGTGGAATCGAGACAACTAGAACGTTCAAGGGAAATCCAAAAAGGTTCGAGTTATCGAGGGCAAAAATAGTAAGTAAATAATCTGGAGGTTCGAGTAAGGTTTGATTTATCAAGGCATTTAACTGTAACAGTAAATAAAAATGAATGGCTCAATCAAACGTAGTGAAAGTCTATATGGTTTTTATCTTTTTATCTTTGTTCCTTGCAAATCAAGGTGTTTAGGCTAGCTTCTCCAACATGTCAGTCAACTTAAAAAAAGCGAATTTGAATCAAATTACTATTTTTATATTACGAAACGAAAATCAGGAAATTAAGTAACAAAAACAGGAAATCGCCTTTGCAACTTCTGTCTACCAGGAGGCTATTCGCAAGCGTTTACTCGTACACCACTGGAAGATACGTTATAAAATGCAATTTCGCAAATTGTTACCTATTCGATGCAACGTTCCTTATTTCTGTCGATCCTCCTACAAATGCTCCGAACTTCTCGGAAATAATTAAACACAACCAAACACACTCAGTGGCCCTATGCGCCAACTTGGCGCCAGGGGACAGGAACTAGGAAACACACTCAGTGTTCCTTACCAGATACAGCTTTCAGAGTAGTTATTCTGTCTAGCTTTTTAAAGTTGGACTGCCTTCTTCCATAACCTATCTATTGATTAGACTGCATTCAAAGGTGATAACTTAATTTAACACTTAAGATTATTGAGCATTATTGTACTCACCATGTCTATTCTCATTGGTTAAATGTAAGCATATTTTCAATGCTATTATGTATCGTGGGGTCCTGTTTTAAAATGGCCGCTGGCGATGGATATAATCTCCGAGATGGACGAAAATAGTGACCATCAAAGGACTGCGCTAGTAATGCAAAGGAATTTCTACGCATTTCGTGTGTCAGTTGCTCTCGCAATATTGTGCCTAGCGTAAAAACCAACAATTAACTACGACCGATGTAAAATAAGGTGGACTTTTACGCACTGATTGTTTGAAAATTTGCGTTTAAATTCCCCCTCTGCTGGACGGCAGCACTGAACAGGGCTAAATTTTGCTTTGTTACGACTTTTTAACTTAAAAACGTATTTTGATCAACACTGCTGTGGCTCGTTTCAAAACCTGTTTTTTATTCCGCTTATAGCCCCTCCAAACGGAATTTTACGGTATATGTATCCCATGAAATGTACACGTACTCCCGTCCAGTGATATTACTACCGGGGATACGCATATCACTAGTGATATATGTACACATATCACGGGGATACACCTATCACTAACACCGGGACCACCAAACAAAAATCCATCTAGTGGTAGGGAGGAGGATTAGAACCCGGGCCCTCCAGATTACAAGTCCACCATCCTAACCACCTGGCCACGCCGCCTCTGAGTTTATAATAAAGCAGCAAGTTTTAAGAACTTTGTTTCTGTACTCGGGAAAACAAGCTATTTGGAAACTAACATCTATTCATGGCTTAATAAAGAGATGTTTTGAAAGATACAAAGTTTCCCACCTTCTGGAGAAATTTCACAATGTAAAGAGACTGTTTAATGAGGCCCACGAAGACAGTTTTTCGTGGAAAAGTTAATTATTGCAATCGAAAGGAATAGAAATTTAGCGCTCGCTAACAGATTTTAGGTTGGGACGTTTGTTTGTAACTAAAAACCTTCTTTAGCTAAAAATGTAAATGTCATTGTGATAACAAGTCATGTTCTCCATCTCTGGATAGCACTGGGAAAACACTCGCTGTCTGCGGCAAGGTTGAGATCTGTAACAGTGAACAAAATATTTAGGATAACAGACTTTTAACCTGTAGCCAAATCATACTTTGAACAAAAAAGGACGCGATGCAAGCTTAAAAACCAGAAAGCGCAATGAAAAGGTATAAAAAAAAAATTTCTTAATTTCTATTGGATAGAAGGGAATCTGAGCTTTTTAAAATTAATCTGTACTTTAAAAATAACAGAAAGTGGTTACGAAATCACGTCGGCCTCCCTATTTTTCTATTTTTTCTAATATATTCTCCCTATATTTCCTACCCTAACAAAAGGTGGCCCTGGTGTTATATCAATAACAACTAATTAATTAATTAATTAATTAATTAATTAATTGCAATTAATTAATAATTGCAACAAAAATAACAATAAAAGTTCTAAAAAATGGCTATCAAAATAACAAAAATGGTTGTCAAGACTCTACACCACGTCTATATATTTCTAGAAACTTCTGCTGAACACAGACCAGTAGGGAGAAAGTGTTTTTAATAACGGTCTATACCTACTCCGATGTGATAACATACAGCTTGATCCAGCGGGACAAACGAACTTTGCACACATTTTTTCATACAAACCGTTAAGATAGAATTAAGAAGAAAGGTCGTGTGACCCAAAAACCTCTTCCACACTTATTGCTTTGTAGCAGATGTATTTTTTTAAGGCAAGGTAAGGAAAAAGAAAGGATAATCCCGGACCTAACTACCTTTCCGTCATCAATCCTCTACTATTAGTATTGACCTGTAGCTTAAATTGTGTTTAGGGCAAGCGGCATTCTAAGTGTTAGTCGAGGGCTGCACGGTTTGTAGTGGAATGTTTTTTTTACTGATAAACAGCTTGATGTCAATACGCCGTACGGCTTCGTGTACACGAGACAATTAACCAGAGAAGCAATTCAACTGCTTGATCGAGTCCTTGACTGCTTGTTTCACTTCTTTCATCTTCCAACAATACAGAAATGGATTCAGGGTTGAGTTGAACATAAGAAAAGTATCTGTTACATCCCAAGCGAGGATAAGAGAAGGCGTAGGTGGTCCAGTAACTGCCAGATAAGTTGCGACAATACTAAATGGAAGATAACAAGCCACGAATGCAACCTGCACACACAGTGCACTGGACACTGTCTTTCTGTATCTTGCTATATTGAGTGGAATCCCTCCTCCGTTCGACTGTCCTTGATGAACACAGTGTTGAACTGCAGCTTGGTGATGGCGAAGTTTAATATAGATTGTAGCGTAACAGCAGGTTGAAGTTACCATGCATGATGCCATTGTTATACACATTATGCCCATAGCAGTACGATAGTTGTACAGGGATAATATTGCAAAGGCAGTGCAAGAAAGCCAAAAAGTTACAACAAGGGTCCACATTCGCCTCAGAGTTACCACTTGCCTGTATCTTAGTCTCAGCAATAAGGCAAGAAGTCTGTCCACACTCACTGCAGTCAGTGTCAACAAAGATACTCCACAGAAAATTGCGCCTATCGTATTAGAAAGAATTGCAGAATAGTAACAATGTTTGGAATGTTCTGGAGACAATAAACCGTAAGCGTAGATAGGCTGTGTGATGAGACCCACAGAGAGATCGGTGCTCGCAAGGCAACCTAATAACAGTTTTGATGCCGGATGAACAGACGTCACCTTTCGAAGAGCAACAATGATCAGGACATTCTCCAGAAATGCAGCGATGGAGAGAAAAATATTTAATGCTGAAATAAATGTCTCTGTATGTCCGTTATACCCAGGCATGCAAAGAATATTTTGAGTGGTCGTGTAGTTTCTATCGCGAAAAAACTTCGCCATTTTCTGCTTGATAGTAATTGTCTTCTTTGTTGGTATTTTAAGCAGTGTTCCTTAGTTGATTATTTGAGGGCCTCTTTAAACAATCCAGCCAACACGTTTTCCTGTTGATAAGAAGGTACTGTTTAACTCTGTAAATCGCCATCACAAGGATTTACACAACCACTGGGGTTTATTTGCGTAGAACGAGTATCAAGAGTTCTTCCTGTTAACCTGTTTCACAGTATCAAGCACTGATCAAACATTTGGCATGTCAACATTTGTAAGCTGTTACGATCCATATGCTAAGGCTTTTAGTTAAGACAAGTTCCTCTTTGTTTAAAGATATCGATAATGTTTGTAGGGGTGAGTGAATAAGTTCACCGATTGACACATTTTGACCTTAAAGTGGATATGTCAGATATTTTGCTCGATCAAATCTTAGGAGATCTTGATATGAACATGGAAAAAAATCAAAAGAGTTTCAGTCTCTTCACCACGTTTTACCCGTTCCGCAAAAACCGCGAAAAGTAAACTCTGCAGTATAGTTAACTATATTCAGTTTGCTAGAAATGTTTTCATTAACGAACTGAAATTGGTCAGTTTTTCTTCATTTGATGTATAAAAAGGCAGCTGTAACCAGACTGTAAAAGTCTAATATCCTTTTGACTGACGGTTCTTCTCAGCCTCCCCTTCTTATTTTGACTTTTTAATAAAAAACGTCATTTCACTTCCTACAGACTTGGTTTAAAATATTATTTTTGTCAAGGAACCACTTAAGGCCCAAGTTGGAAATATTTTAGAAATATCCCAAGGATTAGCATACATTTTCCAGTTAAATGTTGGCCCTGAAAAATCAAGTTAATCATCAAGGCTCTTTGCCTATTGCCGGTGATCATTGTCCGTATTCTCTCCAGCTGTCTGGTTAAAAATATATTGGTACTGGTAGAAAAAGTTAAATGTTGATCACTCGATTGCATTTATAACACTGGCCAATTCGTAGTGTTTTTCTGAATTTTTAGCTACATTTTCCTCAAATATTTTAATTATATTTCGCCATTTACAAAACTTTTTCTCCTTGCGAGGAAAGTAGCTCCTAGTCTGCTGGCATATATGTGCTTTTACTGCACATTTAACAAATATCTGCTTTTTGCAGACTTAATGCATGTTTCTGGCCAATAACAATTGCTTCTCAATGTAAAACCGTATTAAAACACATTTCGAGGATTGAAAAATGAATTCTCTTTACAAATTGGAATACATCTCTTTGTTGGTTAGTCTTAAGAATTTGACATTACACCTCAAGACGCTATCACAGGCTGATGATTTCTTGATTCTCAACACTTTTTTGCTTGACAAGATATTAATATTCGAAAGATAATAAATAAAAATAATTATTCGCCTTTCTCTTAAGTTTAGAAGAACACCAAAACTTACTCAAAGGTAATCGAGACTGGAAAAAATGCTATGTCGATTTACAAGAAAATTAATTTCATTAAGAAGTTAAGATCAAACGAAGGTCGAATGAAGGATCTTTGGTAGGCCTTGGTCGGTATCTCGGCGTTTTGTCCATTTTTAACTTTCGACCTTGTTACATTGGAATTTTCGTGTAAACAAGCAAAGATAGGAAACGTCTCAAAAAGTGGGCATCAGAAAACAAACTTCTGCGAAAAATTTTCAGTGCAACTATCATGTATTGTTTTCTTTCATCCGATTTTTTTACTACAGTTTTAAATAGCCGACCTCTTTTTTTTGTGTCCTCTATCCACAGTTGCAAGCCATAATGTGTTCACAAAGCATGTTTTCAGTCACTCCTTTGCAAAACTTTAGATACCCGATTTTAGCCCTCGTTGTACTTTTTGCCCCGTCCACAATGTTACTGGTTTCACTTGCAAATGCTCAAATCAGTTTCTAGTTCGGCAAATAACAACATGAATGATTAATATTATAGGAAAATCCATTACCTGACGAGAGAATTCCACGTTAAATTTCACGCGAAAACCGATATCGCACGAATCGCGAAGCGATGAGTGCGATATCGGTTTTTCAAGTGAAATTTAACGTGGAATTCACGAGTCAGGTAATTGATTTTCCTTGAATCGCATAACCTTTTAATTATTAGAATTTTAAAGAATTTTAGCGAATTTTAGCGCAGCCTCACTTTCAAGTCGCAATACTGCGCTGAATACCCTCGCATCTCTAGCCAATCAGAGCGCGAGAATTCTTTGAGCTATGCGATTCTAATCTAAAGTAATATTTTTATATACGAAAATCTCTATCTATGTACCTGAAAGATACAGTATCCAATCGCCTGTTCACGTTTCTCCTGAAGCGAAAAGCCGCAGTTTCGAATGTAAATTCAAATTTTAGAAACAAGAAATTAAATTGTATCAGCTGCTGCTGCTGCGGCTTACGCTAGAATGTTTGACAATATAGTCAATCCATCCCGTGGGATGTTTGACACTGTGTAATTGGCCCAGTTTTTTTCGTTTCCATTATCAGCAAGATTTATTAACAACAGTGACAATGTCATCATGATGTTATACATTAATGTCGAGGTGTAATTAGAGTAAACCGCATTGCGCCTATTCAGTGCCTTTATGTTTAATGTGTGTCAGGATGTATGTGGGTACATCTGCTCACGTATCTCGAAAAAAATCGGGTTAAGGGTTTTTGCCTGTTTCTTTTTCTTGAAGATTTCCTTTCACAGCATCGGCAAACTTATATGAGAATCCGTGTTCTTAATCAAGAACGACATAAAATCGTCACCAGAAAAGTCGAAACAAAGTTAGCATTGCTTTTAACTCTTTATTTCTGAGTCATGAGACCGTATCGGCAATGTATTGAATGTCGAGCTTACCAATGTTCATTTGCTCTGACACATCCCCCTATTGGGCTTGTATCGCCTTCTTGGATACATGATTGGTCACATTAATAAAATGTTCCATTTACGGAAGGCTGTACGTGAAACGAAATTTGCTTTCATGCCTGAATAAATATTTATTTAGGTTAACGTGTTACTGAAAATTTAACGCAAAACCGGACGAAGGAAGTTGACGGTTACGAGAATTCGAAACCTTGTATTTCAAATAAAGTCTATTTTTTGTAAACGATTCGCGAGAAAATACTATTATTTATAACAACATACCGCTCAGCTATAAATAACCAAAAAACGGATGCACAAGTTAAGTTTTAAATCATGCAAAATTACGTTAGCAAATTAATTTTGTGTAGACCTGGTACGATTCTAACCTATCTTGGTGGCGCTTGGTGGATAATTGTCAAATATTTTTCAACCAAAAACGATCACCCTTACACATGTATATAAATTTGCACAGGTATACTATAGCAATATTATGAATCAGGCAGTATCACACCCATTTGTCTCGATTATTTATGCGGTAAAAATATTTATAATCAGAGCAGATCAAGAATGTATAAACTTAGTTTCTCATTTAAGAGCCAATCGTGAAGCGTTAAATTCTACAAAGGAGGAAGTTGAACAAGAGAAGTGGGAGCCAAGATCGAGTTGCTGATTCAGGTAGAAGCACAATGCTTTGGATAATTATAATAAAGAAAATATGAGGAACGACATTCTGTATTTTTATGATTTTTTTTATAAACAAAAGTTATACAGTTCGATCTTGCGCTTGCGCAAATGTGTTCAATAGTAATTACGAGGTAAATTGATAAAGAGGGAATCCCGCGGGATCTAAAAAAATTGCGGGATCGGGGATCAAAATTTTTGTCGCTTTTGGGATCAGGGATCATATTTTAGAACAGAAGAAATTGAACTCTTTCAGCTGCTGATATTTAATGGCTTACGCTAGAAGGTTTGACAGTATAGTAAATACATCCCGCAGGCTGATTAACGCTGAATAATTGGCCCAGTTCTTATATTTCTTTTCCATTAACAGCAAGATTTATTAACAACAGTGACGATGTCAGCATAATGTTTTACAATAATGTCGAGGTATAATTAGAGTAAACTGTATTGCGCCCATTAAGTACTTTTATTTTTAATTTGTCTTGTGTGTGTCTTGTGTGTACATCGGCTCACGTATCTCGAATCAAAATCGGGTAAAGGGTGTTTGCCTATTCTTTTTCTTGCAGATTTCCTTTGTCATCGGAAAACGGAACGAGAATCCCTGTTCTTAGGCCTGGTTTAAACGTCGCATTTTACATGCGCCGAATAAAATACTAATTCAAGTCGACTCGAATTAAAAAATTCGGCATTTGGTTTTAAACGTCGCATTTAATTGTGTCGCATTTAATTGCTGAGCGTTCACTTCCAAATATAAAACCCAAAATTATCCGTCGTGGGGCCGTCGTGGTTCGGGTTGTCCACAATACGCAAAATCTGGTCATTTCACGTTGTTGTTCCGCAAAGAATTGCTATGAACGGCAATGAAACTGGAATAGTCGAATATTCGACTGAATTCGCATTTAATTCAAATTGGCCGAATTTAATTGTTTTAAACGTCGCATTTTACGTGCACTTAATTCGGCAATTTGATTCGGCGCATGCAAAATGCCGCGTTTAAACCAGGCCTTAATCAAGAATGAAATAAAGTCATCACCAGAAAAGTCGAAGCAAAGTTAGCGTTGCTTTATATCTGAGTCGTGACATCATATCCCAACTTATTGAATGTCGAGCTTACCGAAATTCATTCATTCTAACAAATCCCCCTTTTGGGCTTGTGTCGTCTTCTTTTATACCTGAATAAATATTTCTTTTATAGGTTGACATGCTACCGAAAATTTAACGTAAAACTGGACTGGACGGCTCTAAGAAGTCGACGTCTTGTATTTCGAATGTTTGTTCTTTTAACCGGCTTTCTTTGTAACAACATGAGTAATTCTTGTATTTAGCGCAAAATCGTAACAGGACTAACAGGTATTAAGTTTTGTGAAAATGTTTATTTGCCCTGCGAGTTTATATGTACATGCGTGTCTTACAATTATGATGTTAAGCATGCGCAGGAAATTACAGAATTCTATAGACAGCAAAGAATAGTCGTCATTGAGAAGTGATAAAAACTAATCGTGTAGTAGAGTAAACCGGCTGTTTAGCATAAAATTATGTCTGATCTGAGCAAGTTTCGTTCCCTCGACGATGACAGACTTACATTCACATATTCGCCTGGATTCTTCTTCGAGTTTCTGTAATTCTTCTTCATCTAGCTGAGAAAACTGAGAATTTGCTTTCCCGTTAGGTTTCTAGTCATTTTGTCTTCATAAAGCTCAAAAACAGATTTTAGTTGTAGAGGCCAGCGCCTTGACTCAAATTCAAGCCTAAAGTGCTGCCAGCCAGCAAAAAAACGACGCGGACAGTTGAAATATTTTCAGTTCTGATTGGCTGGCTACGTAATTTTCTTGTTTCTGATTGGTTGACGGCAGCGGGCTAAAATATATTTTAGCCCGCTGAATTCTCCATTTTAGCCCGCAAAATACGCCGCGTTGCCCGATGGAATCATTATAATTAGTAAACGTTGAATATTGTCCTTCAGTAGCATTTTAGAATAAAAATTATAAAAGTTCAATTGAGGCCTTACACTACTGTAAAATGGTAAAATCCTAAAATCCTAAAATCCGAGCTTTCGCCGATCTACGGCAACATCAGGGATAAGAAAAATATTTTTCTTATCCCTGATGATGCCGTAGATCGGCGAAAGCTCGGATTTTAAGATTTTAGGATTTTACCATTTTACAGTAGTGTTAGGCCTCAATTGAACTTTTATAATTTTTATTATAATTAGTGATTTTACTTTAATTTGCAGAAAGAAGCGTCAATCCAATGTTATTTTTAAATGTTCAAATATCATGCTTGGGTTTCCTATATCCAAATCTACTTGATTGACGGGAAGGCGAGAATCATTGCCAATGTATCACCATCATGAAGGTCCGTGGGAAAGAGGTTGAATTTTCTCATAGATAAATCCAGCCGGCCATAGATAAATATCTGCGTCGTTGCGGGTTTCATTTCGTGTAATCTACGCCAAAACGGGATTATAATACCAGCCGTCATATGCAAATTAGATGAAACTGTGAAGTGCGTAATTGAAAAACAATTTGTTCTTTATTTCATTCTCCGACAGCTCGTGAGTGAAGACAATGAGGTCACTGAAGTATGCATGAGTTGTAATCCCACTGTCTCTCTTCAAGCCGATGTCATAGACGGAATCGCCTGAATTCTTGAAGTCAAGAACTGGATTGTCACTGACAACGTGATCCAGTTTCACCTCGCCATTGATGTACAGTCTAACTCGACGATCCGCCCGTCCCCAAGTCATTGCCGCGTGTCTCCACACATCTGTGTCCACAATCTTACTGCAAAAAAATACGAGGTGACATCTTAACGACGTCTAACCGTCAAAATAAATCAGCAAACTAGATCTCTAAGCACTATTTAAGCACTATCCTGTACTTATATTTGTCATGTTCTGTACCAGACAAAGGCAAAGACAGAGGGAAATTCAATTACCCTTCTCTTTAATCAGAGCTTGTCATAGACAGGGGATAAAGTTGATTTTAGCCAAGAAACCTTACAAACTTACATTTTTGGTTTCATTTTCTGTAGATGTTTCTAGACATTAAAATGAAAAGTCAAAACGATTCTTTTCCACTGACACGTCTAAAGGAAAAAATTTCCCCAACTGGTCTTACAATCCTGTTAGAACGCGCTTCCTTCCCTCGCCTTAAACCAAGGAGAAATAGTCGCACTTACTTGGACCCTGTGCAATTTGCTATCATGTCACTGATCACCTGGACGTTACGTCTTCCTTGGAAACACAGTCTACCATCTACCTCGACGCCCAATCGATACTGATGAGGAGATGACCAATCAGCATAAATTTCTTGTTTCCTTGATAATGGCGATATCAGTTTAATCCACACCGCAATGGTCAGGTCAGTTTGTTGGAATGGAATGGCTGACGTCTCGGCATACGTCCCTTGCGTTCCGTCCAAGTACAGTACTGTTTTACCATTTTTTTCTACGAACTTTGCAGCTCCGTGTAAACTATAAACAATATCGACAATGATTTCCCTTCAATCCGAGAACTAAAATTTACTTTTGAACTTAATTTATCAGAAATTGTGATCTTACATCTAGTTCTCTAGGAACCAATATCGTATCGTATCGTATTCTCGTCCCAAGATGTTTACTTTTTACAGTAAAAATTGAATGCGGACGAGATTGCCTTTACCAACAAATCAGCTTAGTACCAGAAGTCCAGAAGTCCATTAGTCCTTCCGCTCTTTATACAAACTTACTTTAGCTGGTTGTCAGTGCCACTCAATGTCCAGTAAAAGAGAGAGCCTGTAAAAGGTAACAATTTAAACGCGATTAACATCCAAGAAATTAAACTGAACTACACTCAGAACAAAGCGACCGGAGCTAAACGTGGCTTCTATAACATAAGGGACTAACAGTACTGCTACAGTCCTTCTTTGCCCCTCACCTCAGCAGTTTTCAATCAGCTTGCCTGGTGCTCGTTCATAGCCTGGGTAGAATGACCCGGCACTTGGACTCGGGTTGCTCAATCCGCTGTCCAGCGCACTTACTACAAGGCCATCGCACCACCCACAACCACCCGGCGGTGGCAGAAGCAATGGCAAGTGTGTCTCCGAATCTACATACTCTTCTGGTTCCACTCATTTTGTAATTACTATCTTGGAATGGAAACGTATTTTTCTCAAACACATTATTTGACTTCTTGACGAAGGACTTTTGCACTAACAAATATCATTGACCGATGAACTTAATATCTAGTTTCTACTGTACACAATGAAAAACATATCCTTAAAGTTCTCTTCTTCCAGGCTTCTTAGGGCTTAGTTACTTATTTATGCACTGGCCGCCTAATTCCTTGTAGGAGATGACAAATGAGCAAGGGACCGCGGACGGAAATAAAAATAAATACAAAGACAATAAACTGCAAGGCTGACACTACGTAGAAATGAAAAGCCTTAACGGGACAACGACATGATAGAGTCCAAACTGAAAGTCAAAAATGCAAACTCTGGACAGCTGTTTCGACCTGATTGGGTTTCGTCAGCAGAGTGTATGCCGCACAGAATAGAACAACTAGCTTGAAGGCAGTTGTCTATAAAGTGCTCGCTGGTAATGACAATCCGAGAGGGCTCAAATTCGAAAGCCTGCCCAGTGACAACAGCCGCGTGACTATTACTCATTATAACCCACCGATTAATTTCCGCGCGCGCTCATTGGACAAAACACATCACGTGGTACAAAATCGGACGACGGGTATCAGCCAATATACCCCGTCCGATTTGATATCCGTCGTCCGATTTTTTATAGCAGTGCAAAACAAACGTAAAAGTGACATTTCAGGTCTAACGTTTAAATAAAATCACAGTGTTAAAAAAGAAATTCGAAACCTATCGACTTTTTCCTTTTTCCCGCGATGAAGCGCGTTGAAGAAATTAATCGGAAGGTTATAAAATAAATAAACCCCTTCCTGGCTTGCTGGTATATTGGAGGATAATGCCCTTGGCTGAAAGATTGTCCTCATAATTTCACAGTTACCCTCGAAGCTTCGCTTCTCGGCCAACTGTTCATTTTCCGGACAATCTTTCAGCCTCGGGCATTATCCTCCAATATACCAGTCGCCTGAAGGGGTTTATTTACTAAATATGTCAAGAATTCGAAATATCATGTCGTTGTCGCGACAAGGGAAGTGAGGATAGCCAGAACTATCCGTACACTGAAAACATGGACAAAACCATGTGAAAACAACACTGCAAACATGGACAAAACCATGTGAAAACAGTGAAAATGTACAGCATATCGGCACTTTATAGACAACTGCCTTCAAGCTAGTTGTTCTATTCTGTGCGGCATACACTCTGCTGACGAGACCCAATCAGGTGAAAACAGTGAAAATGTACAGCATATCGGCACTTTATAGACAACTGCCTTCAAGCTAGTTGTTCTATTCTGCGCGGCATACACTCTGCTGACGAGACCCAATCAGGTCGAAACAGCTGTCCAGAGTTTGCATATTTGACTTTCAGTTTGGACTCTATCATGTCGTTGTCCCGTTAAGGCTTTTCATTTCTACGTAGTGTCAGCCTTGCAGTTTATTGTCCTTGTAGGAGAGCTTCTTCTGACAATACTTCCATTTCTTTGCACGTATGTACTCTACGTTCTACAAGAAGAAGTTTAACGTTTTTTACAACAGTCCTCCTTTCTTTGTATAGCAGTCTTTTATTTCTAATGAACTGTACTTTTGAAGTTATCGTTAACAAAACTTCTCTCTTATTTTGCTATCTTTATATTTAATAGAGAAACATCGGTGTGAATAAGAACTAACCCTTTGTCCCGAAATAACAAAAGATCTGAATGGCCTCTCCATTGCTTTTGGGGTCCAGCCAGTTATAACCGCTGGCCGCTTCATCTCCTTCACTCGCCTTGATTTCCAAACACGACTCAGCTGGTAGCTCGGGGATGGACCCCAAGGGTACTGGATGCCAAAATAACGAAAAAGAAAATATAGAATTTAAAAATTTTAACATGCCCTAGGTCTACCATTTATTCTTGATAACAAAAGAAATTGAAGAAAGTTGAGAAAATAAACTTTAAAGCTTATGTTTCTGTTGAGGCCGAAACGATTTTCTTTAAAAAATATCTAAATTCTTATTGTTGTCTCTTATTCTCTTGTCAACGTGGCCGAGTGGAATGGGTGCCCACTTGAAATCCCGAAGTCCCGCTATAGCCACGAGGTTGAGAGGTTTCTTTCCAGACCCTTGTTCAACTCCTCGGTCATGCTTGTCAATAGCCAACTTGTTTGCCCCCCGCTGTTGGGATTTTTAAGCTCGTTATGTTTACTTGAAATATTTGCTTCCCTTCATGATCAGTTTGAGTGGCGTGCCTGAAAACTAGCTTGGTGTAGTTTCGACAACCTGAGCGGAAAAAAAGTGAAAATGTTGTTTGTCAGTTGATGATGTCAAAAGTCTGGTCCGTTAAAACTGATTGGTCACCTTTTCCGTAATACTATTGGCTCGTGTAAAGTTTGTAAGCATTTAGCAGATTCCCGGTCTTTTCTGTGGTTAGTTAGTCGATGATCTTCAGAAATGTGATTCCTTGTTGCTCGTTTCTGTTCAGTCAGTCACTAAAGTACACATAGTGTAAATCAAGTGACGCCAGGATTCCTTAAGCAAGCTCTGTTGAATTTTTCTACACAGAACAAGTTCTGCAGCTGATAAATGAACATCAAAAGTCTGTAAGCATACTATAATGTCAAAAAATTCAAAACAATAGCCAACAGGAGGCTTAATTTTGGAAGAGCTAAATTAAGAACTAAATCTTTATTTAAGTCCACAAGCTTAGGTTCATTCAGGATGTGAGGGAGGAAGATGGTGCTTATCGGGGTGGGGGGAGGAGGGTGTGGCGTATCTTCGGAATTTTCGATGTAATGATGATGATGATGATGATGACGATGATGATGATGATGATGAGGGCGACTAGAATCATGGCGACCCTCCCCTCGGAAAAAGTCGACTTTCCCCTCACCGAGGTCGACCCTCCCCTCTCCAAGATGGACTTTCCCCTCACAGGTATACTTTCCCCTCAACCAGGGTGGACTTCCCCCTCAGCTGAGGTCGACCTTCCCCTCATAGGTCTTCCTTCCCCTCTTATAGGTCGACTTTCCCCTCTTATAGGTCGACCTTCCCCTCATAGGTCTACCTTCCCCTCTTTTAGGTTTGACTTTCCCCTTATAGGTCAACTTTTCCCTCATAGAAGGTCCGCTTGTCTTTTAAATGTAACTATCAACGATTTATATATTATTTAATAAATGCTTGAGTTCTATGGAGAATAACTCCAATTTGTATGAGTAACGAAATAGTTGTGGTGTCTTATTATGCAGCAAGGAAATTAATCCTGCATCCTTTTTTTCATGCACAAACTTTCAAAATGACGAGAAATAATAAAAAAAAGCCTTCAATATCACAAAATGATACACTTGAGTTTATCCTGTTCATTTGAATTAAGGAAATATATATTCTGCTTTAAAAACGTTCGAAATACCCGCTTTTTAAAATTTTATACAACGTATTATAAATTTACAGCAGTAAACATAAGTATTGACGCGTTCTGTTCACCATTACACCTTCTATAACAGAAACGTTTTTGTTGTTATAGTCCATGAGCCAGACCCCCAAAAATTGGGTGACCGGTATCATCCGGGGGGATTAAAGTTCTTTGTGTTTTTTGAGAAGCACTATTGTTAGAGAGCTAGAAAATGCCTGATAGCAACCAATCTGAGGTAGTTTCTGTGAATTGTGAAGGATTCTCTGCCCCCCCCCCCCCCCCTCCTTCGTGTATATGATCTTATTAAAATTGGCTTACTCTATTGAAGACCAAACTGTTCAAATTAAACTGCGCAGAAACATAGGTTATTTAGTACATGGCTCTCAGGTCAATTGCTTGTTCCAAAACATGTAATATAAATCACGTAGCAAGTCAAGTGATAGCCTCGCGTTTGCGTTTTGTTTGGGATGTACACCAAAATAAAGAAGTGAAATAGCGTCTGCATCGTATTTCATACACATAATTATGTTTTCTTTGTGTTGATATTTTTATTATTTATCAATATTGATATTCCTGATATCCTTGCACTGGCTGATGCAGTGGACTCGTGTATATGTCGGGCTTCCCTTTCAATTATTCCCACCATCTATTATTGAAGATGCATTTTTAATGAAGTGACTTATGTTTGTGGATCTTTGTAGCTATTACCTAGCGTTATACGTTAGATGTAAGAATTATTACTAATTGCTAATTTGAGTGTTAATTCTAATTTGTAACAAATGTAAGTTTAGAGTAGAAATGTCAACTGGAACATTTGCGATCAGGCTGAGAAACTCACGCGGGTGGGACTTCGAGTTAATTTTCCTTCTAATTCGCCGGTAAATTTTCAGCGTTGTTGTATAAAACAAATCCGCCACATTTTTCCATGGTCTTCATGCTTATAGACCATATAAATACCATAAATGCCCAAATCCTTGTAGAGAAATGGTATGTGGTTCCACCTGTATTATGAAGAGGTCATGAAGACATGATAGAGTTTATTGAGAAGCTATGGCGTTATAGTGGAGATTGCCATCTTTTGGGTGTGAAAGTGTGGATGTAGCTAAGGGCGTGGCCCTCGCCCTTTTGCTTGCGTTTTAAGAGGGCAACATAGAACTATCACTCCGTGTCATACGATCAATGATTCCTGGCGTGCACTGCAAGAATAACAACACTAGGAACCTTGCTCTTTACTATGCACAGGTGAGAGACGCGGTACAGTCAAACAGAACATGAATTATAACAAACAGACCTCCAGCGATCTTGCATCAAAATTATCAACAACCATTTCTGCGATGGCGGTTGAGCTGACCAAAAACTGTTTCAATTCCTTCTCTGCAAACCAGGATCTCGTTAAGATCTCAAAGAACTTCGCACAAAAGCCTGATTACGAGCCTAGTGGCCCATCAGGCCGGAGCTTGTCCCGCTTTCCGTAGCATGAAGCGACTAGGAGTATTTCTACTCCCCCCTGGATAGGATGCTAGTCCATCGCAGGGTTACCCCCAGCAGTAAATTCGACGGTGCCCATTTATACACCTGGGTGGAGAGAAGCACTATAAGAGTTAAGTGTTTTGCCCAAGAACACAACGCAGTACCCCGGGCTCGAACCTGGACCGTTCGATCCGGAGTCCAGCGCACTAACCATTAGGCCACCGCGCCTCCCAAGAGCATATGATATTGGTGAGAAATACTACAAAGCATTCAAAGAGGAACTGCGTGGAGAAGTAAAGTCCCACAAGTTAAAAAATTCCATGATCTCTTGAAAACCAATTAAAGACACTTCACTTGACTGATTCAGAAGAAACAGGTCGCTTCTTGTGAAACAACAGTTTTACCCAAGCCTAATTGGTCTCTTCTTGGTTGAATTATCTAATGAACTAATGGCGCATGCAAGGATAGAATCTTAGAGCGGGAATATTTTCTTGCTTCCACTGGGAGCCGCTGTCGTTATACCTTGTCTATTCCTTTCGGTTTCCTTCGCAAGACTAACATGGCTGCTTTTGCAACTTTGCTAGGGAATAAATGTGTAAATGGGCGCTGAACGAGTTCCCAGTAGCTCTGCTTCAGAATTCACGGAGTGAGCTCGTGTCTTTTGGAAGTGGTAAAGTCGTGAATAAAATGCTGAGGGAAGATGCACAGGGCAAGATACATATATAATATTTGACACATACCAAGGAATGGATTTTTATTGTTGTAAAGCGCTTAGAACAGCAATGAATAAGCGCTATAAAAATATTAATTATTATATTATTTAAGGATGACAAAGAATGAGGAGGGACATCTACAAGCAGATAGAGCAAAACGGCATCAGTTGCGTGGCATCATCAAAATTCAGATCGTTAGTCAGACATGAACAAAGTTTCCTAAAAAACGACAACAATAAAGAACGTGTCGTCAGTTTTGTTGTCCGGTGAATGGAAGATAGAAAGGCAGAAGCTAGACGGCAAAGAACCAATAAAGAGGTAATTGATTTCAATGTAAGAAAGTGACTGATGGTTCTTTATTTCTACATGCATTTCACATAGGCAAGTGAAGAAGAGTGTCGTGAAAACCTTCACCAGGCTAGGCAGGAAGTAGGAACTCTCACTAGAGTTCATGAAAAGGGTAAAGGCTTTGAGCCGCAATTTTTGGGCTCTAAAAACCACCACAACAACAGTCAGTGATCTTAAATAGCAACTTTGGCGTGTTAAAAAGGGAGATCCGACCATCGGACTACAATATGGAGGCCTCTTGGACCTCTGTCATGTATCGACAGTAGAAAATTAATGTTCTGTTCTATGCGTTGGCTTAGCCCACGGTATGAGGAGCACAGAAATGAGTAGACTGCCCAACTGTGAAAACCAGCCATTTAACGCAAAGGACGAAGTCGACAGCTTAGCGGATTTGAGTAGTTGGATAGTTATGCGGAATATAAATAGCAGGTACCTCAGAAGAACCGCAGGAACTTGAAACTGCGCCCACAACTAGCTTCAGCATTCAGTTTATATGTGCAAGCTACACTTTGTTTTCTGTCCGAGCAATAACGAAGATGGTAGCTTCGTTTGCGGTCCCCGTTTTTGGCCAGTGGACCCAGTTCTCTACCACAAGCAATTAATCTGTTAATTACTTTTTCAGTGTATTAAATTACTTTTAAAACTTATTTTTGATATTACGAACACAAATTGTGTTTAAGGGGCTTATTTTAGAAAAGAAAGTTTGTAACATGCGTCACGCGCCTGAGGGTTAAAAGAGTTGAAACAAGTTTTCGGAAAAACAAATTCACCTTGCTTCGCTTCAACCCAACGTGTTAACATCCTACAATAGTGGAAGGGCAAGAATTAAGATAACAAAAGTACAGAAACCAGTCTATCTTTGGGTAAAAATACGTTTTTGAGCATAAAGTGGCCGAGAACTGGACCCAGCCGAGAACTGGGCTCCATACTGTCGTCTTAGAAAATCCTTAGCTCTTACTGCGCATGTGACATAGCACGTGACTTTTGAAAGAAGCAAATAAGGTAAAATTGAGCTTCTAAAATAGGGTATACGATGTTGTGAAGCTATTGGGATTTTTCGTGCTGTTACCTGGGCACTATTACAACAATTCTTCCTTAGCCTCGTTTCCATGACAAGAGAAAACTTTCAAAGGCGCCCAAGTCCACAAACTACCACCGATCAATTGCTATCAGGTATTTTCTGACTAGTTACTACTCCACCTTTCTAAAAATCACCATTTAGATTAATCCCCCCAGATGATACCGACCACCCTACTGGCTCATGGACTATCACACATTAACGTTTCAGAATCTAAACTAACTGACTGACTGACTAGCTAGCTAGCTAGCTAGCTAGCTAGCTAACTAACTAACTAACTAACTAACTAACTAACTAACTAACTAACTAACTAACTAAGTAACTAAGTAACTAACTAACTAACTAGCTAGCTAGCTAACTAACTAACTAACTAACTAACTATTTAACTAACTAACTAAGGGCCAATTCGCACTAGCGGATAAATTTTGTAACAATTGGTAGATTTCATCATTAATGTGTCACTTGTTACAGAAAACAAGTGCGAATACGTTTTTTGAGACCTAGAACTTGTCAAACAATTCATTAACTAATAACAAGACGTTAAGAGGCGCTTGGTTGTATTGGATGAATTTTCAAGCTCATTTAAAGGAACTTTGTGAAACAAAACACTGCGTTGACGTGTTGACGCAAACACAAGATCCGTAACGCCATTGCGCGCGCGCAACTTTAGATTGGGCACATTGGCCAATCAGCTTCTCCATTGCTGGGCTGACGGATATCCTCAAGTCTATTTTTCCTCGCGCGCTGTTGTCTCGCCACAATCTCCCCGTCTCGCGTCTTAAAACCCTAGTTTACAGCATTCCCTTTCTGAATTTCGAGAGAAAAACAGACTGCATGCAGTCTAGAAAAATGGCAAAAAAGTAGTTAAGGTGCAACCTTGTTGCAGTTTCATTAGCTCGCTATAAAGGAGGTGTCTTGTTGTAACTGCTTGCCAAGTTCCAAGTCGCTCAGTGTTCTGGCTCCAATGTTACCCTAGTTTAAACTTTCGCAGGGTCAGCTGCAAGTAGAAATAAGTGGTCGACCTTCCCCTCCCTTTTGTATTTTGTATGACACCTCCCACACCACCCCCCCCCCCCCCCCCTGGATGTCCGAAAGTTAATGAACACTTACAGTGGTTTGCAGAACAAATAAAATGCGACTCACTTTATTAGAGATTTTTCCAAGTATTTATCCGATGTAGACTGGAAACGACTAGTTCAAACACAAAACCGAGGGGATGGTCGACTTTCTCTCACTCGGAGATTTGTACCAACTTTGCCACTGTGAATCATTTGTTTGCTTTACTCTTATCCTTGGTACTTTAAAAATTATTCAGAACTGTCTTTATCGTTGTCTTCAATGTATTTTTAGTCGCAAATTTTGCTTAGTCAGCAGTTTTTGTTACCGTTTAAAAGAAGGAAAAAACTGCGTAACTTAAATTACCGTGATTTTGTAAGGGGCCACCATCAAAGAGATTGGCAGGTAGACTATCTTGGATTCCATATTTCAAGTTTTGGGAAGCTTCGATAAAAAGTAATGCTAAAACCAGAGGCAAATTATCAATTCTGGGAAAGAAGCAACTCGAAATGTCAATGATACAAATTTTTATTAAACTTTTGGTTTTGGTCAGCGGTATTTCATTACAGAAAATGCGCACAAACAAACTTTTACATACATGCAATGTAAAACTATAATATCTTTAATTTCATGGGTAAAAAGTTGTAATAGGCTCAGATTTGACTTTTTGACGAATTTTCTTTCATATTTGAAAATGGAGGTTTCTCAACTTCCAAATATGGAAAAATGGCAAAAAAATGCTTAAGGTGCAAACTTCTTGCGGTTTCATTAGCTCGCTATAACAAAGGTGTCTTGTTGTAACTGCTTGCCAAGTTCCAAGTCGCTCAGTGTTCTGGCTCCAAAGTTACGGCAGTTCAAACTTTTGCAGGGTCAGCTGCAAGTAGAAATAAGTGGTCGACCTTCCCCTCCCTTTTGTATGAAAGAAGCTTTTGTTTGGCAAATATAAGATGATTATTTCTTTCAAAATCTACTTAGATTGTACCCCTTATAGTAACCATCTAAACACACCAAGCATTTCTTATAAAGACATAATTGCTGATTTCTTATAGCTGCTATATGATGTCTCTCCATTGTCGCCATATTGCAGATCAGGGTGGGGCTGGAAGACAGAAAACCTTCAAAAATCACAATTGGCTCCACTCGAAGTTAGTTTTTGAAAATCAGTACGCAAATTGTTAAGAACTAAGGCGATTGCCCTTTTAAGAGTGTAGCTGTTTAATTGGATGATTGACAGCTGTCAAAAATGTCTCTTGTACAAAATTTAGCTTCTCTGAGGTGTGTAAATTTTGACTTTCATATCTCAGAAGCAATTTCATTTGATAAGGCTTACAAAGCATAGAAAGGCGCCCTATGATTGAACTTTCGAGAAATGTAAAAATGAACATCGTCGCTGGAGCACATTGGTAAGACCATAGCTTCGAAGAAAGAGCAATTTTCTTAAGAAAAGGTCGTCTCTCCCCTCATTTTAGGGTCTTCCAACTACAGTTGCTAGGCAACAAAAAAGCTTAACCTTCCTCAGACAAATTGAATGTCTACCTATTTAATAGTTCTAAAAATCTGCAAGACAGTTTATCAGATTCACCAACAATTAAAGCCACTGGAACCAATTATACGTCAGTGGACTTCCCCCTCGGTAAGGAAAAGGTGGTATTTTGGTAGAATTTGCAGTTACTACGCAGTAACCACGTGACATTGTGACGTCATACTCTATGTATAGCATCAGCAAACATAGATACATATTGTGTAAAAATTTGAGTAACTATCTGTTAAAAATGAAAAAGTTATAAGTGTTTGAACTTTAATTGGCAATTTTCAAAATCAAGGTTGAGTTGAGCGAGCTCAAAAGGTGGTCTAATATATAGACTTTGACGGCATTTTTTTGTCCGCTCCAAAACCGATTTCCCAAAATAGTGGTGATAGTCATGATTATGAGGGGATCATGGGTGATCAGTCTAAAAGTCATGTATGCCAAAAATCGCCAAAAAACGACCTTTTTAAGCTGCATTCCCCGTCAAGGTTGACTCTCCCCTCACCCCCGACCTATAAATGATCATTCCCGCCAGTTGTTTCAATTGATCAGTGCCAAATTCTTACAACTTGTTGTTTAGGTACCGATAGTCTGATGCCGAAAGTAGTAAGTCATTTAAAAAAAAAATGCTTTACTTTTGGCCATTTGAAAAAAATGGTGATAGGGGAGGGGAAAGTGGACCGTGGATGATTCTAAGTAGGATGATGATGATGATGATGATGATGATGATGACGATGCTAATGATGATGGGATGATGATGATGATGATGATGATGATGATGGCATGACGCTGCTTAGGCTGATGCTGATGCCGATGATAATGGTGATGGTCATGGTAATGATGATGATGATGACGATGATGGGATGGGATGATGGTGATGATGATAATGGAGACGATGATCATGATGATCATGATACAGCGCTATTTCTATCACTGTCCAATAGCGCTTTGGACAAAAAGAACAAACAAGAAATGTATGACAATCAATCAAGAGAAACAGATTTTGAACTCGGAACACTTTACATGGACACATACCCCTATTAAACTGGATTGTCATGTAAATCCTGCCCAGGTCTGTTACATAATCTTGAGGTCTTGCTTCCTTGGTTCTGTTATTCAGTTCGCAGCTTGTATCTTCCATGACATAGTTAAAGCTTTGACATCTTAGCTCATTCTCACATCTTATGACGCAATCAGCCGGCCTGCGTACCTTGACCTTGTCAAACGTGTGACCTTTAAGAGCTTTGTCATAACTTGTTTTTCGCGACTCGCATTGGCCAGCGGATATAACATGAGGCATCCGTGATATCAAGTAGAGAGAAACGGTGGTAATCAGGACTTTATGACATATGTGTGGCTTCATATAAGCACCCTTGAAATCCTAAACAATATCTTAGAGAATATAAAGTAAATTTCGAATTTTCCTTCTCAGTCAAGATGAATACAATTGCGTAACAATTGTTTACATGTTCCTAAAATGTCTAGCAATTCTTAACGTTTTCAGTTAATTCCGGGGCCCCAACGGCAGGTTTATAGATGTTTGGGAACGATATACGTTCACTGATTGAGTCATTATCCCGGATGGAATGTCACGCTTCTTTGTTTCCATTTAGCAGGTGATTTAGCTAGATCGATAATTTCGATCAGTTATTCCAAAAGAGTTATTGATAAAGATTAAATGCAAAGAACTCTCGAGTGTTTATATTGACCAGACCTCACGCGCATTAAAGAGCATGCCAAAGCTATAACAACATTGCATAAATATATATTATCGGCACAACCTTGCATGCTTCACCGACATGAAATCGATCTGGAATGTGTTGATATTATCGACCGATCAGTTAAATGGAAACAAAGACATTTCCTTGAAGCGTGACATTTCGTAGGAACATGTCACTAATTCAAATTCTTTTCTTAGAAAAATCATTATTATGTTTATTGCATGTTTTTTTAAAACATTTTTTACATAATACCAGGAACGCCGATAGTCATTCACATTTTTAGGTGACGAAGGTTGCAGCAGTAACCAAAGCGTCCTAACAGGTATTGTTCGAATGTTTCCCAGTTTTGAATTTTCTATTTAGAAACAGACTTTCAAAACACACTCTTTTTTAATTATAAAGCTGTCAGTATATCCTATGTTGTCAGCAGAACTATAATCTTTTCATTTCTGAGAGCTGTCCAGTTAAGGATAAATTGACAGCAATGCATATGTATGGTGTACAGTACAAACAGAAATGTCATTCGCTTTATACAGTCGACTCCCGATAACTCGAACCTTCAAGGGAAATTGAAAATGGTTCGAGTTATCGGGAGTTCGAGTTATCGAGAGTTGAGAACAAATGACCGGAAATATGTAAAAAACGGTGTTCACTGTATTTGATTCATACAATGTACATTTAAATTTAATTGTATAAAAGTCGAGTGAAAATGGAACAATACATTACTCCCGAGATTACTGTATAAATCAGAATGTAACGTAACGTGAAACAAAACAAAGCAAAACGGGAACTTTTCAGGTTTCAAAGAGAATATTAGGGAGTTTAAGAAACCACGACGGCGACGGCGAGGACAACGTCGATTAAAAAATGAATTATATTTTAGCTACGAATATCACGATACTCGAAAGTCATTTAGTTTGTTTCTCTCTGTCAAAACTATCTCAAAAATAAATCTGGAACACAGCGATAAATTCGAAATAGAAATTTAAAAAGTTAGCTGTCGTGGTTTACGTTCTCCAGGCAACGCAGAATTCGGTCATTTCACGTTGTCATTTTGCAGAGGACGGCAAAGAAATGTACCAGGAATTAAAACGCACGTGCACAGCCATTGTTCTACTCATTAAACCTTTTGTTTAGCGACGTTCCCGTTGCCGTTGCCGTTGTGGTTTTCTTAAACTCCCTAATGTTGGGCTACTACTACCGAGCTAATGTGATTTACTTTTTCGAGAAATACAGTGTAGTCATAATACGCCCTGACGCCTCCCAACTAATCTATTACTATCGATTATCCTTGAAAGTTTTCTAACATTGGATATGAAAGAATCGGTATCAACCAAAACCAAAAGTAGACTGTACACGTTTTGTGTAATGCAAAAAGACAAAGAATTAATACACGGCTGCTTCAAAATAAATTCAATGTTTTGGACTACAGTACACTGTTTGTTTTGTCTTGTCACGTATTGGCAGACATGGTTCGAGTTATCGAGGGTAAAATTATATAGAAAATGACCCGAAGGGAAACGAAAATTGGTTCGAGTTAGCGGGAGGTTCGAGTTATCGAAGGTTCGAGTTATTGAGGGTAAAATTACAGTAAATGTATGACGGAAATCCAGGGGAAATCGATTTCGGTTCGAGTTAGCGCGCGGTTCGAGTTAGCGAGGGTTCGAGTTATCGGGAGTCGACTGTAATCTAAAAAGAATATTCACAAGAGTATTTTCAGCCTAATATTGGCAGAAAAATAATAATATTTAGCCTGGGCAGGAAAAACAATATTCTTGTAGAAGAAAAAGAGTGTATGCCGGGGCACTTCTTTGCTAGCCATTTCTCAGTCATAAGAAAATTGAGTTGCGATCAAAACGTCTACTAAATAACTGCTGGCCTGGTCTTGAAAACTTGGCAATATAGGAGTTAAATAAAACGGCCAAATTATCAATGTTGTTTTGTTTAGTGCATAAATCAACTCCGATGCAACTATTGCAGCCTAATGCATTTTACACTCGAGACAGTATTTCATTGCATTTCTAAGCATCTAGAAAATACGATGCTCAGCGGCGAAAGATTAAAAAAATTTATGCGAAACAAGTTTAGGCGGTCGTAGTGAACGAATCGAAACATACCCGAGCGCTGACCTTCTAGGCTATAGAGTTTCATAGAGACCGAAGTACGTTTGTCGTACCATTTTCAAAAATTTTCTATTACTACCTTTATTCTTACCTATCCGAAGCAAAATGTCTCTTGCTCTTTCAATTACGAAAGCTTTTGGCTGCTGGTTCACTTTGACTGTTCCTGATATAGCAGGAGATATGTTCGTTCAATTCAATAACGTCAGTTTGGTTTCTACCTTCATCCATCACACATAATTGGTCGCAATGAAAAGACAACTTTATTTATTCTTTTTATATCAATAAGTTCTGTTTTTATTAATTTTCATTATATAACGATCACTCTGATTGGTAGCGAAGTCGTTTGCATGAGGCTAAGTAAACACGATAATAATCGATGCTTATTGTATTTTGGTGAATTTGTTTTGTAAAAGAAATATAGAGCGTCTTTTATCTGTTTACAGGGAAACTATTTTGAGCTTGCTTCGTTTAGCTCAGTAACTTCACCAAAACCAAGCTCGTTTGGGTAAAAAGAAAATTATATAGAAGGTTTTCTCTACGAGTTTGCATAAACTGTCTAGCTAAGTATCTGTCCGTAAAAAGGAATTATTTATGAACTCTGTAGGGGCACTTCTTTGCTAGCTGTTTCTCAATCAATGACTTTTTTTGCGATAAAAACGTCCGTGCTTAAACCGTAAAAAACGACTGCGAGTTTTCGCCATTTTTAAATTTGTAAGCATGCTACGCCCTTTTGTCAACAGGATATGCCGCTAGCCAATGAAGTGGTGGCACCCCTACCGTTCACAGCGAGCGAAACGATGTTCGCGGGAATTCAAAGGCAATAATAGTGTGGCAGTCACGTACGTTACGGGTGGCGAATGGCCTTTCAAAAATGTTGAGTCTCGGCAAATGTACGCCGAGTCTCGGAATCTCGGCGCTTAAAAATAGCGTCTCGGAATCTCGGATTTCTAGAAATATGACGATCTCGGAGTCTCGGATTTTGAAAATTTGGAGCTCAAAATCTCGCCAATGGGACGTTCAATTTTTTATCCGCAAGCTTATCCGAAACGAGAAATTAAGAAATTTACCCCTGCTGGAATTTGCATTTACAATTGTTATGTAAAATATATAGAGAGAGGAAATCATGTCATGATATCAGTACATGGGTACCCAACGACAATCGTTTGAGAAATGAACTGTTTCTCGTATTTTCTGATCAAGTGCGTCTCGGGCTCGGATTTTTGGATCACTGCGTCTCGGACTCGGATTTTTGTAGCGCTAAGTCTCGGGCTCGGATTTTACAAACAAATTCAAGTCTCGGGCTCGGATTTTTAAACTGGGGTCTCGGCGTCTCGGCAAGGCTCGGATTTTACCATTCGCCACCCCTTACGTTCTCCTTGGTGAACTTGAGCGTGCGAGAGAAATGGAAAAACCAAGAAAAATATACGGGAAAGAGAACAGAAAATGAAGTAGCAATTTGTGTGAAGGATCACTCATCACCGTCGGCCACGTTTTTCTTCTTGCTTTCCGCAAATTCTGCTTTTGTCTTCTTAGGTCCTGGCTTCGATTTTTCCAAGAACTTTTCTCCATTGTATAAACTCGTTTCACGACCTCAACAAGGCCAATAACGAGAAACGAAGAGCGATAAAACGAAGAGCGATATCGACAATGGAGGAGAAGCAAAATCACATGTAAACAAAAAATGCTAATGAGGTCCTTGCAATAAGAGCTCGTGGATGAGGCCGTTTCGCGCAGAAACATCGCCGGGAATCAACGAGCTATGACGATTACGACACCTAACTGTTTTATTAACTTTTATAAAAAAAAATCTTCTGTTCGAAATAACTTGTGCACGTTTTAAGATTTCACTTTCATTTTGGGGAAATGTTGGATTTATAGCAAACTTTTAAGGCCGAGACACATTGACACATTATGCGACACGTCGCCGCGACAGGTTGCTGCAACCATAGTTAGTAACAAATCGCCTCGTGTGACGTGTGAAAATCTTTGTCGCTGCGATCTGTCGAACGAATTCAAACTGGTTTGAATTCGTGCGACATTTCGCAGCGACAAAATAAGCGCAAACAGCCTTGTCGCATGTGTGTGTACGCTTCTGCGACAAGTCGCTGCGACAAAATTTTAATCAACCAATGAGGGAGCGTCAATTATTTTCCCATGATCCCTCAGAAAACCATTCAAAATGGCGACCGAACATGTGGAACAAGATAAAAAGCCTGAGCGAACAGAAAGAAATAGACTCCTGTGGGATAGAAATCATAAAGACCATGTTAAATTTGGAAACTAGTGCACATTTCCTCTCTTCCAAATTAGCTTGCGTGCACCGAACAAGTGTCTTGTCGCAGCAACTTGTTGCAGCAGCAGACGAGGCGACTTACGCAGCAGCAGTGTAGCAGTGCAGACGAGGCGATGAGTAGCAGCGACGGAGCGACTTGTCGCCGCGATTTGTCGCATAGTGTGTCTCGGCCTTTACTTAAGTCCAAAAAAAAAATTCAACAAAAGTAGCCCTCTGAAGGTATTATGCAACCTTAAAGGTCAAATGATCCAAAATTTCGACATTCTTTCTTTAGCCATTTTAAAGCAACCAAACGCTAGAAGAATTCATTATTAAGTAAACTTAAGAAGAAATTTGGCTTTCTGATCCTTAAAGCGCGGACTACAGCAAAAACCAAAAAGATTTCAGCAGGCTTTGCGAAACGTTTCCAAAATGATCGCGTACTGGAATGGAAGGAATGGATCGAGCTCTGAATTTTGTGACATCATTATTTTTTTGACGGCTTTGCAATCGAAGAAACGATCGTCATTTGAAGAGCGAATAATGTAAAGCTTGAAAGTTTGAGTCAGTCTGAGTAATTCGAGTAATTCTGAAAGGACCTAAGTTTTTAAAAAATGGTAGTTCTATTTTTTACTACACTGGAATCCAATTTAAAAGTGAGATTGATAATTATTAAAACACTGAGCAAAATTATAAACATTGTGCCATATAGTCTGGGAGCAAACGTAGTCCCGTGGGAATTTCGTGCTGAAAGCAAGCCACCAGTCTAAAAGTGTTTATTTGGGTCTAGTAAACATGAAAAGTTTTGGTGGCAACTCTGCAACTTGCTAGGACGGGTTTTAAGGGGGGTTTGAAAATTGGACGTATATGAGCCAACATGAAAACGAGGCTGGTACATTAAATTCTTCATAACCTCATCAATTACCATCGGTTAACCACCAAACTTGGCAGATATTCGCAAGTTGATTAATTTGAGTGGCAACTGCCGATTATGAGATCGTCACGTGACCAATTAACATGAAAACGAGGCTGGAAAAGAATATTACATATTACTATATTTAATGTTGGCAAAAGCTTGTCAAACCTACTCAAAATTGGCAGAAATACTCAATTTTTTTTAATTGATCATTTAGTGACAACTGCTGATTATGACCTAGCATGAAAGTGAGGCTGGGCCAGAAAAATGCATGTAACCTTTTTTAAATGTTCACAATAGTTTCTCAAAGTTTCTCAACATTAATCCCTCGATTATACGGTTGCACTGATGATATTCTCGTTCATCACTCGATCAAATTTCCTGCACGGAAACAAGGCTCCAAGCAACCATTTTATGATAAATTTACACTGGTATCAACCTACATAATTAAAAAAAGACAAAAAAGCAACAACTTTAAAACGGCAGTAGTAAAAATGAAAATGGCCATATTTTTCACCTTTTGTTGGCGAAGTATTTATCTAAGGACGCTTACCATATCTAATTTAACACATCATCATCCTCTTCATCCTCAATATTGCTGTCATCATCGTCACATTCCCCTTGGTGATTCTCACATTCATCATCATCATCGGAACAGCTGCAGAGGTCCGTGCATAGCAGCCCTGCTTTGCGGCACTGACAGCGATTGGTTCCTTTCGACATCTGCACTTCACAAGCTGTATAATACCCTCGGGAGCGGGTGAAAGCGTTGTCATTACAGCGATCCACTCATCATTTTCCATTGTCCAACCATACCCTCGTGGTGACGGTAAAACAGGATAAGGTACACAGTAATTGTTCCAAACCATCAACTGGTAGTTTGCTCGTAGTATGGTTTGGTGCAGAGCTGCCTTAGTTGGTGGTAATCTGTCAGATTCAGCTTGTCTCTTCTAAAACAACGACCACCTGCGCTCTTTGACAGTTTTAACTGTGGTCTTTGGCTGGTACAGCTGGCGGACGAATTGCTCAATCCCATCAAGGGTTTCTTCGTCAGATTTTTCATTTTTACCCAGATTGGCTAAGGATCTAAGGATCGACACATTGACCTCTTCAAATTCTTTCCAGCAAGTCGGTTTTCTTTTCCTGAGAAACTAACCGTGTTATCAACCCCTGTTAAGGCATGGAATGCTGGTAGTGCGGCTTTACTGGCTGATCCAAGAGCTTCTACAATTGATTGCAACTTGATTGTTCGGCGAGTTGTTGCTGATCCAGTCACAAAACTTGTATTTGAACACATCTCTGGATAGCGTCTGATAGCTAGCACTAAAACGTCAGTGTCTGGAGAATAGATCGAATAGCGTCTAGCGCATGGAGGATAATCTATGTGTCTGCTTCTTCGTGGTCGCTCTGCAAATAGCTTACGTCCTTGTGTGTTGCTTTGCACTCTGTCGCCCACGCCACAATGACCTGCTTCCGTGTCGCCTCACCTCTCTCCATCACCTTCTGGGCCAGAAAAGCTGTTAGTTCTGCTTTGGTCTTGGTATGGGATAGGAGTTTCTTCAAAGTAACTTTAGCTATATGAGTTGAATCCATGATATGGTAGTAAATGGGTTCTGGAGTGCCTTGTGGCTTGCTCCGAGTAGCAGACTTAAGCAAAAACAGAACATCGTACCTGTCAAAAATCAAACGGATCTGCTGCGTGTTATTGTATTTGACGAGAAGACGGGCCATGAAATGTTCTGCTAGGTCTTTGCAAGTCTTGATCCAGTGTGGCTTGTCTAACGATTGGACTTCTGCCATGCCATCAACAATTGCGACTCTGACATCGCTACTGCCTATGGAACTCGTACTTGACTCTACACTTTTTTTTCTCAAGGATGTGCATCAACATGCTCTTGCAAGAGCAATGCATCATTGTCCCATCAGAAGCAAAATAGGGCCCATGGAACTACTGTGAGACCGATAGCCTCCTTGATGTCAATATCTGGGCGACTCTTAGAAACCATCATTAGGCGCGCAAACAGAGACCTGTCCTCTTTCAGCTCCACCACTCGCTCTACTGTCTTAACTTTGATCACCTTCCCATTACTTTTCCATGTCTGTAATTTACGCTTCTTCATCACAGCCCAGCTTTGACTCTATCTTCTACAAACAAGCTGAACAATTTTTTCCCTATTTCACTCTGTTGAACCAGATCTTTCTTCGTCTTTTCGTACACAAATTTCTTTGTGGCCAGATTATAAAGGTCGGTATTTGATCCAGCGTTATCATCAGGTGAAAAGGGGTCAGTGTAGCTCTTGATTGTCTGCGTCAGCTGATGGATGGCTTTGTTCTCGCTCGTCGTAAAAGCAGGAAGCAAGTCATGGTGGTGTTCTTGTGCATCTGTAGTCAGGCCTGCCATAGATTTGGCCTCTGTTGCTAGTCTTGCTAGTTCTGGAGCAATAAGGAAAAACTTTGTCCGTGCGCTGGCATTCAGCATGATCCCGACTAGTCCACCGGACACTTTCATGGAGCGGTTTGGATGTTGTACAGCGTTGTCGCCTCTACCGCACAAAATGGAACTTCCTGGTTCTTGTTTACTACCCAGTTGCCGTTGGTGAAGTCTTCATATAAAAGAGGGTCTGTGTCCTTCAGGGATGCCATCTCGGTGAGATAAACAGGAATCATTTGCGCGCAATTAATCTTGTCATGAGCAAAGAAGTACTTAGTGAAGAGTTCTAAGAAAGAAAGATGTAACTGCCAGTTCCCAGTGCGCACAGCCTTAATTAAGGAGAACATCTCCATGACCATCCTCATATAGTAACGCGTTGCTACAAAACAACGGACTGCTGTTGTTCTGAGTGTCATACTTAAACATTTTCATGATGACTTCAGATGAATTAATAACATCAATGAATCGTTGATTAGCTCTCTCTATTTTCTCCTTTACACCTTCTCTGCACGCGTCACTGAGCTCCCTTGATAACTGCCAAGACTCTGTCGTAGGTCTGGCTCATTCTTTAGAAACCCTTCTAAGTATAGTCTAAAGAAGGATTAATCTTGAGAACGTTTGACAAGCTATTGTGAACATTTAAAAAAAGGCTACATGCATTTTTCTGACCCAGCCTCGCTTTCATGCTAGGTCACGTGACTACCTCATAATCAGCAGCTGTCACTAAATGATCAAATTGAGTATTTCTGCCAATTTTGAGTAAGTTTGACAAGCTTTTGCCAATATTGAATATAGTAATATGTAATACTCTATTCCAGCCTCGTTTTCATGTTAAATTGTCGCGTGACCATCTCATAATCGGCAGTTGCCACTAATTAATCAACTAACGAATATCTGCTAAGTTTGGTGGTTGACCGATGGTAATTGATGAAGTTATAAAGGATTCAATGTACCAGCCTCGTTTTCATGTTGGCTCATTTACGTCCAATTTTCAACCCCCCCTTAAAACCCGTCCTAGCAAGTTGCAGAGTTGCCACCAAAACTTTTCATGTTTATTAGACCCTAATGAACACTTTTAGACTGGTGGCTTGCTTTCAGCACGAAATTCCCACGACATTTGCTCCCAGACTAATATAAGAGGTTTTCAAACACTGGATGGCGTATAAAAATTATCAGTCCGCTCAGCCTGGTATGGAACGGAGAGTTTTGTTACATACCCCTCCTGCAGTGCATTTTTATGACTATTTCGCAAAATGCAAAATAGGAGTTAAGTAGACGAGCACAATCACTCGCTCGGTCGGTGGTTCTGTCAATCCTTTCTTCCTTCCTTGGGTCGTAGACTTTTGCTTGTAATTCCCCTGACCAATGTATAACTGGACTTGACGAAGATGAAATTTAATGTCGGCAATTGTGAAACAGTGTGAAATAATTATGAGATAGTTAGCAGCTATGTCAGGAGTATGGAGTACGAGCATTTTCGTATTGGAATTGTTTCAAAACATTACCTAGAAAGCATATGGTCTCGTTGTTACAAAATGAACGCGGGCTCCAGGCAACTGTGGGTTTTAATAACATATCGCATGCAATTCATGAATATTGAGCAAAATAATAAATGGGAAGCACCTATTAGCTTCTTGGGGGAAAAAAGGAAGAAAGAAACGTCGGGGGGGGGGGGGGGGGGGGGAGATCGTGTACGTATTCGCCCATGTGTTGAACTTTCGCCCTCCCTGCTTTTAAATACAGTATACCAACGCATCAAGCTAAGAAGGTGATATGTGATCTTCGCAGTGAATTTCCAATTTAAGCAATTGGAATTAAGAAGCCTGAAAAAAAATCAGGGCTTCAAATTCACTGCGAAGAAAATTCACTGCGAAGATCAAATTCACTTCAAATTCACTGCGAAGATCACATATCACCTTCATATATATCCGCAGTTCACATATGGATCATTTCATATACATTACATCGCATCAAGCTAACTTAGCACATAGGTCCGCAACGCGTACATGTGTCTAGGGCGTTATGCATTATTGTATTGCGGAGTCGGGGCAGCGATTTGAGTGTAATTTTAAAAGGTTTAAAGAAGAGATAGAGGAAAGAGAATTATTTTTGGAACACCTCCAAAAAATTTTCATCTTTTCTGCTTATACTGCTGCTCATACATGTACTTTATTATGCAAAATAGTCGTAGTCTCAAAGAGGCCTCTGATGACAGGTTTTATTTAATACAGTTTTCAGTGAAAATGAGCCGCATAAATGCTTCAGTACTTGTTTTGGTTCAAACAATTCTCTCTGCAGTCATTTTTCAACAAAAACGGCATAGTTTCTTTTTGCTGTTCTCCATGTTTAAAAACAAAAGTAAGTTTGGCTAGGTGTATTCAAAAATGTCTGCGAGAAGAACTGATTTAGGGCCGTTTTCAGTTAAAGCTAACAAATTAGAGCAAACAATCCTGAGAGAATTCAAGCAAAGTCAGTGAGTAGTAAACTTTTTGATGCAAAACCGTTTATGCTTCAGACGATATATAGAACAGCAATAACAACAACAACAATAAAAAATAACAAAAACAAGCTTTGTTTCTACTTGTGTTTATAAATTTAATAAATTTATTTATGTTTTATAGCCAAATGGGTCATTAAGAAAAGCAGAAAGTATATCGATATGACCTTTCAAGAGGCATATGCAAATACTCTCACTAAAACTGATTTTAAAGCTGCAAATGTGTTCTGTTTGTTTTTACGCGTGAAAAATTTGCGTTTTATCATCTCATCTCAAAACGCATCATACCAGAATATATATATATATATATTAAAACGTTTTCCAAAAGTCACACTCGGCAAGATGTTCTAAACTAAAACCGGTGTTCTAATTAAACTACTGGAAATGATCTTATATAAAACTGCGAAGTGGGTGCTTGAAAAACAACTCATTTTTCAGTTCAGTCTCCAATAGAGCGTGGGTAAAGATGACGAGGTCACTGAAATATGCGTGATTTGTAGTCCCACTGTCCCTTTTCAAGCCGATGTCATAAACTGAATGTCCTGAGTTCTTCAAGTCAAGAACTGGACGGTCACTCATAACACGATCCAGTTTCACCTCGCCATTGATGTACAGCCTGACTCTACGATCCGCCCGAACCCAGGTCATTGCCACGTGTCTCCATACATCTGTGTCCACACTGCAAAAAGGTCAGATTTGGGAATGTTATATGAGAGAAAATAAATAACATCCTGTATCAATAATCCATTTTTGTTTGTCAAGCCAGATAGATAACAAAGCATTTCCAAATAGGATAAATTTAAACAGTTTCCAACTTTTTGAGGGCTAATACAAGTGCGTTTCGGTTCTCTTCTCGTCCGTCTTCTCGTTTCGGATAAAGTGCCAACTGAACGCCCCTCCCCCCTCTCGTGAAATTGATATGATTTCGTCAGGTTGAGCCGTGCTGCAAACAAAGATTACCTGGACCCTGTGCAGCTATGGATCATATCAGCGGACTCTTCATTTCTTCCTTGGATACACAGTTTACCAGCTGAATGAATGCCAAATCGAAACTGATAAGGATATGACCAATCAGCATAAATCTCTTGTGAACTTGATAATGGCGATACCAGCTTGATCCACACCGCAATGGTCAGGTCAGTTTGTTGGAATGGGATGGCTGATGTCTCGGCATACGTCCGTTGAGTTCCGTCCAAGTACAGTACAGTTCTTCCATTTTCTTCTAAGAACTTTGCAGCGCCGTGTAAACTAAAATAAAAGGTAATTTTTCATCAATTGGAAGGCGCAAATTATTTGAAAATTGAGATTTTTCTTTTTTTCTACTTGTTTCAGTGCCATTAAGTAGCTCTAAGTCAAGTGGCTAACTATTATAATCATACATGTTTTCTTTCACAAATTCAATACACATTCAAACATTCTTACGTGAGTCACAAAAAATATTAAAAAGACAAATGCAAATTCCGTTAAGGTTCTCTGAGCAACAACTCTAAAACATGTCCATCATATAATCGTTGTAAAAGATTAATGAAAATGCTTGGGAATAAAACAGGTTCACCAGAGAATGTGTTTTGGTAGGTGGAAATATTTATGGATTTCTGTTTTCACCCATAAGTGAGATTTTTAACTGTCGTGTGGCCTCTAATGGCATTAGAGTACATGTATAAGGGCACTCCTGTATTGCATTTGGAGAAATTCGACATAGCCAAAAAGGTGAACTGCTTAATTTCTAAAATCCCTTCCAAAATTTAATTTGCTTCTAAAAATTAATTTGCTTTCAGAAAATAACAATGTGGTACAAGTTTCTACTGATAACCTCGAGGACAATCGAGAAGTGGCGATTATCATGAACATCATTTGCAAACATGAGACAGCTTAGAAAAAATCCTTCAGGTAAATATGTTAAGAGAAAGAATACTATTTTCTCACTTTAGCTGCTTGTCGTTTCCATTGAGCGTCCAGTGAAAAGGAGTTCCTGTAAAAATAACGGTTTTAACTGGATGGAGTTAAAAAGGCAACGTCTTCACTTTTGTGAAACTGGCCCACACCGCCGAACCTTTCCAGGGTTTGGAGCATAAAGATACTAGAAGTATATATACTTCCGCTTGATATGATGCTAGTACATTGCACGGATACCTCCCAAAGTCTGCAAGACAATTCACCGATACCTATTTACCCTCTTGAATGGAGGGACGTATTGTGAGAGTTAAATGCCTTGGCCAAGAGCACACGAAAATGACTCTGTTCAGTACTGTAACCTACAGCTGCCAGACGTTAAAATTCATTCAAACTCTGATTGTTTTCTTCTGTTGTTCATTTCATTTTTTAAACCAAAAAGTACATTGGTGATAACGTCAAATGAAATAGTTAAGATTTATTTACTACGCTTTCATTCCACATAATCAAATGTAAAAGAATATTAACCTTTCGTGCCCAAACAAAAGATCCGTGTGACCTCTCCACTGTTGTGGGGCTCCAACCAGTAATCACCACTGACCGCTTCTTTTCCTTGAATCGCCTTGATTTCTGCGCACGATTCAGCTGGCACCTCAGGAATGGATCCTAGGGGGACTGGGGGCGAATTGATTGAAAAAGTAGAATATACACAAATGTTACAGGAGGTCGTCCAATGTTTTTGATATAATTATTGCCACTATCTTGTGAATTATTTTGACGTACCACCAAATTCTCAAAAAGGACATACCGGTAAACACAAATAGATGGTAATTAATAAGGAGAATTTATCTCGGAATCTCTGTATGAACGCATACCTTTATTAAAGTGAACGGTCATGTAAATTCGCCTGGGGTCTGTTACGTAATAATGAGGTCTCGTTTCTTTGCTTTTGCTATTCAATTCGCAGATACCTTCTTCCATCACATAGTTAAGACTCTGACATCTTGGTTCATTCTGGCATCTTGTGATGCAAACATCCGGCCTGTTTACCTTGAATGTTTCAAACGTGTGACGTTTAAGTGCGCTGCCGTAATTTGATGTCTGCGTTCCGCATTGGCCAGCGGCTTTAACATGAGGAATCCTGGACACCAAGTAGAGGGAAATAGCTGCAGTCAGCAGTGTTAGAGACATAGACATGTTGCTTCGTGAAGACAATTTATTTCCAGAAGAATCTAAAACAGAAACAAAGAACAAATGTTGTCACTATTTTACAGTTTTCTTGTCATTTTGCGATGCTTCGTTTCTTTTTCGGTTTGAATGCTCCCATCGTATTATTTTCTTGAACCAGTTCTCCTGTTATTATTATCTCGAAGAACCAAATGAGAGAATTGATAGCCCAATTTTGATATTTTAAAATTCAGCCTAAAACAATAGACCTCAGTACGAGGCTCCGGGGAATAAACTAAAGAGTTTGTGGGGTTTATTCCCCGGAGCCTCGTACTGAGGTCTATTGTTTTAGGCTGAATTTTAATATATCGAAATTGGGCTATTGAGAGTAAAACTTAGTCTACCATTATCTCATTCTCTCCTCAGATAAAATATTTCCTGAAATTGGACAGTGAGCCCAGAGAGCGGAAATCAACAACGACGGCAACGTCAGTTAATGCAGGCATAATCAGTCATACAAATGAAACTTGAATTGATATTTTACTTAACACGAAGAATTTTACGAATCGCAAGATTCCTTCAGTTTGCCCATAGGTGTCAGATTTGACTGAATATGTAAAAACAGTACCGAAATCCAACATGAAGAAAAATGACAATTGGTTAAGGATTTACGTTCTTCCAAACTCCAAAATTTGGTTAACTTTCCTTGTTTTTTCGACCCTCAAAAATACTTTCTTTTTCCCTTTCTGGTGATTTTATGTGATCTTCAACAGCACGGTACATTCTAACCTCTCATAACACAGAATATGTCAGTTTTCACTCATTGCTAAATAAACGCACCTGTCTTCAATAGCACATAAGATTGCCAGATTTATAACGTTAAAAATTGCTTTCTATATCATTTACGAAATGTACCAAAATAAATAAATAAAAAAGGAATAAAAATTAATCACTTTATTAAAGTGTCGAAGTATTTAGCACTGCTTTGCTAATTGAGGACACTTTAAATAAATAAACAAAATTGTAAATGGAACAGCAACTTGTTAAAGATGCCAAAGTGGAAGGAATTGACCAGTTTGCTATTTGCACAAATCCATCTAGTGGCAAGGAGGAGGATTGGAACACGGGACCTCCAGATTGCAATTCCAGCGCCCTAACCACCAGGCCACGCCGCCTCCTGGTCCAAAGTGTAGAACGCACAGGTATGTTTAGCGACGCTCTCTACACATGTATTTACAAAAGTCAAGCAATCTTTGACCTTAAGCAAACTGTGCCTCTTGACCATCTTGAAAATGGAAAACTCGAGGAAATAATATTCTGATTTAAGATACTTAAAACTGCTCATCACGCGGGAAGATGATGATTGTTTACCATTTACACGGTGAAACCGGTTGGTTCACGGTTACCAGTAACCTGCGTCGCAGACAGTCTAAACCGCCGGTTTTTGTGACATGTCCGGCTGCAACGCAGGCTAGGTTTTCAGTGGGCAACGCATAAACCTCTAATTTTGTTTGGGATTTGAAGTTTTCTGTTTCACTTGCCGAAATCTGCCCGGGACACCTGGAACTACGATGTGTGGAATGCCTAGGAAGTTTGTCTGGTTGGGAAGTTTGAACCGATCTTTCAAGACGTTCCATTCATTTTGCGATTTTCCGGTCGGCAAAATGATCTAACCATTTACATTCTAACTGAACTTTCTAGAATGTTTTGGCAAATGGTAGACTAAAACATCCGCTGGCTAAAGCCGCGATGTATAAGGTGTGAAATTAACGTTAGTTCTAGTTAGATTCATGGGATTAAATACAGTAAACGAATACAATGTTAACACCTGCTCACCTAGATCTACCTAGAAAGCCAAGCATAATTGTGTGTGTGCGTGTGTGGGATTTCTTAGTACAAGTACTTTACTTTATAAAGTTAATGAAAAGTTAATAAAGGAATCTTGGTTTTTATCTTTCACTCCCTTGTAATCGCGAGGTTTTAGGTTAATCAATCGTTTCGTGCATAGAAAAGCCATGAAATTATGAAGGAGCTATTCTTTTTCTGCCATGTCAGTCACTGAATTGGAAACGACTTTGAGACAAAACAAACTCAACCAAATTTTTGGTCAAGTAAATCAGGAAAACCTAAGCAATAATCTCTAAAATCTTAGAGTTTGAAACTTCTTTCTAGTCCTAACAGGGAAGAATCGGAGACATTTTCGGCTTACCCGTTAACTTAAAATATTAATAGGAATTAATGTACCTTTACATAATGTCTGACCATTTCTTACCCGTTCAAGACAAAACTACTTATCTTCGTCAATCCTACTAGAAACGATTCCCGTGTTTTAGAAATATCTGAAAACCCATGACTCACTTTTTGCGATGTAGCTCGATGTAACTGAAGGATACGTACGTGTTCGCCGTCAATTTTAGATATGTTTTTAATTATAGAGTAGTTTGTACAAGTGTGACTGCCTTCATCTATTATGCATTATGAGAAATCCTCCCTATTACTGAAATGGTAATTATAAGGTGAAGCTTTTATTTTTAATATTTGTTTAACCCACCAATAGACATTTTTTCAGCCATTTGTCATTCTTTCATGCTAGTCTACCCTCCAAAGGCCCCACCAAGCGTCGTAAGCACGTATGCAAAATACAAAAGAATTTGAACTCCAAAATAAAGTTTGGTGGGCATTTAACATAAACATAAACGAATAATTAACAGTATGAAAAAAGTCTATTCAGCGATTTATCTTTTCAGAGCTAATAAAGAAAACCAGTTCTAATTCCCGCTGTTTTCGAGACGTTTAGTTTAGTCCCGGGACCTTTTCGTTTAAATAAAGCTAGTGCAGAATTCATATTTCGGTGAAATCCTAACACTAACGGCAATTAATTTCAGAACTTCAGTTTTATTTGGGTCGCCCACTACCTCTCGGAACGAGTTACTTCATTGGTTCATAAAACAATATACAGGTCATAACAATGTCCCTAGCCCTGAATAACAATATAGGTAGTGTTTAGAGTGGGAGAATAAAAATATAGGTTCCAGACGGTAGTGTCTTACTGTTGATCAGAGCGCCCTGCTGTTGATTTAGAGATTGTCCCCGTGACTCGCTTCACGTGCGCAATGAAATAAATATTTTCAAGATCCTAGCGAGAAGTTCCGATTTCAAGCTATCGAGTGCGTTAATATGTCACATAATCAAACATAAATAACAAAAGACGTGGTGAAGTTTCAAGGTTTTGTGTAGCCGTTATGCCAGAATTGACTGAGTGCGTATATTCAGTTCCGACGGCAGGGCCCGCGCAGAGGGAGGGGCTGGGGGGGCTTTAGCCCCCCCACTTTTTTACAATAAAAAGAAAAATAAGAAGAACTTAAGTAAATAAGCAAGTTAAGAAAGAAATAAAGGGAAAATATTATTATTATGAACAATTACTTAAAGTATTTCATTTGAACTCCTTTCCAGAAGCTGGTGATAAATTTTGTTTTTGAGTTCCATATTGGTTAATCATGTATCGAGTGCATCTGATGAATGACCATTCAGTTTCCACTGCCCGAAGAATAAACGTTTTGCCCAACAATGACGTAAGACAGATTTAGTAACTTGAAAATGATAAACAGTCGCGAATAATAGTTTTTGACAACACTAACGAATTTGCAGATTGTAGCAATAACGGAAAGAGAAATACCGTTTACAACGTTAAGCCCCGGCCAAACGCTCGCAACATTTTAACGCAACATATTGCAACATTGTTGGGCACAACATGTTGCGCACCTTTGGCCACCCTGTTACAGTATGTCGAAAATGGTCAAATTTTTCTCGCAACATTTTGAATGTTGCATGATGTTGTACTCGTTTGGCCACGTTCGTGCAACATTGTTGCGCCGGAGAACGTGCACTTGTTCGGTTTGCGCTAACCAACATGTTGCAACAGGGTGGCCAAACGTATGCAACATGTTGGGTCATGTTGTGCCCAACAATGTTGCGATATGTTGCGTTGAAATGTTGCGTGCGTTTGGCCAGCTCCTTCACAACATCTTACAATATGACCCAATAATGTTGCGATATGTTACGTTGAAAGATTGCGAGCGTTTGGCCGGGGCTTTAAGCTGAAGTACAGTATATATTGTTTCAAGCAGGATTTGATAGTAAATCTATAGGTCTGGTTCTAAATGTTTAGTATGCTTGTACACCAACACGACCAGAACGATAAAGTGGGGTTACATGATCGCGGACAGCCATTCCGTCCTTTTTGGGATTCATCAACGCGGTATAGCATGAATTGCAATAATCTCTTGTAGATCCTGGTACGTTAGCACCATTTTTGTTTGCGCTTTAATACACTGTTTGTTAATTTTAAATCCACCTTCTGATATCTGAGTGTAACTAAAACCCTAATTTTCCCAGGGTAGCATGCCTCTGCTCCCACCCCCCCCCCCCCCCAAAAAAAAAAAAAAAAAAAAAAAAAACTCAATCACGCTTGAGCCCCCCCCACTCAAAATCTTGCTGCGCGGGCCCTGGACGGCCAACAGCAGCCGTTTCATTCATTTCATGGAACCATCTTTGCGGTACAATTTTAAAGCGCTCTTGATCCTTTATCTCATGTGTATAATTACTGCTTGTCTTTGTGATGAGCTCGTTTGGCCTTTTATAAATAGCTCATTGAAGCATTTTTCTTAATGAACCTCAAAACGTTTTATTAAACTCCACAAGCAATCCATCATTTACGGGAATCTTATGCAAAGTAAAGGAGTTCAAAGCCTTGCAGTATTCCTCCAGGCTAAATGCTACTTTACCTCCTATCTTGGAAAATCGCTGACTGACATTCTTAGCTATTTACAATAATCTTTTTCTTTACATCACAGCTTCCAATACACAACGGCAACTTTTCATAATATTATTGTTTACATTGTACAGTAAAACTTGAATAGCTTTCGTTTTCTTTCCGGTTTTCCGTGAGCACTGGTTGATCGTATTCCAATTTCCTGTTTTCCAGTCTCTTATTCCTGTATTTACATTGTGAACTATTTGGGGACTGGTAAGTAAAACGATGTGCAATGCATCATGGGAGGCAAGTAAGCAGCCAAGATGGCTGTGTTACAGGAAGGTGTAGAGCATCTTCTGGCCATTTCATCGTCTTCCAAGACGAATATTCCTCCTTTATGTACTGTTATTACCAAGAGGTAAGGAGCCTTTTTGCTTGTTTATTTGGTACCGAGTGTTGGTGACATGTATGAGGAAATTCCGTATCATTATTGATTAAGCTTGGTCAATTTTGCGTTGTAAATCGAAAGTCAGCTGTTGTTGTACTTGCTGTGTGTGTTTTGCAGTGAACTTTTGTTATCTTACTCTTACGCACTGCAGTTTTTAGAAGGTGTTAGTACTCAACAGTCAGTTTTGGGCAGCAGAGTGGTTTAGCAGCGCAAATAAAAATTATAGCCTGTTCAAAAAGAACTCCTTAGTCACCATGAATTGTAAAAACTTACAATGTAATCTGTTAAACGCATTAATGGCAACATACCTGTACATATATACACTTTTTTTATGACTTGAGACATTTATAAGACCGCCCAGAGTCAAACTTTGGTGTGGCGTAAAAAAAATGTAATTTTGTGTCTGTGGCCCTGAATTCTGTAGTTGCTCCTTACTCTTATCATGCTTGCCTGGTTGAAAAGTAAGGTACACAATGTAATAAGTAAAGAGATTAATTGAGACTGTTATGATAAAGGTCCATTAAAGTTGTTTTTGTGATCTTTTAAATTTATTTTTTAGCGAAAATGCCATACTCAATGGAGAGGACCGTGATGGGTTCTTTCATTCTTTCGTGGCATTGTCTGCCCATTATATTGGATTAAACGTTACCCAGTGTAAGTTCCTGTAACTTTTTTTTATTTTGTGAACACTTTTCTATCAGCTTTGGAGTGTTTAACTAGGTTAAGGAATGGTATCTAAGGGATTATTCTTACATGTACATTCTGCACATTAAGTTCTGTCCTTATCAAAAAATCCCCTGCAATACTGCTCGAACCAGGCAAAGTTTAGACCCCTGGGCTGGGTTGTTCAAAGCAGGATTAAGCTCATCCAGGATTTGCGTGATTTTGATGTCAGTTTTTTAACTTTTCAGTGAGGTGTTGTGTTTGAACCATTTTATGTCCTCCAGTTTTGACGTTCACTGATCTCAATCTCCACAAAACATAAGAGAAATCGAACCCTCGATCAACAGAATCATTTAATCCTGGGTTAATGTTAATCCACTTTAAAAAAACCTGGCCCTGGGCATTTGGCTTCACATCTGAATCCTTGACAATTCTGCACAAGAAACAGGCTGCCAGGGCAATGCTTGCTGTCGGGAATTTGATCAATGCAATTCAGTACTTTTGTGAGGAAATTGACCACAGTTGGCTCTGATATATCAATCACATTCTAAGGCATCCTTTTCTTTATTCTGTCAGAAAACTTCCTTTCCCGAATGTGTGGTTCCAGAAAATATCCATATTCCCCCTGCAGAAGGGATTGGAAATTCCGGGAAGGAGGGGTGGTCTCTAAAAGCCAAAAATTTAAAGCAATGTATGAAGCTAAATTGGAATTTCCAGAGGGGTGGGTGAGGGTCATAGGGCAAATCCTGTCATGAGGAGGGGGGATGGATATTTTCTCGAACCACACATTTGAAAGTGAACTGCGAGTGTAGCTTATCAGCAAGTGTTTATGGTATACATGTTTGTGTATTCACAGGTTTCTTTTATTGTTTATTAAAACAAATCCTACAGGTGGTGCCAATTTGCAAATAATTGTGAAAGCTTGTAAAGTGCTTCTGAAATTTGCACTTCTGGATTTAGAGAAGAAAAGAGAATCAAACCAACCTGTTGTGAAGGTACTTGTACTTGATAGACATGCTAACTTGTTTTAGATTAAATAAGTCAATACATGTAACTACATTAACTGAACAGAATATTTTGTCTGATTTTTGTACCTCCAGTTCCAATCACAACTTTCAACTTAAAAGCCTATGTATTTTGTCAGTGTGGAGTGCCTCAGTTCTATCAAATCTTATATGCTTCTCTCATATGAGGGATGAGACTAAGTGTGTTTGATGGGAGCATTCTGTGAAGGTGATTTCAACAGAATACATGTATTTTTGTTGACACAAAAGCTTTGTGTTGTTTTTTAATTACTGAGGAAGCATAAACACTAACAACAATACTATGTAAATTGTTACATTCCATGTACAACTTTATTATTTTTTAATTTGTGCTAAATGATATTATAGTTATTATGATTTATTTTCAAAATAACATGTACATGTATAATTATTATGTCAATTTGCTAATATGCAGAAACAGCTGGTGTCCATTATTGAAGGACTTTGTAAAGGTCATGGCTGCCTAAAAAGAACAGAGATTATAACGTTGACAGCCATCTTGAAATCAGCTAATCTGCTAAAGGAAACAGGCAGAGTGCCATCAGAACAACAGAAAGATGTCTCCCTTAGCCAAGGTGATGACTTCTTTCAGCGCCTCCAGACAGCATTTACCGAGACTGGAGACAATTCTTCAAGCTTCATTAAAGACAAAACCAGGTATTACTTTCCAGCTATAGTAATGTACATGTGTCTTGCTAATTTCGCATTATTGCAGCACTTCAAGCTGAGACCATTTTGGTCGCCGTGGCGAGTGGAAATAAAATTTGGCGACTAAATTTTCCACACAGGTCGCCAATTTGGCAACCAGTGTAATGCAAAGGGCTGGCTACGCATCAACATTTTTTTTTGCAGTTCAATCTCTAAGCCAAACAAATATTTGACCACAAAACTTTTCATTACAACTATTTCAATCACCTATCTTACTTATCTGTTTGAATTAAGGATACTTCATTGCTTAGACTCCTAATTGTGTTGTTTGATGCCTTCGATCATGGAACCGCCTATAAAGTTTGCAAACCACATTTCCTTTCCATTGTTTTAGTGTACTGTACAAGAATTAAACTTGTTTTGCATGTTTATCTTCCTTACCTGTTTCTTTAATCTTTTATTTACTTTTTTGCATGATAATTGGAACAGTTCAACAAAAAAAACTCTTCGATGCAAACGAAAATAACTACGTTGGAACGTTCTTCGAACGATTTTAATTCGGCTCATAATGGTCAGCGGTATTTCTTCGTGTAAGGCAATATAAGGTGTCTTGCTTTAAAAACACTTTGCTTTTTGGCGACCAAAATTTTTCTAGCGATGACCATTTTACAAAAGGAAGTCACCAAAAGGCGACTTCTGAAAAACTGAATGAGCTTGGAGCACTGTATTGTTGAAATGCCTAAATGTCAGTCTATTGTTTTGTCTTTGGTCAAGTTTAAAAGTTAATTGAAAATAAAATAGTTTGTATTATATTAGTTTATTTATGTTATATGTTGGCCAGTGAAAATCAAGGTTATTGCATTACATGTGCATATTCATGTAACAGGTTTGACAGTCTCTGTGAGAGGAGTGATGGTCAAGTGGTAATTGTGACCTGGGCTTCAGTTGTAACCAGGGACTTTAATCTACAGTGCACCAGTTGCAGTTACATTATTTTATTTGTACATGTAAACTTGAAGCAGATGTTAATTTTCATGTCCAATACATGTACAGTATTTAAAACAATTTATCTTTTACACTGTATGTAAATTCACAGGGCAGAAAATGAGAAGAGTTTGCCATCTGATGCCAGTAGCACAGACGTGAAGAGCTTTTTCTCCAACTGTAATGTTGCGGCTCTGAGACAGCTTGGAGGTGGAAGAGTGTTGTTAGATCTGTGCCTTTCCTTGCCTGAATTTTCCAAGATGATTGAATCTAAACCAGCATCATCTTCACCACTGATGAGCTTAACATCTTCAAGGTGGGTGTTGCAGTGGTCAATAATGTTTTGTCAGTCTTTTCCAGAACTGAGCCAACAGCCAGCGGCTGGTGTTTAAAAATCTCAGCATGTTGTTTTATGCACCAAGAAAAAATATCTAGAGATAAAGGCTGCCTTAACTTATTTTACATACATGTATCTTTAGACAAAGTATTTCTTTGCTCTTAAAAAGATAATCAACAGAAATTTAACATACACTCTGAGAACTACATGTACATGTATGTACAACAGAATGTGTGCAGGATATGTCCATTGTATTGTGAATTGATGTCAAAGTCATGTAAAAAAAATTGAAACAATATTTTTGTTCACTCAGTAGCACTGGCGTTATGTGCACCGGTTTGGTAAAACTCAACACAGTATCAGTGGGAGTTATAAATCTAATACAAAATGAAACAGTATGACATTAGTTTGGATCTTTTGATTTTTTAGTTGGTATACTATAGTTCATGTACATGTAGCTACAGACAAATGGTACCTCACTTAACTCTTCATTTGATACATGTATGTATAAAGACCACTGCCACAATTCTGAAGTGCTTCAGTACAGTCTTTAGAATATTCTTTAACGGTAGTCAAGATTGGGTACATGTACCTTTTACTGCTGTTAAACTATTTGCTTTCGTTACAGTATTCAGGGGCTGTCTTCTGAGCTGTTGGTTATTGCAAGTATAATATCCATCCCAATATTAGAACCACTCTCAGCAAGTCGAGTAGAGAAAGTCTGTCAGCTTGCGTTAGGCTGTTTGGATGTTGCCCTTACAATTGCCACAGGAAACTTCAACATTGCTGGTGCTGCAGGTATGTTTTGGTACACCATTTTATTTGGAACTTTTACTTAAAAAAAAAACAAGAACATTTCAAGACACTTTACATTTTCTGGTCCTGATTTATGAGCTAAATATTATTAGTCCCAAACTACTTGGACATTTGTAACATGAAAACGTGCCTTGTATTTCACCCAGAATCGCATTTTACGACATTTTTGCTTGGGCATTGTGCAAATCAAAATTCTGAGATAGTTTTTGAACAACAACCCTCCAAGTTGCGACCATTTTAGTCGCCATGGCGACTAGAATTTTGGAGCTGGCGACTAAATTAGAACGCAAGTCGCCAGCTCGGCGACTAAAATTAACGTGACCTATGCGTCAGGCCGGAGTTTGAGCGGACTATCATCCGGAGCGAAGAAAAAACGTTCTGAGCGTTAAGAATTCACTTTGCAAAGCTAGTTGTTGTGGATTTTAACCTACAGAAATGGAGACTGAATACACCGTACACCATACACACCGAAATTCGTTCCACTCGACTGAACTTTGGCACGTGACAATTTTACCTGGAAGCGTGAAACAATGCACGCAATCCGATCATTTGCCATTGAAAACAGGACAACTCGGATTAATATTAATCCGTGGATTATAATAATAATAGATTATAATAGGATTATTATAATCCGGTAATAGATTATTATAATCCGGTAATAGATTATTATAATCCAGTAATAGATTATTATAATCCAGTAATAGATTAGGGCACGGAAAAAAAATGGAAGGATTAGATTATTATTATTAATATCATCCGGATTAATATTAATCTCTATTATAATCGAGATAAAATTCCCGTGAATGTTCGGATATACAGCTTTAAAAACAGACACACTGCAGACATAACACAGGACTGACGGGACATAGCACTGATCACGGTATATAATTCATGTTAAGACACCATATAGTCGCCCTGCAGCTTTGCTTGCAGTTAACATTTATTTACTGCTGTTTGCTTGCGGTTAGCATTTTACCCTGTAGTTTGCTTTCGGTTAGCATTTATTTACTGCAATTTGCTTGCGGTTAGCATTTATTTTGTGGTTGGGCGACTATATGTTTTTCATTGTTGGCGGCCATGTTGACTTACCATGAAGTATATGCCCTGATCACATCAGTCACATGACGATCACTTGCATTTGCTAGAGCTGGTAGATACCACTATGTTGACCCTAGAAGTGAATGAAAAGGAGCAAGCACCTCTGTGCCAGCGAATCCGTGCCGTGGGCATGTGCTTTTATAAAAAAGGGGACCTTGAGAAAGGGAATAACTACCAGCTGCATAGAAATAGCGACAATCCCAAAAACACGAACTGTTTCGAGGTTCGGAGCCGGCATATCACGATGGCAAAAGAGTCAAAAGAGTTCAAGAATGTATAAGATAGTGATAAGCAAGCCTAAGATCTTTAAATAATGCCAATCTTCGGAAGCTTTGGACAAAGATTAATCCTAGGTAGGAATAATAGAAATACTACGTGCGATTAATAGGAATCCTATGTAGGATTAATATTAACATTTATATATTTAAGTAGGATTAATATTTATCTTACATAAGATTAATATTAATCCTAATAGATTAAGGCACGGCTCAAACCTCAGTAATAGATTATAATAATCTATTACTGGATTATAATAATCTATTACTGGATTATAATAATCATTAGGATTAATATTAATCCGATTAATATTAATCCGAGTTGTCCTGTGAAAAGAAGGGGAAATGCAAAAGCTTGTAAAGCTCAACGGTGACGGGATCTACAAATACCGTAAACACCCGCAGATAAGCCGCACCCTGAATTTAGCAACTTAAATTTTGGAAAAAAAAGTTTTTTTAAAAGAGTCTTCAGAAGTCTTCTTCATCGAATGCAACTCACTATGGCAATGAAACGGAATTGAACATCAAAGTCTCACCCACAATTTTAGCGTTTTAATATAATGAGCATCATTTCCTTTAACTTTGACATAAGACTGATCTTTTTCTGGTACTCGTTGACAGGTATTTCTTCATTCAACACTTTTTTGAATCCACACATTTTTGCGAACAAGAATGCATGTACATGTGCTTACTGGTGTTTACGTTTGTCGAACGTTCGTAGCTTAGTAACCAGGTATTAGATCGAACACGTTGGGACTAGGCCGAGAATGATGTTTGTTTACTCAAGTTTCAAGATGGAGGGAGATTCTGCTGTTCGTGGCTATTGTGACCCACAAACAAATTTTAGAGCCAACTGTCGGAGATAAACTTGTTACACAAAGAGAGTTTTGTAATCAATTTGTCATCGAAGTACTAAACGGCAAAGTTCGACCACACGAATACTCGAGAATAGCGTGGAATTTTCTCGCTCGTGGAGGCCGGGGATCGATTATTGTTGAAGTTTATTTCAGGCCGACGACGATGCTGCAAACGGCTTCATGGGGGAATGGAAATTTTGTGCTGTGTGACATTTTCCTGTTCTAGAAAAGCGACCATAAACCGCTTAAAGGATCTACTAACGAAGGCTTCCATAAGTGTCAATTCACTGAAATGTACAGCACCTTTTTGAAATGTTCCCGCAGATAAGCCCCACCCCCGGCTTACCTTACATCCAGATGTATTTGAGAAACGTATTTTGTTTCAGTGGACACGAAAATACTTGACACAAGCACTTGCCATCATTAAAACATGTGCATATTGATTCTGTAAATAAAAAACCGTGATGAAAAGCGGCTTGCAGTTGTAAATAAATTTCGCTTGTGTGAACGAACCTGGGTTTATTTTCAAATTGTCAAAGATTTCATCAATAAAAAATATCCGTCTTAGTGATTGCCCTAAAACTTGTGAAAGTATTTTCGCGTTGAGTTTTCGCATTCCGCGGTTCGCATATTTTCGTAAAATTATAATGAAGAGCTCTACGTTTTTAGATAAATTATAATAAGATTATTATTTATTATTAATTAATTATTAATTTATGCATATATTTTGGCGACTAAAATTTTTCACTGGCGACCAAACTTGAACAGTCAGTGGCCAAATGGCCACTAAGGAAAAAAGTTAACTTGGAGGGTTGAACAAGAAACTTAATACCCACCTCTTTCGACTTAACTTTCGACTGTTTAAACCTGAATCTTCTATCAGGAGATACTTACATGTACGTGACGCATTAAGAGACATTACGAGATATGTGGTTCCTATACATATACAGTGTACGTTGTAGGTGATCCTTAATTACAAGAGATTTGGTAGTAGTGTGTTTCTTATAAAATGTTCTTAGTCCAGTTAGTAATCGTCTTCAGGGTTGACTGTTGAGAGTTGTTGGGTTGAACCCCTTCATGTGAGTTTTGTATTCCATAGGAACAACAGGTTTGAGTCGTCCACTGTCAGTGAAGACACTGCTCGGAAGATCTTCCTTATCAAAGGCTTCAGGAGCAAAATCTGTCAGTAAAGTGTCTGGTGAAGAAGAAAGCCTGGAAAGATGTGCACAAAGTATTGTAGAGAATAGTGTAAGTTTCAGTGTGGATCTGCTTTCCTTTAAAGTGCCCTTGACAGGGGCTTGTACATATAACTGCATAGTTTGAATTACTGTCTTCTAGTGAGTTGAAAATAAGTTTTATCGGTGACTGGTAGTTGTACAAGTCAGATGATTTCCTTCAGTCTTGGGTGTTCATATGAAAATTACTCTAGTTGGCAGCTGAGGGGGGTTACTCGGGTTTTCAAGTGACAGGGATGATCAATTGGAGGCAAAAATCAAGGCCCAAAAAAATCCCTAGGGCTATAAATAAATCCCAAAAAAATCCTATGCCGAATTTCTTAAAACCTTAAAATTTTAAACATTAAAAACATTAGAAATTGAATATTTGTGTTTGTTTATTCATCATACCATCTGAATTTATCTTTCCCTCATCTGGTGGCCATTTAAACACTAGAGACACCCAAGAACACCTCTAAATTTGTTTTATTTTGGTAGATTAATGTGTTTGATGTGATCTGTGGAGTGATATCATCATCGTCTCGAGCTGGAGGGCAGGTGTTGCAAAACATTCACATGTTAGCAGCACACAGAATAATCCACAGTCTGCTACCAGTCTTGGGGCTGACTCCTGAAGACAGTTTGTACAAGGAGAGTGCTGCATCTAAGTTTAAATGGTAAGTATAATAGAGCGATTTTCACTTGTGTCAAAATTAACAAGCCCTTCCCTTACATGTAGTTGTGTGTCACTATGTTTAGTGACTGATTTAAAAAACAAGTGCCACTTTCTCAACCAGCAGAAGTAAAACCAAAACCATGACTTGTTACACATGTTTTCCTGTGCTTTGTACTGGCTGTAGACATGCATTTGCCTTGAGTTTTGTTTGGTTCACTGGATTGTCTAAGCCCTTTGTGATTGGCCAGAGTGATAACCTTGGTTTTGGTTTTTTGGTTTTCTAACCATTCCAAGCATTGAGTAATAGTGGTGATTCACATACCCATCAATTCTGAACTCAATTACAATTCAGTGGTGCTTTTCACCCAGATAGTTATGTCAATTCAATGCTGATACATTATACACTGTAAAGGCAATATCCCCTTTACTAGCCCATGGCTATTTTCTTTGTACCAATCACTTATTTTCTTGACCATAGCTAGCTAGACCAGATATCTAGTTTCAAACTGTGACAAACCTCCTGTATACTGCCAGGGTTATGAAGTTCCTGAAGTAATATATTACAAGCTGACTTTCATTTCATCTCTGTGGCAGGTTACATGGTGTGAACACATTAGTAGTGGCGCTTGCCTCACGTGGAATCACTCTTTTGTCTTCACTGTTGGAGGAACTGCAAGTGGAAGGACTGCTCACAGATGCTGAAAATGAACAAGTCTCCATGGGATCTGATTTCTCTGTCAATTCCCGCTGCTCTGCTTGGAGGAGAGTGAAGAAGCTCATGGATGACTTGCCACTCTTGAATTACCTGTTGGCACAGTTCTCTACATTGTACAAAATGGTAAGACTTGCCCAGATATGTAAGGGGAAGAGGTGCTTCAATTGCCTGAATGACTTTTCTTTCATTTAGGCTAAATCCAGCAAGATACGTGTAGGTTTTTACTGTTTTCATGCACTAAACTTCACCTGCTTTCCCCAGGCAACTGCCATGATCACACCCACTGTGTCGGCTGGCCAAGCATCATCGCGACCAAGTTCTGGCAAATCAGATAGTTCCAAGTCACCAGCCACATCTTCAGATGAAGGGGACAGTGAATACATATCTTACTCTGATGGGAGCAGTGAAGGTACACTTACCTTAACAAGGATACTGATTCGTATGTAGAACTATCACTGACAGCATTTTAGCATGGTCTGGGCCCGACCCCCAGCCAGGGTCATCATGTTGTGTTCTTGGGCAAGAGTCTTTACTCTGACAGTGTCTTTCTCCACCCAGGAGTATAAACTACACTGTACCAGGAAATTGTTGGGTGGACCTGACAGAATGCTCTCAAGTATTTTGCGATGAACTAGTTAGCCAGTTCATGTTACAGAAACCATAAACTTTTAGGGCCAAGAACTGAGTCAGTTGGGCTTCAAGGTCTTCTTATTGTGTTGTGGTTCAATTTTACCCTTGCTACAATCTGGTACTTTCTTTTGTTTTACATTCACTATCATATAATTTTATTACCATACACAACTGCTTTGAACCCGGAGAAAATTTTGTCTCATTCTTGGGAACTACGAGAGATCTAGATTGTATCTTTTTTCTGTCTGATCGATAACAAGTACAAGCACATGTACCAGAGCAGTGAGTGAAAATTTCTATCAAGAATTTTAAGAAAGTGACTGAGAAAATTAATTTTGTTCAATTTGTGATGTAGATGAAGAGTCATTGCTTGGTCAGTGGTTTCAAGACACCTTATCATCAACACCAACTGTCACAGCCCCCAGCCCACAAGTCCCACCAAGAAAGAAATCAGAAAGTGGAGATGTCGGAGACAGTGGCACAGAGACAACACCATCTGGACGGTCATTCCAAATGGCTCCTGAGGAGGTGAGCAAATACATTACTGACATGATCCTATTGACATGTACATTTACTGGGTATAAAGTATACATGTAGCAGGATGAGTACTTTAGAGGGGCAGTATCACCAGAGGTCTTTTAAGTTTTTGAGTAAACTATTCTAGAATTAAAAAGGTGCACTCATAACCACTCATAACCACTTCTTTCCTGCCTGTCCGTGACTAGCATAGTGCATTTTAGTAGCGCTAGGCAATTATTAGTAGAGTTCCAGTTTATGCCAACACCTTCATTGGATTTACAAGTAGCAATAAATCAGATACACTACACCTGTTAAGCAAAAATTGTTGTCTGAAATCGGGGGTGCAGCTTATCTGCGAAAACATTTGGAAATTTTTGCACTCCTTCTGATGTCCAGTTTTACATCGTCCAATCTACATGTAATTCCTGGCTACTTAGCTACAAGCATTCCATGAAACATGTTCTTGCCATCACGCAAAATTCTGTGGAAATTCTGTGTTGAGTGAAGAAATAAATGTCAACAAATACATGTACCAGAAAAACATCAATCATATGTCGAAGTTGGTGGGCATGACACATGTTTATTCTGTTTAGGAGCTAAAATTGTGGGTGAGACTTTGAAGTGTTTTCTGTTTCAATGTTCGTCAGTTTACATTTCATAAAGACTCTATTGGCTTTGGATTTTGTTTGATATCTTTGAAAAACTTTTTTCTAAAATTTGAGTTGCTAAATTTTCTAGTGTTTACGGCATTCAGACACACACAGTCAACCCTGTAAAAAAAACATGTTTGGGAATGACTGACACCAGGAGTTTTAATTTATCTGAGATGGAATTCCTTTGTTTGTAGTACATCTACTTGGCAACTTGTACTCTACAATTCTTAACCAAGCACCTTCTGAGTAGCCCAGTACCTGAGATGACAGAGTATGTCAGCCATTATTTTACAGAAGAACACATCTCTGGGCTGGTCGGAGTAGTAAAGGATCTGGACCAACTGTCCTTCGCCAGTATGTCGTACTATGTTGACATGGACAAGCTATATGGTGCCGTGGACCAGGCTGTTCACTTGCTCCTAGTGTCAGACTTGCTGTCAAACAATCAACAGGTTATCAAGGATTACTATTAATAATAATAATTTTGCCATATTTTCACCTTCCCGACCAGTAGTATCCCAATATCTTGTGATTTCAAATGTAGTGGATGGTGGGCAGGGGATGTGAAAGAATTGCTTGGAACTACTGTACATGACTGTACACTGTAAATAGCACAACATTTAGTCTAAAATTAATAGCACAAGTTCCACTGTGCCAGGGTAACTATCACACTGGGTAGCCTAACATATAATGACAACTTGAATAGTGCCATGCCTGCTGACTGGAGAATAATTAGCTCTTTAATAATGACAGTAACAACTGTGTGTATATATAAGGTGACATACACAATTGACTTGGACTAAAACTTGACTCAGGCCTGTATTTGACTTGGCCAATGAATGAACTCAACCAAGTATTTCAATAATTAGTATTAATAACAATGACAACAATCTTTAGTTTCTTTATTGTACTCAAGATTGCCTTATTAATAAAATTGTTCGTACTAGCTACCTGGAAAACCATACAGGCTAGTGGAGCCAGGCAGCCAGTTGACATAAGCATAGTTGACATAAGCATTAAATGAAAATAATTTACAGCTCGACAAGACAGCACAAATTCACACATGAATCAGACTTAGCAGTCATGTGAAGGGTTTGACTTTGCTTTGTATTTGCTGTTAGGATGTTTTTCTTAGTCATGTTGGCCTGGCTCCACTGGATAATGGACCATGGCCACTGAAGGTGAGCCAACGTTGTCTTGCCATCCTGGCCAGAGTGCTACTTGCCAGACAACAGAAGGCTTTACAGGCGAACACAGGAATGGACATCGCAGAATGTGTTAAAGTGTGGAACAGGTTAATAGACACACTCAGGGATAGCTGCCTTGTGGAGGAGGATGTTCCTGCCGCACAAGGTATGCTACATGATCATCTTTGTCAATAATTGTCAGTGCAATTTTCATCAGCCTTGCCAAAAAGAATTTGCTGAGTAGTCTGGTGTTTCAACAATGTAATGATTTATGGAATATTGTGATCACGGAACAACTAAAAAGTATCTACAATCTACTCTGACTGAAAAGTTTCTTTTGACACTCAGTCCCATTAAATGTTCGAAATATTCTTCTTGCCGATGGGCATGCACATTTTCATATGATAATTTTTTACATTGTACAGTCGTGTAACTTTTGAGAAAAAATGTTTAGTTATTATACTCCAAGTATTTTCAAGTACCGTATTTTCTCAATTAAACGCCCCCGGCGTTTATTTCAAAATTGGCCTTGTGGACCCGGTGTTTATTTGAAGCCGGCGTTAAATCGGGGCCCGGCGTTTATTTACGAAGTGCAGCTTTCCGATTTTTTTTCAGACTGATTTATTATCACCCATTCTCCTAGACCAAGGGCAGTTTGTCAACGCAGAACGAGTTTTCCCTCTGTACCGCCCTGGCAAACTGGCCCTAAGTCTTTGAGGATTATTATTACCAAAAATAACAGCATTATATACAGCACTTGAATGTTGCAATTCAGGATATATGGCAGAGAGAACGCAAATAATATCTAAAAAATAGGAGCAAGTATGGGTGCAAAGTTTTAAGTTCCGCATAAACGTTTTTACGATTATCAAAATACCATAGCGTACTAGTATGTCGCAGTAGTACTATTTCATGAGAAAAGCAACTTGTTGGTTCGAACGCAAGTAAACGCCGGGGCCTCGATTAAATGCCCCCGGCGTTTATTTTAAAAACAACCGTTTTTACCCGGTGTTTATACGAGGCCGGCGTTTAATCGGGGTCCGGCGTTTAATTGAGAAAATACGGTACACTGTATAATATATTGTAAGGAGTTAATGATGAGGAACTTAAAGGGTTGTGAAAATGTTCTTTATTATGTGGGTTTAATAAAATTGAAGTGTTTCTTTTCACATTTTGTTTCATTTTTCTTTCAGACCTTAATGTGGAGCATCTTCAGCTTTTACTGTTTATTTTCCACAACTTCTCTATCACTCAGCGTAAATCAGTTTTAACATATTGCGCAAAGGTGCTGATAACAGTTGCTAACTCAGCATCAGTATTACACTCCACTCCTATAGCACTGGGCCGTCTCTTGTTGCTGTTGGACTACTTTCTTCATCATTTGTCAACACCACCTGAAGAGCTCTTCAAACAGGTCTGTGTTACAAGTGTGCGGTCTGATTACAAGATCTTATTGCAAAATGCTGCATTCACTATGGTTCCAGTCAACAACATGACGTGATTATTTTTTAGCAGTTATTTCTTAAAGTACTTGCTGCTTAATATTGAGAAAAACACTTTGATTACAGAATACATTATTTACTAAAGAACTACATGCAGTCATGTACAAGGAGAAGAAAGTTGCTAAGCTGTGTAACTTGAAAGCTTAGAAATGGGAATAATATTTAATAGTAATAATAGTAACTTAGATATTGTTGCATGTATACACATGTATAGTTAAAATGATTCATAATTTTATATAACCAGTATTTCTTCAGGTACATTGCTTGCTTGTATCGGAATCATGATCCTAAAAAAAAAAATCTGTTATCCTTGGTATTTTAATTGCAGGTTCAGCACAACCTGTTTCAGAGTTGTGCTGCACCGAGCTCAAGATTAGTGGATGAGAAAGGCTCTACAGACCACCTCGAGCCTTTGTATTATGCTGCTAGTAGCCAAGAAGATGAGAGCCCAGCACACTCAAGTGTAAAAGTCCATTTATTAACTGAAGAATTTGTCACACGAGAGTCTCGCAGCTTTAAACCCAGATTTTATGAGCTAAGGCCTGTACTACCAGGAGATGAATTGGACAAAGAGGTGTGTTTCCAGCTGAACATTCATCACTTGCTCTGTTTTTGTCCTTTACAATAAAGAAGCTTAATGCTCAGATAATTAAAATAAAGTGTGCAGTATCTTTACATTGCTGTGGGTTGTGTTGTACATTGGGTAATCTGTAGGGTGAGTCAAAATACAAGCAAAAACTAAAGACAGTGATAATTTGTTACTGTCTAATAAGATATTGTTTTGTAATGCAAATGATTTTAGACTTTCAAATAGCTAAGAATGAAACTTGCACTGACTCTTTTCATGGCATTTCAATAACTAACTTGACAATTATATAAAATAATTATAACTTTACTAAAATGGTTTTCATTCGAGTGTCGAAAGTAATTTGCGTTTGCTTTGGTTTTGCATTACCACACTAACTTACTGTTTGGTTTTTCAATCATGACTCGCTCTCACACGTTTTTCCATGCTTCGTCCAGGCTACATGTATGCACTTTGTGTTTTGATTGGTTCACTGGATTGTCTGTGTCCTCTGTGATTGGCCAGAGTTATTACTTTGGTTTTGGTTTTACAACACTCCAGGAAACTGCTCTGAATGCAATTTTATTGTTCACATTTTTGTACTGGCCTACTTTACAGTGAGAGAATCTAAATCTTGTTATGAAATTGTTCTTTTTACAATAGGCTTGTTCCACACTACTTAGTTTGTCTGAGGAAGGGCTCAGCTATAAAGACTTTCACACTGCTGTTTTTAAGCTTCTGATGGTGGGATCTCGGCAAGAACTGAAGAACAGCTCAGGAGACAGTCATCCTTCAGCCCCAGTGGATGGAGCAGTGGTGAAGCACAGTTTTAACCTTGCTTGGCGAATATTAGACTGTTTACCGCCGTCAGTTGAATTTTTCAAGAACCTATTGCAGGATCTTGAGACGCAGCACATCCAAGTGACGGTGAGTCAATCACTGTGAAAATAATCAGTTATTACCCAGCTGTATTAGCTCCTCTTACTTTCACTTACAATTCCTAATTTTTGATAGTTCACATAATTTATTTTCAGTGTTACATGTAAATGCTGTGAGAGTAAGACTGCAACATGTACATATACAAATAACCAATATCTTTTGTCAATTGTTTTATGCATTTTTGTAGTCCTACTGAGTTGAGTTTGGTTGGTGATAATGTTCATGTCCGTGCATGTATGCCACAAGTCTTCCTTAAAATGGGTATAGAACCTGTTCACATTGTTAGTGGTAAAGGTCTTAGTTTTGATGTGACTTGGGTATTTAATAATGGGTTACCAGGGATGTAAATAATAGGTGGAGGGCACGCAGCAAAATTAACTGTCTAAGGTGTTGATTTTTCTTGATTTTTCTGGCTAAAGGACCATGTCTGGTTAACTGTATCTCTTTAATGTGACCCAAATTTTCCACCTGTGATCAACAGAATTTTGCCTGTTAGAAATCTTGGCTACATATCCCTGGTTGCTTTTTTATTCTTGATTTAGAGGAAGCAGATAATTATTCATGAGTTATACAGAAACTTTAGAGATTGATGTTATTGGTTAATAAAGCACTTGTGTTCACTCAATCAGGATTTAAGCAGCATAAAACAATATACCCACATCTGTTCTTAAATCTGTTTTTAGGTATGAAGAAAATTAAGAAAGAACATTGACATTCTATTATATTTTTACTGTTTTCTCATAAAGGACCCTGACCTTGCCAAACTCTTGTGCAGTTTGAAGTTTGTTTCAAAACTTGGTTCTTCAAGCCCAGAGACTGCATTCTGTGAAACACTCAAGGTATGTGGAATGAACAGTTTTCTTAATCTGTTCAGTCTGTCTCCGCAAGTGTAGATATGATCTGAGTAATGAAAACAGAACAATGAAATTTTCTTACACACTGATCATTATTAGGAAAAACACACACAAAGAAATTGTAAACTACATGTACCTACTAAAAGTTATAATTTATATTTATATTTATGGTGTTGGCACCCTCAAGCCCAGATCAAACAGTCACTGCATCTAGATCAACATATTGTGCTTGGGGTAGTCAAACAAATGTAATCATTTGCTACTATGTTGGACTGTTCCACACAGGTTTTCACATGTCGGAAGATGTTGGATGAAAGTTTGACTTCAATCAAAATGTTTGTCTTTGCTCCAACATATGTTTCAAAATGTCCTTACAGGTGTTCAAAGCTAACAGTGAGTTAGCCTTTAGGATAAAATTGCTGGGCCATAGCTTAAGGCTTAAGGCGTAAGGCTTAATGACTTCAGGCTGCTGATGTCTTCACTTCTGTTTTTCTCTACAGAGTAGTCTTGTGGATCAGGGCATGTCCAAGGAAGACTCCAATGGCATAATTGATAAAGTTACAAGACTGAGTGGTGATCTTCATCACAGTGTCATGATGGCAAAACAGTTCTTGAAAGAGGTAACACTGAGCTGCAGTTGTTGACTACATGTACAAGCACTAAATAATAGAAAGCAAGATTGTGGAGATCCATGTGAAAGGAGCAGAGATGGCACTTCATCCCTTGGTTGGTCACTGACCAACACAAACTTTCGTTAGAATTTTCCACCTTTTTTTTGTCAAATTAGCTCAAGATGAAAATTCCATTCCACTTAGGTCATAACAAGTTTTGGTCGACTTAAGCGTAATACCAACTGTCTGTAGGAATTTTGATTCAGGATAAAGATGAAGATGAAGATTTAAATCAATGCACAATTCATCTGTAATTATAATTGTTTAATGTTGTCTCTGTTTAGATGACCAAACTTCACACTGACCTTGCTGATGAAGAAAACATTTCCCAGCTGCCAGGGTTGCTGAGTCTTTGCACTCTTGATGCTGTCATTGGCAAAGCACACGTAGCTCTTAATTCACTGTTTGGAAACTCTGATGAAGATCCTGATTTGACGCTGATTGTAGAAAATGCTAATGAACTGCTTCCTGTGCTTGTGGACTTAATTCCATTGTATCAGAAGTTTTCTGGGTAAGAGAGGTTGAAGTAAAGCAATGCCACTGATGTACACTGTAACTTAAAAATTGTAGTACATATAGTTATAACTTGATTGTAAACTGTATGGCTGGTTTAATTGTCAGGTTTTGTTTGCTGTCTGGTGCTGTTAAACAAAAGAATGGTGACACTGAGGGTGCAGAGTCCTTACAGGCATATTCCAGTGTCATTCAAATTGGGTACATGCGACTACCAAAGCACCCCTGCCTTTCTTTAACATTTCTGGCAGGTATGTCAATGTTATACGAAGTCGTCTGAAATTTAAAATTCTTTACAGCATATGGCTACCAACTGACGAGGTCTTCTGACGAAACTAGTTTTGTAGTCGCGTATGTAAATTAAGTGTGTTGAAAGTAAATGCAAATGAGATTTTCTCATATCATTATGATGACTGTAAGTCACTTTTGACATAATTTCAAGCAAACTAAACAGCAAACCCTAAATAACAAAAAAAAAATTAGGTTATTTGAAACTACAGAGCTATGGAAGTCTGGACCAAAAATATTCAACCGTTACTATAAATCTGCTCTCCGACCCAGTGTTGTGAATGTATTACAGTGTAGCTTTAAAACTTTAACTGCAGGTCTTCCATCATCTGTGAAGAAAGCTTTGGAAAAGTGGAATGGTATTGTGATGACAAATTTCCCCTCAGCATCATCATGGAAGCCATCAGCCTGTTTGATTGAAATTGGGACAGAAAACTTTTTAGACTCTTTAGTGTCAGCACATTTGTTTGCTGTGTGTAGTGGTGGCTCCATGGAGATAGCACCAGCCCTTAAACACACTCTTCATTCACTGGTGCAGCTAACTGCAGATTTGCTAACGTAAGTCATTGGAAATAATCTCATTTCTTAGCATAGGTCAGTCCTGAAAATGTTATCGATGTTAAGATAGGTGTAAAATTGTCCTGGTTGAGCTAGATGAGGTGAATTATTTTTGACACTTTGATAATTAAAGTGGCTCTTAAATGCAGTGTATGCTTCTTTGTTTTTTTGGAACACCACCAAACTATTTTCATCTTTTCTGCTTATAATGCTACTTAAACTCATCAACAATAGATGAGCTTGGGCGTTGGGCCTCAAGGTTGGTGGAGCCGGGCAATGCACAGCAGGGGAGGAGGTATCCATGGTAACCCTGAAGCGGCCACCACCCACCTGGGCACCGTCACACTGAAGGACTCAGTGGAATACTTACCAACCTAGCATGAGGCTCATCAACTCACCCGAGGGAGGGTGGGCGGGGCGAAAATTGCCAAGCTTGCGAGCGAATGTGCTAGCGAAATGAGCTTGCGAATGATAGCGAGCAGCGCACTGCGTGTAAAGGTCATGAAACGCCCCTACACGGGTCCTGGGGCCACCCCGAGCTTTATGCGGCCAGCGGTAGCGGCGTACTGCGTATAGGCGTCACAAAATGCCCCAGCGAACCGCCAAGGTTGCAAGCGAGCTTCCTGCATCCAAAGGTTGCTGGAGGGCATTGCTTCGAGGTTAACTTTGCCTAAATTACATTTAGCCACATTAAATAAATACATGAACTTCATAATGCAAAATAGTCGTAGTCTCAAAGAAACCATTGATTATACTTCAGGTGGAGTCCAAAGGAGGAACACTCCATGCAGACTGCTCTGGGTAAACACCTGTGTGATAACATAGTACCTCTCATGGTGGACGCCACTACAGAGTATCTTTCAGAACAGTGCACCACCATCTTAGAGCGAGTGGTTGGCCCTGCAGACAGTGACAAGTTTGCCAACTGCATTCAGTCATATGTGCTGTCGAAATGCCACAAACTTCTTGTAGACCAGTTGGCAGCTGATAAGTATGTCATTTTACATTCATCAAATTTGTGTAGATAAGTTTCCCTGTGTTACCTTTTGTAATACAGTCTATTACTCTCTACGTAGAGACATTGTATTAAGGCAGGCACCTCTCTAAGGAGGATAGGGTTGGCTGGCTGGTTCTGGCTGAATGTTACTTGCTTACCTGTAACCAAACTGCCTTTAAGGTGGAAATCGGACCCTGCGGTGCCAACTTTAGAGAGTGTTGACTGTATAGTTCAGGTTAAAATGAAGAGGGCATGACTACCAGTATTATGTCAACATTACATTATGTTGTGTCATAATTATTTTTTTGGCTTTTTCCAGATCTGATATTGGTGAAGAGGTGCTAGTCGACTGCTTGAAATACATGGACTCATTGTTGGACAAAGTCTCTGACCACACCCTCCTAGAGCAGTTGTACTCAAAGAACAGAGAGCTATGTAAAGTTATTGTGCTGTCTGCAAACAGGCGACTGTCTCTGGGATATGTTAACAGAACTCTGAAACTTGCGGTTCGTTTCTTGCAACTTGGTGAGTGGTTTTATTTTTGAGTAAAAGTTATCATAATTAAAACAACAGTTGAAGGGATAGGTTTAAAAATACTGCCCAAAACTTGAAGACAAAATTTGTCCTTTGATCAGAGCAGCAAAGTACATGTATAGCAGTATGTAACTGTTTTTGTTCTCTTTCATAGCTGAGAAACCTCTAAACTTGAGGATGCACTCCTTGTGTTCTGGCTTCTCGGAGCTGTGCCATTTAGACCATACAGTCCTTGAGGGATGGCTGAGAAGGATTATGTTGGGTGTGGAAGATGACAAAGGAAACACTGGAAAGATGGCAGATAACAGACTACTGCTGCAGACATTTGCCACTCACATCGTTAAGGAATTAAGGTACACCACCAACCTTACATTATAATGTTAGCTACATATGTATGCTGCTAATAGTGGTTGTGTGCTAATGTTAGTCTGGTGTCGTGACCCACAATTGCTAAAAAAAAATTAAAAATGAAGTTTTAGCTATTGTGGGGCCCTCTTATGGAACAATCTGCCCCAAGAATTTTTGTTTGTTTGCTGCCATCAGAAATGACATTACTTGTGTTTTGTTGACAGTCCTGTTGGTGAAGAAGTGTGCCATGCCTTGTTAGAGTGCCTTATTCCCCTGGGAAATGAGCTGCTGCCAGATGTCCCTGGAGAGTGGAGTAACATTGGATCCAAGTTTGGTGATCTCTTGAACACGGCTGCAGTCTTGGCTGGTGCAGGGGATGGATCAGGACATCTTACACTATGTACTGCTGTTATCCAGTGGCTTGAGAAATGGTAACTGTGAATGAATCAAAGCCAAAAATAAGGATTTATACTATGCAAAACACACAAGATTATACAATTATATTATAACAGTACATATACAGTGTACATGTCTCTTTTTTGCAGTAAAACTCAACTTCTCCTTGTGGCAGAAAATGGTGAGAAGGGAAAAGAGAGTGGCATTGTTGAAGCAGCTGGGCCTCTTCTACGTTACCTGGCTGAGGTGATGACTGCTTTGAAATACTCCACAGATAAGGAGTGTCCTCCCTCACCGTCACTGTGTCCTGTGGATGGCGATTCATTGCTGCAGGACGTAGAATCTGATTGGATGGATGACATGGGTGGAGATGAAGAGGATTCTGGTGGGGAAGAGTCAGTGAGTAAATGCTTCCTTGCTCAATGCAGTACAATTATACTCATCTTTTGTTGGGTGGGAAACAGTTGTCTTAACTTCCACTTGCCTTGCTATAATTATAATGTATTTGAAAATAGTTTTTATGTAACTTTTTTAATATTTTCTTTTATTTATGAAGAAAAAAATACAACACTAAGCCTTCTGTATAACTACTGTTTCTAATGGAACACAAATAGTCTCTGGGTTGTTGTTGTTGTTGTTTTGTTTTTTTGCCATCTTTAGAGTGCTGACCCCGGTTGTTCAAAGGGTGGATAATGCTATCCACCGGATAGATCACTATCCAGTGGATAAGTGTCGATAAACAAACTACGCTATCCACCAGATAGGTGATTTATCCTGTGGATAGCGTTATCCACCTTTTGAACAACCGGGGCCTGTACTGCAAGTTTGGTGTCTTTATCTAACAGAGACATGGCTATCTTTGGCAACTGCCACCTATAAGTCCTCAAGCATCTTCTGTTCTAAAATCTACTCCTTTTTCACTGTATTCTTTAAGCCATATGTGAGATTATTCTTGTGGTGATTTTCATCCCAGGATGAGGATTCTCTTTGCAACAAGCTTTGCACATTCACAATGACGCAGAAGGAGTTCATGAACCAACACTGGTACCACTGCCACACTTGTAAAATGAATGATGGGGTGGGAGTGTGTACAGTGTGTGCTAAGGTTTGCCACAAAGACCATGACATTACATATGCCAAGTATGGTTCATTCTTTTGTGACTGTGGAGCTAAAGAAGATGGCAGCTGTATTGTAAGTGTTTATCTTTGAACTAAAAAGCTAACTGAAGTAGCACATAACATGCATGTATTTATCTGCCCATATATTGTGACCTTCTTGAATACTGCCAACCAGTCCATGGTCAGGGTCACAGTTTTTTACAAAGGGAACATTGCGAGCATGAATGCAGTAATGTTGGAAATTGTTTAGTTTTGGTAACTTTGTGGATACTGTTTTGTGTATCTTTGATCTAAACAAGGACTGTGTTTCTTGGAAATGCCGAGATTGAACAAATTAATATTTCAGGATAGTTAAAGAATATTGGCTTGCAGTGCTTGCAGTGCTAATGTAATGGACTGTTATTTGTGAGTTTCACGAGAAACCCTTTACAATAATTTTGTGCCACAATTCTCAAGACCTGGACAGCATAATGAGCATAAACTCAATATGCATATTGTATAAAACAATAGTACCCTTGCAACATTTGTCTGGATCAATTTGCAAGATACAGTAGGACATATTTTTTTATCTCAGGCCCTAGTAAAACGTACACCTAGCAGCGGTGCAGATGGTCAAGGTGCTGTTCCACCCTCGCCATTTGCTACAGGAGAGATGGATGAGGGACAGGATGACACAGAAGGCTCATCAGCTGGTAAACTGTCATCATTAGCAGCTGGAGCAAGCTCTTCAGCAGCAGCTACAGCTGCTGGGCTTGCAGGCTCAAGTGGTGCAGGAAATGGAGGTGGACTTGAGGACTCAGGAGCACTTACATCCAAGTCTGTGGAATCCTTGGCAAAGCAGCTTGAGGTTAGTGAACTGTTAGTTGCAAGAAAATGATTTTTCTAACTTAGTCCTTGTCAAATTACCTTTGAATACAAAATTTCTGCAGCAAATTCATTTCGTGATTTTGGAAGAGCAATATTGTGAATTTAAAGAATTTCTTTAATATTTGCTTCATGTAAAAAACCTCGTCCTTCTTTTTTGGCAGAATCCGATGTCGCAAATAACTTCCACACTTGAAATTAACTTCATGTAACTTTGACACTTTGTTGTTATTGGTTATATGATACAAGTAGTATAAATTATATCATTAAACCAAGTGTAAACCTATTGCAGAAAATGGTGAGGTCTTTTTACTTTCTTTTGAAATGTTGATTGAAAGTAATTAAAAGTAAATAAATGATCTTTGCCGTGAAATTGTAATTAAAGAAATTGCGAAGAAAGAAGCCTGAAAAAATTTAGTGCTTCAACGTGTTTTGAACCCATGACCTCCACGATACCATTGCGATGCTCTACCAACTACCAACTGAGCTATGAAGCCACACATGCATATACTCCATGTCAATGTTGATTAAATCCATTTTTCACAGAAACACAAGCAGCAGTTAGTAAGCCAGTTGGAGAACTCATCTGTGATAACAACAACCCTGGATCTCCTTCAGTGGCTGATGGGGCCTGATGCAGGGGGGCCCAGTAGTGTTGGCATGGGTGTATCTAAAGCTATTAAGGAGGCTCTGACTGACCTACACATGTCAGATAAAAGTGTAGAAAACACCGATCAGCTTCTGGTGAGATTCCAATAAATGCATGTGCTACACTTGCCATTGTCATTTGTTTCTTTCAATCATGGAATAGAGTAAAACTTTTGTGATGGAATTTGACCAAAAATTTTATATTTAATAGTTTAGTCAGATCAATAGTTTAGTCCCATTTTTTTGTTCTATCGCAGCTACACCAAGGATGTGTAGGAAAATCTTTTAGTGAAAACTTGTACAAGTTTTACCAATGAACAAACGGAGATCATTGTGACATCAAAATGTGTTACATGTAATTACAGCCCCCCCCCCCCCCCCCCCCCAAAAAAAAAAGCAGCTATCCTGGGGGAGAATTAAATAGTCATCACAAAGCAGTGGTGGCCTTTAGGGGAGGCTTTGGCTACATGAAAATTGAGTTGTAACATTGTTAAGGTGGATAATTAATTATTTGGTGGTGAATGATATCATCTGAAAGGGTTGGCATGGGGGATAACTACTATTAGTCAAATCACAATGAAAGTGAAGTGCATCAAACTGTGGTTACTGATAGTAGACATACATGTACATTTGTATTTATCCATATCTTACAATAACTTGCAGAGTGGGGAAACTTCAATGTTGTTTATGCCATTTTAGGTTCCAACATTAGGATCTCAAGAAGGAGCATTTGAAAATGTGCGAATGACATTTAGTGGAGAGCAAGGACAAACCATCCGACAGCTCATTGGTGCTCATGTACTGAGGCGTGTAGCCATGTGTTGCTTGGCATCACCAAAGGGGCGCAGACAACATCTTGCTGTTAGCCATGAAAAGGGCAAGGTAAAGAGTGTATCCCACCCTTACAACCTTGAACTCAGCATGCAACCTATACATTTCGTGTAGCACTATTTTGGAAACATTTGTCTGTCTGTTTTTTCAGCTTTGAATCCTGTGTGCTTGTGGTGTATGTCACAGTCGTTACCAAACACTTGTACATTATTTTACTATTTGTCTCTTGATCCCCAGATTACAGTCCTGCAGCTGTCAGCACTTTTAAAGCAAGCCGACTCTAGCAAGAGAAAGCTCACCCTTACACGCCTTGCCACAGCCCAGGTACCCTTCACAGTTCTGTCTATCGCAGGCAACCCTTGTAATGAGGACTTTCTAGCAGTGTGTGGGTTGAAGGATTGTCATGTGTTGACATTCAGTAGTTCAGGCTCTGTGGTGGATCACCTTGCACTTCATCCTCAATTGGAAACTGGTAATTTTATCATCAAGGCTGTCTGGCTTCCAGGATCACAAACACAACTGGCTCTTGTTACTGCTGACTTTGTCAAGGTAAGATGGTAGGTCCAGGCCAAATGAAAACAACAGTTTAAACTCTCACTCACAGAACAAAACCTTTATGGACACTTGGGAACTCTCACCAGTTCTTGTGTCCTCCCAACAGGTTGACACCTGTACACATTTTTCTTCAGAGCTAGTCCTCGAGTGTTTTCTCTTATTTGGCTCAAACACACGTAAGTGTAGTCAAACGGGAGATGAATGGTAACTTCAATACTTCCCAAGGCAGTGAGACTAATATCTCTTCAGCAACCTGAGACTTACTTAATCCTCCCAATAGTAATGGAGACACTGAAAAGGCATTCCAAAAAAAATTGTAAAATTGTGACAACAAGACCCATGATGACGTTTGGCTGAAATTCTGCAAGACGCATTGCCTTTAAAAGAAAACTCTTGCATTAAGTGCGACTCTCATTATTCTTTCAACTTGCAGCAACTCTGATCCTTATTTGGCCTGGGCTTTGTACAACTTGATGTTGTTGTTGTTGTTGTTGTTAAGGGATCATTAAATATTTCATTTCACATGTTATGACTATTCTTTACTGTAGATCTATGACCTGTCCCAAGATGCACTGAGTCCTCTCTACTACTTCCTGCTTCCAAGTGGAAAGATCAGAGATGTCAGTTTCATCTTTGATGATGGCGATCACAGTTTGATACTGATGTCATCAACAGGGCAGCTGTATCTTCAGCCTATGGATACCAACAGCAGTGCAATAAATGGTCCTTTTTATCTGACAAATACAGTGCCAATTGAACACCCTGATCTGCAAGACTCCAATGGCCAAGTGGCTGGTGGAGGAGTGTCTGTGTATTACTCTCACATTTTACAGCTCGTCTTCTTCAGCTATAGTCAGGGTACTGTATGGACTTAATAATTGCAGTAGATTTATATAATCAAGTAACAGATACCTAAGTATTCAACTAAACACGACACTTTTAATTTTGACAAATATGTTTTGGCTGATCAATCTGCCATCCTCCCATGTTCTATCACACTGAGGATGGCAGATTGATCTGCCAAAACATGTTTGTCAAAATTAAAAGTGTCATGTTTAGTTTAAAATTTGTTCTATTGCTGTTGTTATTAATACCGTATATAGAGTACACGTAGTTCAAGGGGTGCCTGGTTTTATTAAATGTGTCTGGCTTACTTGTGAATTTGTTTCTAGCCAATCGGGAGAACCCAACCAAAATAAAACCAGTCAAATTAAAACAACAGTGAGTAGCTGCTGGTAATCAGAGTCAGGAAAATCCATTTTTTAAAATTTTCTAGTCATTGCTGAATCCAAAGTGATTATTATGGATCAAAGGTTTTTGATTAATTTCAGATTTTAAATAAATAACAAAAACAATAGAGTATGTGTAGGTGGTTTTTCATGCTAAAGGTTTGCTTTATTGCGATTGTTTTTGAAGAGAACTTAAACAAAATGTGAAATAGCTAACACATTGTTTAATGGGGAAGAGCGTTAAGTTACTGAATTCTTTTTCTTTCATGTAGGAAAAACATTTGTAGCTCCATGGGGTAAAGACCAAAAGGAAGTGAAGAAGATGTTTCCAGTGACCTTTAAGAGTAATTCAGGCAGCAATAAGAACTCACAGTCTGCAGCACTGTGTCAGTGGAGTGAGGTGCCACAGCATCCTGGGCTGGTGTGTTGTCTGACACACACAGCTGGTGTCCCTGTTGTGTTGATGATCAAGCCACATCAAATATTGGTACAAAAAAACCTTCTTTATCTTATTAAGATTCAGATTATTTTTGTCAGTTTTTGTGTTTCACAAATGGTAATTTGTTCAGGGTAATAAAATGATTGATGAAAGGAGATGATATTTCCCAATTAACCAGTGGATGCTCATACGGCTTCAAATACTGATAGAACATGTACCATCAGTTCATTACCTGATTTAATCATACTCTCAAAGAGACCTTTGTTCTGTATCTAACGCCACTCTTAGTGCATGGGGCATCTCCGGGTGCAAAAGAGATGCAAGCCACTGCAGCTGCCTACATTGGCAAAATTGATTAAGAAAACCCAATGACAGAGCAAATGGAAATTAGACTCTCATGATTCATTGTTTTACAGATTCAAGAGATCAAAGCCACATCATCCAAAGCAAAAACCCAGGACATGGTAGCCATCCGACATTCTGTGAGCACATCTGACCAGCAACGCACCACAATGATTCTCCTTTGTGAAGATGGTAGCCTACGTGTTTTCATGGCCAGTGCTGAACATACTGGATACTGGATGGCTCCTGAATTCCAACCTGTGAGGTTAGTGAACTGCCTAAATATGTCAGATTAAGCATGTGCATCTGCTCTGCAACTGCAATGAACTACTAACATGTACCACTATGAGATCACTACACAAAGTGATACAGTACAACAATGGAGATTTTAGAGCTGCCATCTTTTCTTTACTAAGTTTATAACAGTAAAAGGTCTCCTCACCACCACTATTTTAACTGTAGGTCTAAGAATCTGACAATCCGAGCAATGACCCTCCCCCAGTAGGTCAGAGGCACTCAAATGTGAACCACTTCAACATGTAGTGGCTAATTTTATGAATTTCTTAGTTGAAGTTGAAGTTTGTTCATGGACACAAATATATTTGACAATGACTGAATTCATTAAATAACAACCACCTTGAAACAGGGATATTTAATTTGTTAAGTATCTGCCACATGATAAAATGTGATTATTTGTTTGCCATACACAGGCCCCTCAGCATAGTGAAGCCAGTTCGTAAGAAGAAAACTTCTAAAGCCAGAGTGAAATCCACCACTGTCAGTTTCCCGGTTGATTTCTTCGAACATTGTCAGCCACTTTTAAATGAGATTGAGTTTGGAGGGGGAGATATTCTGCAAGTTTATAATGTTCAGCAAGCAAAACACAGACTCATGACTGCTGGAATGTATATTGCAAGTACAAAGGTAAGGACATACATGGAGTATGTTGCTCATTAACAAGTTCTTCCTTTTTATTTGCCTGCAATGCTTTGGTAAATGCCGAATGCTGCACTGGGCAGTGCAGATGTGGTGTTATATTTGGAGAAGGTTTAAATGCTGAGCCATATATTGACAATAGCAGTTAGCTATTATCGTTTCTTCATCACGTTATGCTGCATCTGTCTTGCCTCTGTGTTCCGTCAGTCATGTTCGTCTAAGGCATGGTTGAGATTTCCATGGCACCCTGCTGAATCCCTGGCACAACCACTTGGCAATGACAAAGTTTTGCCACACGCTAATGGGTAAATAACATTTTGGGCAGTATTGTATAACAACATTCAGGTTACAAAAGTAAGGCATCTAACTCACCATGACTACCAGGAAATACATTGCCAAAATACATCCTTTATTAATCTGTATTCCGATACTTACATTTGTTGTGGTATTATATGTTTGCAGCCAAATGGCTTCAATATTGAGATCACCAACACTAACCCCCGTGTTGTCATGGTCGGAGTGAGAATTCAGATTGGTTGTCAGTCAGTGGAGAAAGCGCCATCCTTTGTAGAGATCTTTGGCAGAGTAATTCAGCTGACATTGACAAGAAACAGATGGTTTGATCTTCCATTTACAAGAGAGGAATCTTTAACTGCTGACAAGAAATTCTCCTTGTTCAGTATGTACTACAGTTTGTTTCCAACCATGTGCTAGGTTTAAAAAATGCTACATATGTACTCGTACATGTACACTGGTACAGGTTCTTGTCACAATTTTGTAAAATTTCAATCAATACTGGAACAACATGTACATGTATAATCAGACGGTAAAACAAGTAAAAAACATGGCGACGATTAGTGACCAGAAAGTCATGTACTTGATCACATTGCAAATTGTTTTACCACATGGAAAAGGAGGGATGAAAATGAGTTACAAGCTGCAGCAACCTTTTTACAACATGAAAGTATGTTTGATTAGTTGGGTGGCACTTGTATAAGATAAATATCCTATCACAAGACAGCATTCCACCCTTAAAAAGAAGTAGTTAATGACTAATATTTTTTTTTTCAGTTGGCCAGTCTCTAGACCCATCAGGAGTAACCATGCTGGATTCAGTGAAGGTTTATACCAAGACAAAAGAGGCGTTTGGTTGGCCTGATGATCCTCAGGAAGAGATACCCTCCACTCCTGGTCTGGCAACTGCAGCTCCTGTAGATACAGAGACAGAAATTGTCAATTCTGTTCCTCCCATGACAGCTGTTGACAAGTATGACTTCACATTTCACTTTAATTTAACTTTTCTTCTTCTGTGGCTATTGTTGAGGGGAAATTAATAGAATTAGGACTGAGCAAAGCATATTCATGGACTAGATAAGTTAGATTTCCCCTGGCTTTTCTTGTCTCACCCTTTCTGGAAGTGGCCTTGTTGGAATGTAGATTAACTGAGCAAAAGCACATGCACATGAACATATTATAAGATTGAAGTGTTGCTTGGTTCAAGCCACAGAAAATGATCGAAGATTTAAGTTCTGATGCACTTGTGTTGCACCACTTTACCACAATTTACTACTATTGACAGCTCTATCAACACTCGAGTGTGCATGTCATTGTCAGATTTATCTCAAGAAATCTGTCATCCCCAGTTCTCATGTCTATTGAAAGATAGAGTTCCCCAGATTATAACAATATCTAGCAGACAGCCACAATGCAAACTGGTCTGGAGTGACTTTTAACAACACATGTTTTCTTTTTTTTTGTAGATTGGTAGTCCACCTGTTGGAGGTAGTAGATGGTTGCTTTTCCACATTTGTGTCTCAGGATGAGGCACCAAGACAGTCTGCACTTGATGCTGCTACTTCACTCATGACCAGTGCTATGCCATCCACTGTTCAGCATCAAGCTCAAGCATTGCTTGCCACTTTACATCCTTCAAAAATGTCCTACCACAGCCACAAGGTAATTCTTGTTTTACTCTGAATTCAACATGCAAATTGTCATGACTAGTCTCTAGAGACTTATCACTAACATGTTGTCTGAACTTTTTGGAAAAATCAGCTCCTAAGAACTTTGTCATGACCTAAATGGCTTGTTTAATAATTCTTTAATCACAAATCGCTTTATATTGCTGTGAGGTTAGCTCATTTAGTAGGGCCAACAAGGCATCAGTATGCAGAATAGGTTGTTGGGACACTGCCCGTGCATTATGATCTTCAGACTTTTCTGCCAACTGTATTGTGGTGACTGAGCTGATAATGTGGAATAAAAGAAGTAAAATTATTACAAGGACAAAATTTTGGCAGTGTTGTTTTTTTTTAAATATTTTAGGCACTTCTTGCAAAATCTCGGTAGCATGTAAATGATCAGTGTTTCATTCTCTCAGGATCAGGCACAACTTTCTCAAGTGGTAAACTTCCTTTGTAAACTTGTAAGTCCATGCCATGAAAAAGAAGGGAAAACAGAAGAGAAAGATACAGAAGAAACAGACGAGGCAGCTGAAAAAGCACAGAAAAAAGAAGAAAAGGAAGAAGCATTAGTGAATGTTAGTGAACTTGATGTTGAAAGTTTCCAGCGTCTTGTGGTGAGTGCAAGATCTGTGGCAAATACAAGACCCAGTAATCTGGCAAAATATACCGTCCTACCTGGACAGCAATCAGCAGAGGGTAAGTCAGTACATGGATCAGTTCAAGAGTTATTAATTCATGCTTATTAATTTATATCATCCATAATTATTATACTATATCAGCTGACAGTGCAGGTGAACATTTGTAATAATGTTGTTGGTTTGTTGCTTTTTTTTTGCCAGAGAGTGATGACGCACAACATTTTGCTGTGTGCCTGATGAATGCCTTTTGGAAGCTTCACAGTTGCCAGCCTGTCAATCCAGTTCTCTCCCCATTGTCATCTATTGGTAAGGGAAAATTAATTTTGTTAAACTTTGAAAGTTCTATTCAAGCTAAAACGTACAGAGAACAGTGTTTATCCTTGTTATTAAGTAATGTTTATTTTAAAAAAAGATTCAAGTAAGGAGATTAATTTTGATGCTGAACTTGGAATTTAAGGGAGTTGTAGGCATAGGTCAAGTGTTATAATGAAGCATTTCATGCTTAAGGGTATGCTAAAAATGTTAAAGATTTAAGTTAATTTAACTTAGTTTGAATCATTTTGAGATTGAATTTGTAGCTGATGGAAAGTTTTATTTTAGGGTTTCAACATGTGGAGTCAACAGTGACAGCTCTGGTAGACATCATACACGCCTTTGCAATAGCAGATCCCTCCAAAGTTGGACTTGCAGTCAAACAGTATGTCAAAATGCTTCTCTGTGAGGTATGTGGCCCCCTTTTATTGAGGATTTTCCAGAAGCTTAATTAAAGTCACGGAATATAGTAGAATGCTCATTGCTTGTTTTTTCTTGAGCTCACTCATTAAAATTGTTAGCATGTGGCAATGGCATACCATGATTTGTTCTAATGTTCTGTTGGATTACTTTGTACATTTATCATCATCTTGTCAAATTTGTCAAAGTAGGCTTTAACTATCCTAAAGCACAAAATCTCTGCTTTGATGTTTCCTCAGGATCAGTCAGTTAGCTTTGCATGTAAACAAGCCCTGATGCGTCTAATACACAAACACTCGCATGGGATGGGCAACTCCTCTCCACAATGCAACACTCCTACAGGGGAAGGAGTTGGAGGAGATGACTTTGATGGGGAAGATGATGATGCCGACCAGGACAGAGCTAATGGAACTCCTCCTGAAGAGTCCAGTGGAGGTGATGCAGAGGGCGCTCAGGAAGGGAGGCAGCCTGATGCAGAAGCCCCGGAGGTAACTCATCTCCACTGAACTATACCTTTCAGCAGCGTTTTTCTGTTGCACAAAAGCAATAAAATAGTAAACATTTTCTCTGCTTTGTGGTGGCTGCTTGTATACTCCTCTGTTCCTTGTTGCATTGATAATTATTCAAGAGCTTGAAACCAAACGTAATGTTCACCCTGAAACAAGTTACCCAACACAATAAACCTTTTAAGTGTAATTAAAGTACTCAAAGTACTCTGCAAAAACTGTTTGACTGATGAGTTCTGCAGACTAAAAATTTTCACAAAATTTTATTACTGTGGTCAGTATTGTACACTTTGAAAAAGCGTTATTTGCTAGAAAATAAGAATTACATTAACTCTGTGCCCATAAGTTGGTACAGGACTCCATATGATACATAGTTTAGTATCACACAACTTACAGTGAAATTCACTGGACATTTGATCTCTGGCAGTTGTCCGTGTTTTGTGTGTTTTTTTAAATTAGTTTATTCTCATCACACCCTCTCCACTCACTAGGATTATAATATGTAATAATGCTAAAGGACGACTGAAACCTCTCTATGGAAACTTGTAGGTTTTAGCTGCATGGGCAACATGGCCCAGTAGTAGACCACAGGACTGTTAGTAAACCTTTTATCCTCTTATCTTAGGCCGCTCCAGAAGTGCCTGCTCAAGAACCAAGCCAGCCCTCAGGGGGAGTACCCTCTATAGCAAGTGCTGCTAGTCATCTGGAAGCTTTACTGCTTGGTGCTGGTGGTTTGCCTGGCATGTTGGATCTGCCTCCTGATGCAGATGATGAAGCCATGGTGGAGCTTGCCATTGCTCTTAGTCTTCAGGAACAAGCTGGTGCACAGGGTCTTAGCCTGCAGGGCTTGTCACTGCCTGGAGTTCAGGCACTGGGACTGCCTGTTGAGGCTGGGGTGTCCTCAGATACAGCTTCAGGTATGATAAAAGAACAATGTTTGGAATAAATTATAGTACATACTCATAACTAGTCCAAACTAGAACCAAGGTCGTAAACTTACATGCAATGTGAAATTAAATTTAAGGTGTGCAGTTTCACAGGAAATGGGCTTGATATCAACAAAATTAATACTCTGTGATGCAAAGATTAGGAGTCTTATATGTATAGGTAGGACCTGCTTGGGATTAAGGTTCAGATCTTTCCAGAGAATGGCTGCCTTTTTTAATAGTCCACAAGTCATGCCAGCTTGGTTATCAGGGTGATAAAAACAGTGGATATGTTATATTAGGTATTTTGATTAAGCTGATATTGTTGTGTGCATCTCTTCTTCAGGTCAAGGCAGTGAGGATGAGTATGAAGTTCCACCTTGTAGTGCCCAGGGCTCCTCAGCAGGCCACAGTGCTCCCAGGTCTCCTCTGCCACCTGATACTGGACACGGGGGAGCTGAGTTTGAAAGTGGAAGTAGCATAGACTCTGTTGCTGCAGAGACTGGGGCCAGTATGGAAACTATTGTTGTGGATGGTGACCAGGCAGGTTAGAATACTAACAAAAATGACCTTTAAATACTTTGCAATCGCTACTCCACTCTATGTATGTATGGGAATCAACTTTATTGACTTTGTTGTTGCTACATTAGTGAAATGATGAATAAAAGATAATTGAACACATACTTTTCATTTTTGTTCAGAGTTTGACAAGTTAAGGTAACTAACTTTATGTCCATTTACTGTATGGGTTGTTATGGTTGTCTAAAGTATCACCCCACATCATTATTGCCTTTATTTCCAGCCACTGTTGAGAGCCAGCCTGGCAGTAGGAGCAATGGAGAGGATGAACAGGGAAGAGCTCATCCTCCAGGTGATAAAGAATCACTGATGGATCAAGAAAAGTTGCATTCCTTGAAGTTGCTGCTTCTGGATGAATTGCTGCTCCATCTTCCAAAGTTAAAAGAAGTGGGTGGTGTACAGGCCATACCTTTCATGCAGGTTTGCTATAACAAATGATTTATTTCCTTGTGTGAAAAATGTCCCTATTATAATGCATGTAAATGAGCCACACTTTTTTCATTGACCACAGAAATGACATAAAATTGTTTAAACCTCGATTGGAACAGTAACGAGGTAATTGGTTTTACTGCAATGTTGTGCATATTTTATGGCATTATTTCTATGGTCTTTAGAATTGATAAGCTTGTGGAAAATGCAAAAATGTAGTTAATTTGTTCATCATACAATAACATTGACAGTTTACAGCAAATTGGATAGAAAATTGGTTGACTGGTTGTGTCATTTTCACAATCTTTGCCCTAATTGACCAATCTCTTGCTGTGTAACCATATTAGAAGTAGCTTTAGGTTTAGATTGAAAGTTTTTATGGTACGGTGTATGGCAATGCTATACAAGTCAGATACTCATTATGCCTGGTAACAGCCCGAATAACCAAGTTGGTTTCATTTTAGGTCTTACTGATGCTGAGTTCTGATCTGGAAGATAATGACAGAGACAGGGCAGCACTGAGTAAAGTGTTGTCTACATGCTTAGAAGAGCTGAAACTTGATCAAATGGTAACTGAAACATATTAAATGGTAAAAGAATTGTAACTATAATGCACAATAGCACAGATTTTTGGTAATGTTCCCTTACAAAATTTGCTTTGGGTTCTTTAAATTCATCAATATTTGTACCAAAAAAAACAGTAAAAGCATTAACCCTGTGTAACAGTTAGCCATTACACAAAAATTTTTCTGTGAGTATATTTTGCAAATGTCACTAACTTGGTAATGTGCTTGCTCAATAATCAGTATCATTGATCATGCAAATATGATAAATTGTTCTAGAATATAGACACTGTATGAAATGCATAAAGTATTTCTATGGGACTGACAATAAAAATGTATGTTTTTCAGCAGGATGTAAAGCATATTTCATCTCGCACCAAACAACATGAAGTCTGGCTGATCATCATGAGGCTATTGAGTGTACTAATGTCAAGAACAAAGTCCAATTCTAAGAGTGGATCTGAGGTATAAACTACTTATGAGAAATGTTACAACTGCTGTAGTGCATTTGGTTTTAAGAGTGACAGTCCGTAAGAATCCAACAAATTCTTAAATTCGCGGCAAGGGTGGAAAAATCAATTTCGCTCATATTTTTTTGTTTGGTAGGCTAGGGTATAGCTAAATTCACTGGATAGTTTTTTTGGTCAAATGTCCTTTTATTTCTGAGAAAAATTCAAATAACGAAATTCCGTTAAAATCACCATTTGAGGCAATGAATTATTACACAGGTTTGAGAGCCTCGCATGCAAAGACAAATCATTCCACCACCTTTAAAACACTCAGACCTGTTTTAGCAATCTCTTTACATCTGTTGGAATGATTTTGGTAAAAACTGAGTTGTTCTTTGGATACAAAATAATTTAATTTCGAACGCTTATAGTTCACTGCAGTAAAAGTGCTTCGTGGATTGTATTAATTTTCACCATGTGGTACACCTTCAAATGGGCTAAGCTTCTGGTGGTTGACGTTTAGAAGGATGGTCTAGAGACTCCTGCAAAAATTTCTTTGGGCAAATGATTTAGAGCGATGCGAGAGCTTTTCAAAGTTCGGTAAAAATGCAAATATTTGACCGTCCCAATCAACATTCCATTTGGAGGTCAAACATATATTTTAGTCTGCATCACTTCATTTAACTCATAACAGGTTGGAATAGGCAGAGGGGAAAACATTTCGAAGAGTTCTTACCTTAGTTACTGTAGAAGACAGGTAGAATGCCAGATTTTAGCGCGATTCTCTCAGTCATTAGTCGCATGTATGCGGTTTATATGTAGTTCTGTTTGTTTAACGTCCAATGAAAACCGTCAACTTGCAACATGTTCCGGGCGATGGTCGAATAACTTTTCCCCATATTTTCAGAACAACCAGAACAACTGTATTTCTTCAACTTCTTAGGCCCTTCTTGAATGTTGCTTGGTCTTTAGTACACTAAAACATTTACATCCGACCAACCGATCGCTGTGAGAACAGGACGCAAACAGTAGTGATCTTATCAGGCGTTCCTTACTAGTCGTCATGCAATGCTGTCATCGGCCTTTTTTTTTGGGGGGGGGGGGGGGGTGAAGGAAGGGCAAAACTAGTCGATTTCGGTGGTCTAAATAAAATAGTGATTTATTAAAGAATTTGTTAACAGAAGATCACTACTCTCTACCTATATTATAGAAGAGAATTAAGAAAATTATTTTTCTTCATTTCATAATTAATTCACAGTAATTGCTTTTTTGTTTTGTTTTTCTCTTTCACATATTTCAGCCTTCACTCTTTTTTGTTTCTTCTCTTTTCGTTTATCGGTTTTACCCTCTTTGTGCCCCATTTGATAATTCACCTGTCTTCACTTATTTTTTATTCTCCTGTCTTCACTTATTTTCGTATTAAAATACGAAAATAAGAAATAATACAAAGATAATTTGACCATAAGGAGAGAAAAAATTCTGAGCCCCAGATGGGATTCGAATCCACGACCCTCTGAGTTCTAGATTGCATGCTCTAATTGTTGTTTCCTTTCTTGATATCTTTTTTGTTTCGGGTTAGGTCCAATTTATTTTGTTTTTTTGTTTTGTTTTGTTTTTTGTTTTTTGTTTTTGCTTTTCTCGTCTTTTCTTCTTTTCCTTGTCCGTGACTCGTCTTTTTATCACTTTTATCGTCAACGCAGAAGTAGATTTTCCGAGCGCGTTCCGAATATCTAGCTGTATAGGTGCCATATGCATGCTTGAAGACTGCTAAGCATGGCGTTCGTTGTCCGTGGGGGGAGGGGGAAGAACGTCGGCACTTTTTTGGAGACATGTGCTAATCAAGCCGTTGCTAAGAACATCCCCATGAACTTTTGTTTTTCTCGGAACTTTTTTTATATTAACTGCATGTATGCACGTCTGTAGAATATGAACAGAAGCTTTGTTACTGCACACACTCGGTTGCGCGGCACCTCTATGTCGCACTTCCAAGACCTTTTCCAAAGGCCTTGTCTTCCCCCTTCCCCCCCCCCAACTCCCACGGTTCTAAAAAATGAAACTTTGGTCTCTTTTTGTGGTAGAAACACACAACCAAACTGCCTCACGGAAAACTCAAGATAAGGTAATGTTCGGCAATATAGCATATAGGTGAATCATATGCGGACCAGTGGACCTTTATATTTGTTGATGTGTAATTTATATACGGCGGATTTCTAATTAGGGGGCTACCACACCCCAACAAGCACTCTTCCCGAGAAACTGAATACTGTCAAACCACCTTGTCAGTATTCTCCTGCCTCTACCTTTGAGCTTTTCAAACAAAATTGGTCAAATAACAATTAAACAAGAAAAAATAAAAGATAAAAAAATCTCGGCTTTGGTTTTGGCGTTCGCCCACTCAGCGCCTCACTTTGCTCGCCGAGAATCCCGTCGTGTCCGCTCGCATGCTGCCAAAACCAAAGCCGAGAGCCTGCTCGCAGACTAAAATACCCACAGTATTTAACCAAAAATGTAACTTTTCAAGGTTTAGACCACTGCCAAAAACCTTGCACGATCCTGAACTTACTCTACGTTGGATCAAACTAGATCCTCACCAGTCAAAAGAAAAGAACATATAGAAATGTTGCAAGGACTGGTCAGACAACGTCCAAAAGGCGTAAATAAAATATTTCGGCAGGCCAAATACGCCTTTTGTATACACGTTGTCTGCATTGTCTGACCAGTCCTTGCAATATTTCTATGTTTCAAAAATGCAAATATACATTAGGGGAATTCTGCTATGAAGGGCTCAGCTAAACAGCTCACCGACACCAAAAAATATTCTGTTTGTTTCGTTTCGTGACTGACTGAGTATGGAATCCAACAAGAGCACGAAGTTATTTTTTTTTTAATTTGATTTTATATATTTTTTTGGGAGAGGTAGGAATCTTGCCCAGTGTCAAATTTGGCAGTGTCTGCTAAATATAAATTAAACTACTTAATAAATTGAACAAAATCTGTGGAATTTGAATCCAGAACAGCAACATATGTAACAAAATTTGTGCTTGGGAGAAAATCGCTTAATTTCATTTTTGTAACCACTAAGTAAACAAACCATAGTCACGTTAATTACTTGGCGCCTTTTGTTTCCTTTCGGGCGGAACACACGAATAAAGATTTTTAAATGATATATAATCAACCGGCAAATTTGCCAACAGAAAATAAAAGGACATTATTCTTTCAAGGCCTTCGTCGGTGGTATTACTGGAATACGATTATGCGGTTATAAACCTAAAACTATTGATAGCATTTCTGTTGGCCCTTTTCTTAACTTGTTTTTTCAGTATGACAATTTTAACGTTCCCAACGACCCAATGTGCACAACCAAGTTTATACATTTTCCTGGATTTCAGAAAGAAGACTAAACTTTCCTAAATTCATCACTTTTTTAATTGTTGTTAGGGTACCGAAATCGGCAACTTTTTTCTTTCCCACACCCCCTTAAATGCTGATGACAGCATTGCGTGACACCTAATAAGATTAAGCACCGAAATGTTTGTTCTCACAGCGATCAGCCGGTCGGATGTAAATATTTTAGTGTACTTCAAACTAAGCAACATTCAAGAAGGGCCTTAGAGGTCGAAGAAATACAGTGGTTCTGAAAATATGGGGGAAATTTATTCGACCATCGCCCGGAAACATGTTGACAAATGGACGTTGAACAAACAGAACAATGCATAAACAGCATGCATGCAACGTATGACTGAGAGAATCGCGCTAAAATCGGGAATTAGACCTGTCTTCTGAAGCAACTAAGGTAAGAACACTTCGAAATGTTTTTCCTTGTGCCTATTCCAACCTATTTTGAGTTAAATGAAGTGTTGCGGACTAAAATATATGTTTGACCTCCAAATGGAATGTTGATCGGGAAGGTCAAATATTTGCATTTTTAACGAACTTTGAAAAGCTCTCGCATCGCTCTAAATCATTTGCCCAAAGAAATTTTTGCAGAAGTTTCTAGACCATCCTTCTAAACGTCAACCACCAGAAGCTTAGCCCATTTGAAGGTGTACCACATGGTGAAAATTAATACAATCCACGAAGCACTTTTACTGCAGTGAACTATAAGCGTTCGAAATTAAATTATTTTGTATCCAAAGAACAACTCAATATTTACCAAAATCATTCTGACAGATGTTAAGAGATTGCTAAAACAGGTTTGAGTGTTTTAAAGGAAGTGGAATGATTTGTCTTTGCATGCGAGGCTCTCAAACCTGTGTAATAATTCATTGCCTCAAATGGCAATTTTAACGGAATTTCGTTATTTGAATTTTTCTCAGAAATAAAAGGACATTTGACCAAAAAAACTATCCAGTGAATTTAGTTCTACCCTAGCCTACCAAACATAAAAATATGAGCGAAATTGATTTTTCCACCCTTGCCGCGATATGTTTGATTCTAAGGGACATGCCCTCTTAAGTTCCTTGGCTCTCTTTTGCACTATTATCTATGTAACATGTAGTGACCTCTAACTCATAAGTTTTTATGTTATTCCACAAGGCATCTTCACTGGTGTGCAGACAGACAGCAGCCACATTATGTGATGTGGGCATCACAAGTAATTGTCTGGAAATTCTCAAGACCCTGTTAGAGCACTGGAGAGAGGTGGCAAGCCATGAAGAAGTAAGCTTCATATTCATCTTCCGTAATGATTAAACTGTACTTGAATTCCATGTACATAATACACCTTATACCTTATTGTGGTAAACGTCATAACTGGTTCTAAACACCTCATTTAGAATAACCATAGAAACTCCGCTATTTAAAAGTTTTCATTTGGACCAGCTCCTGAACTCTTCAGTATTTTAATCTTTAAAGCGCAATCGTTGGTATAGATTTTTGCCTGCCAAAAGGTGTAAAAAGTAAAACTACAAGACTGGTCTTATTCGTAGACGTCGTAAATTAATGTAAAACTTATTTTTCAGAAGATAATTTATAATAACCTTGATGAATTAAGCCAGCCATAAACAACCAGAATTGTATTTTACTCAGTAAAAATAAGCTGGTTCATGACAGATAATAAAATAGGCTAAATACGTACATGTAAATATTTTACTTATTATTTGAATTTATCCAGGAGGAGCCATCAGGTCTTGGTGGAGCATTACTCAAACCTCATCCAACCAGCCCTCCACCAGACATGTCACCATTCTTCCTGAGACAGTATGTCAAGGTGTGTTGTGTTACATAGGAGCCTGGTTTGTAATGTCATGCATTTTGATAGCCTTGAATCTCCAACATTTTTATGGGCATATTTTTATGGGGCTTATAAAATGTTACGATCATACTCTCACCAGTAAAATGTTAACTGCTCTGTTCTTAATGGGACTATGTCAGGGTTGAGTTAGTTTAGTTTATTACGTTTTGTCAAATACTCGCTTTGAAACTTAATTTTTGCAAAGCAGTTACTTTTAGTGATCTAAATGACAAACGCATAGCTTCATTACAACCAAATGTGTTTCCTGGACGTTGTAATTTAACATTACAAGCAAATGAGATTAACTTGGAAAACTGTTCAGCCCAACAATCGCAATCCGTTTCAATCTTCTTCACTTTTGGCCATCCGTACCTTTTTTTGTTTTGGCTGTGTTATTGAAATGTTCCTTCACTGTTTTAAGCGGCTATTTTTATATTTCACTGAATTTTATGCCCATTTCCCATGCCTAAATTTGGCTTAAATCCGTGACACTGCTCCTTTAACTGACGGTGAATCTTATTCTACCTCCAGGGCCATGCTGGAGATGTTTTTGAAGCTTATCCACAGCTCCTTACTGAAATGGCTCTGAGGCTTCCATATCAGGTGACTATGATGACATTAAGATTTTTTCTTTGTCCCACACTCGTGACAATTGAACATGTCACCTTTATCAATAACTGTGTTGATGTTAAATGGCTGCATTTTTAGTCGTAAGTTTACTTAGACAATGATATAAGCTTCTTTTTGTTATCACAAATTAAGTGGATAGGATAACAGTGAGAAACTAATGGACCACAAACGAATAAGCCTGGATTCACCAGTTTTTAATTTTTTTGTAATAACGTCTTTTAGATTGTAACATGAAACTGTTGTTTGCAGGTGAAGAAAGTAGCAGATTCTCTTCATCTTGACAATTCTCCACAGTTTGGTGAAGAGTGGTATCAGTTCTTGTGTGAGGTTTGTAATGCAATATAATTTGAAGTATTTATTTCATGTAAAAGTGCTGTTGATCAGAGTATCTGTTACTAACTTGGATGCCACGTTATGTTTTCCAATGTGGTAGCAATGCCATAATTGGGAAAAGAGAAGTGTTCACTGCGGGTAATATGAGTTTTGCAGAATGACTAGATTTGGCAGTTAACTCTTGGTGGTTATAAGGGGGATTGTGCTATATTCAAACATTACATTTAATGTAATTTATTGAAAATAAATATCATTTTTTATAGTGTGTTAGAGTTTAATAGTAAGATTATGTATTTGCAGTACCTTTTGATCCAGCAAACTCCATTTGTTCGAAGACAAGTGAGGAAGGTAACCAATCTTTTTTCCTTCAGTGTAACATGTTTCGCTTTACAACAACTTCATATCACGCCACACAAGCATTATTTCTATCCTTTGTCTGCACAAAATTGTTGGCCTTTTGGGCAATCTTCCACTGTCGTCAAAGAGCAGTTGGAATAATCTCCAGGCTTCTGCAAATTGCATTGAAATTATATTATAAGAGCTTTCTGTTAGAGGCAACTGTAATTAGGAGAGTAATTATAGAAAACTTGGACTTGATTATTTGCTCTTTTGTCCTTTAAACTGCTACACAACGTTTTGAAAATTGTAGCTGTTGCTGTTCCTATGTGGATCAAAGGAAAGCTATCGCCGGTTGAGGGACCTCCATGCTCTGAAATCCCACATGAAGACTGTCAGGTACAGACTGGATGTTATTGTCTTGGTTGCTAAGTTGAATTAATACATCAGGCACCATTGCCATGGTCTAAACTACATGTATACTTAAATTAGTAGTAAGCAACTAAACCCGTGAAAAACATTTATTTTTGAACATCTTGAAGATATATCCATAATTAATTTGCAGAAAAGAAATAAAACCACTGCTGATTTATGTTGACGGAAATTTACGGGTGAAAACAACGTGAAAAGGCTAGCCTCAGTTTTTCAAGTTCCAATCCATTTCCACCAAGCTATCCACAGCCAAAGACCCTTGATAACAGTTTCAGTGCTCTAATATTCCCATTTTTATCTTTGACTCAAATATATATTTTTGGCTGTTCAAAAATCTGTTAAAGTCCGTGCGCAGAACTCCCTAAATATCATGGCCAAATCCTCGGTTGTTGCACGTGGTTGTTTATAGACTTTGTTTTCAACAGGGATCTTAGCAGGCAGGGTGGCTTCAGGTATGAGAGTGTGACTAATCCACCAGTCAATCTACCCTATGACACCCTCATCACACTGGTAAGTGCTCTCTACATTATTATTTACACAGACAGGGCCGTACCTGGCAAGAGGCAAGATGAGGCACTTGCCACATCTACATTTTAACCCAAAATTAGGAATGGTATTAATTTTTCAGAAGAAATACCCTGTGAACATGTTGAAAATACCATTTCGGAGCTTGTAATTGTAAATTTTCTGGGGGCTTGCCCTCAGATCCCCCCTGAGGCTGGCGCCTTCGGGGCTTCGCACATCTTGATGGTCAATGCCAAAAGTCGGCTACTGCCCTGTAACAGATAGCTTTACGAGAGACCTTGTATTTCTCTGATTTCAAGCGCCATTGGCATTGAATAATTTCCGCATACGAAAAAAGGCCATCACTTCAGTTGCTTGGAAATCGTGTAAGTGATAATAATTGACCTTTTGGTGTCCATCTTCTATCTAACTGTTACTGTCAGAAAGAGAATGAACACCAGAGAGGTAATTATTCTTGTACATGTTCAAGTTTGATAACGAGTGTGTTGTAAGCTGGGGTTGATACTAAGCAATGTAGTTAAATACATTGTAGGAGGAGGTAAGCTTAGTTAGTAGATATTGTCATCAGGCCAGATGCTGCTCATTTTTAACTTACATGTAGGAATAAACTCTTAATATACTCATCTTTAATGTCTTTTGAAAACATAGAACTTGCAGTCTCTCTCTTCCACAAGACGATACTTTAACCAAACTTCCGAACAGAAACTTTACCGGGTTTATCATATGTCTGCTGTGCCAGGCTTTCTCCATTAATACAAATGCAGCCCACCAGCACCACCTTCCATTTTACTCCATTGAAGGGCTTTACAATTTTACTATGACAGTCATTTATTTTTAACAACTCCAAGTTGATAATGAACATAATATTCATTTGCTGTGGGAAGGAATAGTAAATTTTTTCAGTACAAGTTACAGTGTCAAACATGCAACAAGAAATAACTAGTTTGTCAACACTTGTAGGGAGATACTGAATATATAACTCGCTTGCAGGGTAACTTGCTATAATATCACTGGCTTATTTTAAAAACTCAGAACAGTAGGCATTAAAGGAGTTACTACTCTCCTTGTTATCTTTTTTTTAGTCCTTAGTAACACTATTAAATTTGATGTTTCCTCCCATTTGAAGGTAGTTTTGGACAACGCAACAAAATAGCTTGATATTTGCACCGGTAGACAAACCTTTTTTTCTAATTTAGTGTAATGAGGGTTGTGTAGTGGTAACAGCTAGAGTTCCTGCTTTAGTTAGTTCATGCATGAGACGAGTAATGGTGTGGTCTCCCTGTCTTACAGATTGAACACCTTAAAGCTTGTTCTGAAGTGGCATCAAGTCGTATCAGCAACTGGCAAGCATTCTGTCTGCAGGAAACAGGTAACTACTACTTTTGAGTGCAAGTGCAATCTGATAGCATTCAAAAACAGATGCCATCAACAAGAAAGTTGTGTGGAACTGTTCATTGTGTCAATCGTTTTTGTGATGTATGTGCGAAATTAGATATTTCTGTGGTAGAGTTGTCATAGATACGTAAATTAAGTGGATTGGAAACAGTGGGCCACTAGGGAACCTCAGGTGAACTGAACTTTGTTTGCATTTAACTGCATGAAGTATTTAAAAAGTTCCTAAAAAAATGTGATCAGTTGTCCTGGTTTACAGTGACATAACATCATAATGGTGATGACTTTGTATTGCAGACACGCTCCCATTTCTCTTGAGAAGCAGCTTCTTGTTTGAAGAGGGTGTCACACCTTTGATGTTACAGCTGTTGGGTTATGCCATCTGTGAACTGAAGTCCCAGCCATCAAGTTCTCCACAAAAGAGCAAGAAAGACAAGGACAAGGACAAATCCAAGAGCAAAGACAAGGACACTGATAAAGATAAAGAAAAACACAAAGACAAAGACAAAGAGAAGACTTCAGGTTGGTTTCACTTTTTAAAGAAATGACAAACAAACAGTATCACACGAAAGTACTGCTAAATAGCTTTTATTTGAGTGGTCACACGACAGGGTTTCACTGACACACGTAAGAAAGGTGATGTGTACGTATTTGTCAAAGTGTTATCTTGTCTTGTATGGCATCATGAACGATGACATCAATTTTGCAAAGAAAGTGTATTATCCTTTTGGGTATTCGTTAATACAAGGTTCAGTCAGAGTTGAGCCTGAGACTTTTTTATGGCAAATGCCTTTACATTTACGTAATTGTACTTATCGTTGCAGGCTCAGCAGACACTGGGAGAAGTGAAGGTAGAGTTAACATTCTTAATTGCAATAGGCACCTTTGACCTCGGTGTAATTCACATATGATCCCGTGTTTCCCACAAATCCGTTCTAGTCCATGTTCTCTTAATCATGTTTCCTACTTTATTAGAGAAATTGGAAACACTTTCATGCATCCTTCCCGGCATTAAATTGAGATTAAATTTGAGTTTTCCTTAAGCAAACTTAATTTCGACAATTAGCTAATTGTTGGCCTGAAGTTTGCCCAAGAAAACATAATAGAAAGTATAAAAATAGTGATGTTTATTTTTGAAGATTCTCAATCCTAAGGACAGTAAATAGCTCTGCTAAGAAGTGAATTCTTTTTCAACAAGTTCTAACCTCAGTTTCATCTTCATGTATAGAAAATGACAGGTATCATAGGATTTCAATTTAAAAAATACAGTACAGTACATTGACTATGTACATTTATTCTTGCCCTCGGAATTAAGTAAACTAATAATACAGTACATTGTACCGTGCACATTTCCGCTACCAGATAGGAAAAGGTTACTAATGGCGAAAGAAACAACGCTCAAAACTTTCAGAACTTCACATAATATGGAGCAGGTCTCGTTTCATTCAACTAGCTTGAAGTATCTTCACTGTTTATGTTACACAGCAGCTGCTCAAAGCCTGGTTCAGTTGCTGCACGAAGCTGTTGATGAGGAGGTCATGAGTCAGTTTGTCCAGACTTTCCTGTTGGAGTCTAATTCAACTGCTGTGAGATGGCAGGCACATGAGCTCCTCTACAGCATGCACAAGTAGGTCAAATCATTGTACTTTTGAACTTCTTGTCGTTTGTAGTTATCTGGGGAAGTCGCGTACGTTAGGTCTCAGAGTGAACATCACACATTAACATCTGCCTATTCCATCATGTTCTACATACATAGGGAAGAGTGACAATATTAAGGAGACTCGCAAGGCAAACAAAACAATACCTCAAAGTAAATTTGTATATCCAGTGTACATACATACTAGTTATGCAACGCTTTCGAGTGGTATACTATGGAATATCCCACGAGTCACTTGTATTTTCTCGGTATACACACGAGCCTTTAGGCGAGTGTATATACGAAGAAAATACAAGTGACAAGTGGTTTTACATGTTTTTGTAGGTATTCAACCAGCAGCCAGCAAGCGAAACTATCAAGGATGATGTGGAAGATCTGGCCATATCTACCAGACTATGGTCGACGAGCTGCACAATTTGTTGATCTTCTTGGTTACTTTGCAATCAAGTGTGAAGCAAACACTAAAGAGGTATTTGAATAACATTTTTATTTGCACGGTTTCTTGTAAATTTACTTTGTTTTGTTTAATTCTAAAACGTGTAGTCTACAATAGCTACCCTGTACATTTTGAATATCGAAAAGTGTAAAACTGAGAGAGACTCCCAGCAAATGAATGAAATTTGTGCTCGCAAATGCAACATGGAGTTGCCATATTCAAGGATGAGCAAAGGAAGGGAATGCGCGACCAGCCTGCACAGGAAATGGAATCAAATCTTTCTTCCAGTGATATTGTTACACTGTTACGACCTTCAGCGAAAGAAGTTATTGCCTAACCCCTACTTTGAGGTGTAGTTAGTACTTCAATTTCACACTTTGTTACCAAGCCATGACGTGTTGGCTGCTTCAGTTACTGTATATTTGCTATTTACAAAGTAATGGGAAGTAGATTTTGGCTTCAAATGTAACTGACAGTGCATCAAACCGTTTCCTTCAAGTGGCCATTCATGCAATAAGTAACCTACAATATAAAGCCCAGCCGTGATAATATTATATGTTCTTTTTATCTGCAGTTGCAGGATTATTGTGTGAAAGCAGTTCAAGTACTGATGGTTCAGAATAACGTCCTGTCCAACCATCCAAACTCCAATGTTTATAGGTGAGAAAAGGGTTTTCTTGATGCATGTAAATTGGCTCGATGTACAACTGTTTATTTCATTTGCAACTCTTCTGATTGCAGTAAAATACAATTTTTGTTTTTTTTGTTTGTGAGTTCCCTTATCAAAATCAACTATACTTTTAGTATACAGCATTTGTATAGGAAGTATACTACACTGTGTATACAAAAAGTATACAACGGATGTATACTTTTTGTAGTAGTAATTTGGAACGCTGAAAGTATACAAAAAGTATACCTCATGAGAAAAGGCATATACTAATAGTATACACATTTGGAACCTACTTGGTATGGCAAGAAGTATACTTTCTGTATACAAATACAAAAATACATTTCTCACATTTGCTACTTTGTATACAACGACGCTTCTTCAATCCATATAATCAAAAGTTCAATGAAAATGACTGGGAGGCACACAACATACAACAATCCATTCATGCTCTCAGGATTTGTGAACTACACTTTATTCATTGATTTATTAGAGAAAAATACTTTAATTCCTTTGGAAATCACAATGTTCAGTTTCAACCTAAGTAGGATTACATGTTTTTCACAGAAAGGTGATGCACAACCAAATACAAGCAGCTTAATTCTCTCTTATAAGGTCCTCTTGTAGAGTCATCATTACTGTTAGAACTGATCCTAGAAATGTGTAATGGTATATAAGATCGAAGCCTTGGCTCAAAAGGAACCAAAATGTATATAAACACTGGGATATGGAACAGTTTTAAGTTGAGCTTACTAACTTGCTGTTGTTCAAATCGAATGTAAAGCAGTTGTGGCTGATTATAAACTTCTGCTGCTTCTGTTACTACTTCAAGCACAATTAAATGAAACTCTGCTGTATTACTTACTTTCTAAGAAGTAGCAGGTCCATATAACTAACATTTAGACATCCTTTGAGAGGCAATTTCATGCTGGTCAACACATTTGCACATGCAGCATCAACTGACTTTCAAAAATGGCGGACAGAATGACAATCTTTTGAATGATAACTGCTGACCAAAAATACTCTGCTTCTAATGCATTATTGGTAAAAGCAACATGATGTATACAAAATGTATATGAAAACCAGCTGGCATGGCTTGCTTAGGTGTTGATGTATACTCAAAGTATACACCACAGTCAGTGTAAATATAAGTTTGCCAGTAGTTGTATACAAAAAGTATACATCATAACCTCAACAGAGTACTGATGTATACAACAAGTATACATCATAGCCTTGATGTATACATATTGTATACATCAAATGTGAAATAGCAAAGTGAATTTTGGCTTGATGTATATTTGATGTATACTAAATATATACACACAACCGATGTACTACAAAATCTGTATACTCTTTGTATACAAAAAGTATACAATCTGCACTTCAATTTTGGTAAGGGTTGTGTTGGTGATAGGACATACCTGTTATAAATTAATCGAGGTCTGTATTGCAAAATAGGAGCATTGTTTTTTCCATTAATTTTTGGCCCAGCAAGAAGCGCACGGGTCAGAAATATCAACAGTATGCCTATCTTACAGTATGAATCAAGAAAACAAGAAGTTTAGTACTTCTCTTACTCTGGAGAAAGAAACCATTTCAAGTCAAGCGTGCAGGAAACAGGCCATACTGTCGATTTTGGCTCCTACAATTGACCATTCAAAACACATGTAATGAAGGAGAGATGAAAAACTACAGTTAACTTTTTCAGCCAAACGTCAAGTGTTTGTTGTCTTGTTTTAGGATGCTGTCAGGGTTTGTTGAGTTTGATGGATATTACCTGGAGAGTGATCCGTGCCTTGTTTGTAACAATCCAGAGGTTCCATTCCAGGTAGGAAGATAAATTGCTAGCAGTCCATGTTTATCTTAGTTTATTGAGCATTCTTTTTTATGGTTGACTCTTGAAGTAACTATTGTACAACCGAATATCAGTTCATTTTTTTCTGCTGTGATCATCAAAGTGATTTTTTGTGTTACACTAGTACTGTAGTAATTTGTCTCGTGCAATTTGTATTTTGCAGAGCCTGAAACTGTCTGCCATCAAAGGAGACTCTCGTTTCACAACAACATGCCAACTTGTAAAGCTGATTGGAAGTCACACGATCTCAAGAGTTACTCTGAGGATTGCAGATCTAAAAAGACAGAAAATGGTAGGCAGCTGTTATTAACTGTTTCGTTCTCAAGAACGATGGTCATAGAATTTACATGTCGCCAACCAGATTCGTGTGGGTGACACGATGGACAAAGAAAGTCGTAAACCAGGGAAACCCTCTTAGAACTATAAATGTCTCACCATTAAAGAGTAGTTCTGAAAGAAAACGTGACACCAGCCATTATAAACATATTGAACATAAGCTACTTTAGGATAATTAAGTAAAGATGAGGATAAGATCTTAACTTTTGGTGTTTTCCAGGTCCGAACCATTAATTTGTACTACAACAATCGCACTGTGCAAGCGGTTGTGGAGCTGAAGAACAAGTAAGTTTTTTTTTACTGAATGGTGCTAATTAGGTCTAATTACTGTATCGGTGTTGTCATTGAGTTTAGAATACCAAAATCCCTGAATGTTCGCTCATATTAGGCAGCATATCAAACCGCGGCGGATGAACATGAGGACGTCTCTTTCATTTGACATGTTTTAACTGTAGCTAAGTTTGGTAGATGACGTATTGAAGGTGACGCCCGTGTTCTTTTGCAGGAGGTCGTTATGGCACAAAGCAAAGAAATGCCACCTCACTCCCGGTCAAACAGAACTCAAGGTTTGGAACCTTCATATCTTTATTCCCATTTGAGTGCAAGTTATTTCCGCTAGATCTTTCTGATTTTGGGTTTTCATGACTTGTTCGTCTTTTTGTAGGTTGATTTTCCACTGCCAATAGTTGCCTGTAACTTGATGATTGAATATGCTGATTTCTATGAGAACTTTCAGGTATGGGAGTGAATATTCACATTTAGTGACGAAAGAAACATCCCTGTGATTTCTTCTTTCTCAAAAACTGACTGTTGTGCATATAACAGCTGGATAATCGACCAATGACCTAATTGAACCCAAAATTGTCTTGTAATAGTCATGTGTGAACGTTTGCGCAGAAAGTGTGTTTCGCGGTTTACTTCTGCCAATATTTTTTGCTTAATATAATGTGAAATAATGATTGTGAATTGAAGAAGTAGTTGACTTGTTTGTCTGTGTTGTAGGCATCATCTGAAACTCTGCAGTGTCCTCGTTGTAGTGCATCTGTTAATGCTAATCCTGGAGTTTGCAGCAACTGTGGAGAAAATGTCTACCAGTGTCATAAGTGCAGGTTTGTTTGTCGCTTCTTTTGTTTTGTTTGTTTCTCGGACTGATATACGTTGCGTACGTTCTGTTGTTGTCTGCTCCACTGAACATACCTTTAATGTTTGTCTTCAGGTCTATAAACTATGATGAGAGAGATCCATTCCTATGCAATGCTTGTGGATTCTGCAAATACGCCAAGTTTGACTACACTCTGACAGCCAGACCCTGCTGTGCTGTTGACCCAATCGAGAATGAAGAAGATCGAAAGAAGGTACTAATATTTGTAAAAACAAGAAGTGACAGTTACTGACTTGGACGGCCAGGAGTAACACCAGCGTACTTCACTGTGTTTTCTTAGTTGATGTTTGTGTAATAATTTCTTTCTCAGGCGGTTGCCAACATAAACTCTCTTTTGGAGCGAGCGGACAGAGTGTATCGGCAGCTAGTGTCTCACAGACAGCCCTTGGACCTGCTGTTAAACCGACTGCTCGAACATGGACAGCAAGAGCCACTCCAGGTGAGCAATTTATCTCTTACTAAACTGTGTTAGTGCATACGTTTGACGGCTGGTAAGCTGAGTCAGTGTAGCGGATCTTGTTACCAACTTAAGACTTTTCATTATGATGTTATAGGAGTTACAGTTTAAACGTCTGTAATGATAAAACTTGAACCAAAGACGGATGGACCTTCAGAACAGGGATTGCAACTCTAACAACTCATTGCTTGTGTGTTCCATGCAGCTGATGACGGAGCTAAACCTTTTTGCCTATTAGCGGCATACGATTGTTGTTTTATAAGTATCTTTTATTTGGTCGGCTTGTTCTGCTGCCGTTGCTTACCTTCTGCAAATATCTACCCTGTGCATGACTCAGATGGTCAATTAGAACACTGTAGTGTTCCTGTCTCAAATTAACGGACGCAAAAGGGCCACAAAGGAACGATAACCTTCAGTGACCAATTCCTTTCACAGTTTGTGAAATTTGCGCAATATAAATGTAATGTCATAATCATAACTGTCGCAATAACATGTTTTCCTTGTGTGACAGGAGAGCACGTCTGGTCCAACACCGACAATGGCTTCTGTAGTTGCTGGGTCGTCATCATCAAGCAGTTCTTCTGCAAACACTGGGGTCAATAAGGCCATCCAAGCTTTGGCTCATCGCTACTGTGTTGAGTGCAAGGGAACATTTGATGAGCTCAGCAAGATCACGCAGGTTTGGAACGATTTGTTGCCTCTTTTTAATTTACCGGTACTAACCACTAAATCGTGATAAATTACTTGATTCAGCAGAACGAACTGCGTCCTCTGCTTTTGTTTTTCACATATTTTTGGACATGGTACTCCACATCAACACAATAATGTGAACGTTTTGCTGACATCATGGACATTCTAAGCTTTCGCATTGGTTTGAGGTTTACCTTGTCTGTATAGCTAACTTTCCCCAGGTTGTCAAATCGACAGCAGTTCTTTCTAGAATTACCATCAACCTGATGACCACACTTGATGAACTACACTTTTTACTTTGCAACTTCAGTTCTTGGGTATCTATCAAAATGCATGTTTTTAACTGCCCTTTCCTTTGCCCTTCAGAAAGTACTGGCGTCCAGGAAGGAGCTGCTGGAGTATGATTGCCGTGAGTGTAAAGGACCATCAGATAGCCCCAGCAGCGGATCCTTGCTGCTAACATCTGGTGCAAAGGGTTTGCCTGGGGAATGCTATGGCTGTGCTTCTGCTGCCATAGAACATTGTGTGACACTGCTGAGAGCGTTAGCTATGGTGCCAGGAACTCGCAAGCAACTGGTGGAAGAGGTAAAGCTTGTTATTACTTGCATTACTGCGCCTGAGCGGGCAACAAAATAGTTAACGAACTTGTTTTGCGCAACATTTAGTAGAGTCCCTAATTCACAATGATGAAATGTAACAAGACTACATTTTCCTTAACACTGACATACGAGATACACAGCAAGAATGAGCATTCATATGATAGACCCTAGATGTGTTTTCCAACTACGTATTTATTAACAGAAAAATATATATTTAAAATATTACTTCTTCAGGGTCTAATACAAGAGTTGGTGGAGTTTAACTTGCACGAAGGTACTCCGCAGATGAGAAGTGATGTGAGACATCTGCTGTGTTTGTTGACCAAGGACAATGAACAAGCTACAAAGCAACTCAATGATATCCTAATTGGAGCAGTGGGTGAGGCTGTTAACAGCCACAAGTCCAACCCTGCAGTGGTTAGTGTGTGTGTGTGATATTTTGAAATCTATGGAGAGCTTGTTCTTGGACATAGTAACCACACTGCGTGCAAACATTTTTCTTTTTCTGTTCTATTAAATTCCATCATGAATGGCTGGTTGGGTAGTTGCTGCTGTTGTTGTTTTGGTATGAAAAGTCCGCTTTCATATAGTGTGGTTCATCAATTTGAACTTCAAAACTGTTGGAAATATTTCTGTATTAACACTTTAACCAAATGAACCAAAACTGGTTTTCGTTTTCCTTGTAGGTCTCAGGTATCAGTCGGGAAATGTTACTTTTGAGTAACGCAGTCGAGATGGAAGACTCCTGTTGGGAGATGCGATTGAGATGCGGTATGTTTTTCACAACAATAAATTACAGTTGAGATAGTTTTTATTTCTAAAATAATCAGACTGCCTTTTGAACCTATTAGCTGATCACACCATTTAACTTCCGTTCAAATGAAGTTGCGTTTTTCGTTGATCTAGAAACAAATAATTCGTAGATCTGTCTTATTTAAAAGCAAACTTGCATTTAGAACTGGAAAAGCACTAAGTTATATTCATTATTCAACTTCAAGGTACTGACAGCCAAATTTCAGGGTTTGATGAAAAAACTGAAATGTAATGTAAAGAAATAGTCTTCATATTAATCATGTCAGTCGTTTTTCTGTTTTTGTCATAGTGATGACTCTGTTCATGATGTCTGTTGAGGTGCGGAGCCCACTCATCATGGAAAGCATCACTTTACCTTGCCTGAAGATCCTGCTTAAACTGGTTAAACCACCTCCACCCAGCAGTAAGACTAACAAGGTGTGTCAGCCTATGACTGTTACATGATTGGTCAAGACCCTGTTTTACACTCTATAGTGATAAAGTGCTACATTCTTCCCTCAACAAAGCTACCGCGTTGAGCCTTTTCAAATTAAGATTTAAACTCTTAGTCCACATTTTACTGCGGAGTGTGTGATTCAAGTAAAAGATACTGAACACTTTCTGTGCAATGTTCTGCAAAGTGAAATTTAGGAATTTCGTTCAATTTTTAACTTAAAGGCTTTTCCCCCTTTAACTTAAAGGCTTTTCCCCCCTTAATCACATGTCGATCAAACATGGCAAATTTGTAAGCACATTTTGCAAGCCCGTTCACAAAATCCACAGTAATACAAGTAAGCTTCCTCTTGTTGCTTGACCCAATGCAGCAGCATCATTCATCAATACCTTACACGGCTGTTTATTGTTGACTTGTGTTTTCTTTAAAGGACAAAGACTGTAAGTCATTGGGATCTGTCCAGGGCTACAGTGATGTACGATACACTTTCTGTGCAATGTTCTGCAAAGTGAAATTTAGGAATTTCGTTCAATTTTTAACTTAAAGGCTTTTCCCCCTTTAACTTAAAGGCTTTTCCCCCCTTAATCACATGTCGATCAAACATGGCAAATTTGTAAGCACATTTTGCAAGCCCGTTCACAAAATCCACAGTAATACAAGTAAGCTTCCTCTTGTTGCTTGACCCAATGCAGCAGCATCATTCATCAATACCTTACACGGCTGTTTATTGTTGACTTGTGTTTTCTTTAAAGGACAAAGACTGTAAGTCATTGGGATCTGTCCAGGGCTACAGTGATGTACGCATTAAAGCCAAGCAGTGGATGGATGGTGATGGTAACCACACGTATTCTCAGTGGAAAGCAATGGCTCCAACAAAATCTGCTGCATCTAAGGCAGTAACCGGGGAGAGTCGCAGTGAAGCACGGAAACGACATCTGATGGAGAAGTATGGCCGGAAATGGCGCGAGAGGACCAAGAGGAAGGAGTCACCTGAAGAGCGGGAGTTCCGTGAGGAGGAGTGGCTGAGACAAGTGTTGTTCACTCCATCTAACAGGGCAGCTCGGGAGATGGCTTGCACCATGATAGAGTCATTATGTCAGGTATTGAAAGGTGCTTCATATGGAAACAGCCGACTCTCATTGCTTAGTGCAAAATGCACGAGATGGGGTGTATTCAAAGGCCAGTTGAGTGTTCAGATATGTATCTGCAATTCTTGATGGAGCATAGAGATGCTAATTGAAGTTCTCGAGTGTATATGGTATCCTTTAGACATACTTAGTTTCTCCCGTCGAAGGTTCAGATGTTGTCTGGGCTTTCACTGCTGCTGCTTACGTTTCCTGAAGTCTGCAAAGATTATTATCACATTCCTAAATCTTCCTGCCCAATCGGTGCTAATTTTAGATTGTTAATTTGTCATGTTCAGATGCCGAGCCGACAGCAACACATGTTGGACTTGCTCACAAGGTATTTTCCCTCTGATTCTAAGCAAGTTTGTAGTATCAGTAAAACAGTTGTGTTAATAAAAATCAGAGTTTCTTTGAGTAAAGTCAGGTTTGGTTACCAACCTGTGAAGTCGTTTGTGACCCAAGTGTCACATAAGACCAAGTCAGATTACGTGTCAAGTCTGTAACTTGTTGAACAGAACTGATTTTGTCCTGGCTCTGGTGTTTGTTTGTTTTACAGCTATCTAGAGGAAGTCCGTACTGCAGGAGAGAATGCAGCAGAGTTCTTCCAGTTGTACCAGCGCCTGACTCAACCTACTTACTGGAAGTTCTACCTGGCACTCCAGGGAGCTCTGATGCAGATTGGCCAGCTTTTAACCAAGGTACACAACATTGTAAAAATTTAATTCACCTTCCTTTTCTACTGTCTGCAGAAATAAATGTTGAAAGTATTGTTTATGTGTAGGAAATTGAGCATTTGACCTATCTGGAGCAGTACACCCTCAGTTCTGATCTGTCCCAGGGATATGCTTTGAAGATGTTGGCTGGTAAGTTAACTGAAGTGAACTTGTGTTACCAGCTTTTAGCACTTTACAAGGCAGCCAAATTAGCATTTACTTTAATTAGAAGTAGTCAGTGCACTTTCGGTAAATCATGTTCGTGGTGTTCTCTTGGCAGAACTGATGTCTTCTTTCCTGGAGCACGAGGCAATCAAACAGAAATTCAAGGGAAAACTTGTGGCCACAGTGCTGAATGGTTACCTCTCCTTGCGAAGGTATCTTGGTTAATAAAGGACTTGTAATCTATAGATACTTAACATAGTAAGCTGTAAAGGTCCAATAATTTAGCGATTGTGCTTATAATTTTTTGTTTCTGTATTGACTTTGACTACACTCGTTTCGTTCCAAGGTTGGTTGTTCAGCGAACAAAGCTGATTGACGAGACTCAGGAGATTCTTTTGGAACTGCTTGAGGAGATGACCACTGGTAAGTGTAACGAAAGTGTCAAGAACCCTCTGTCAAATCAAAAACTGAAATAAACCGCTTAAGTCCAGGGACGATGAAGACATCTTTTAGCCAATGGCACTGCAGCTGATTGATTTTGGTCCTGACTTCTCTTTACCTGACATAGTGCGCCAGCCAGTGGGAAGTTAACAAGTCTTCCGATTCTGTTTATAGGTACCGAGACAGAAACCAAGGCATTCATGGCTATTTGTGTGGAGACCCTCAAGAGGTTTGTTTTTTGACAGTGAAGTGTTGTTGTTCTTGTCTATTGCCCATTTGTTTGTTATGTCTGTGATTGTAGTTAACATTTACCTCACGTGCGTGTTATTTTAACACTTGCTTCCAGATATGGACTGGACGACCTCAGGACTCCAGTATTCATTTTTGAGCGGCTCTGTAACCTGATCTTTCCTGTAAGTATAGTAGAACCACTTGTTATTTTACATCTATGTTTGTAACGTCGAAATAAACACCTTTTGTCATGAGGAGCTGTCACGAGTGTCTGCCTTCGGATGGTTAGACTAGAGGAGGTCTCAGAGTAATAGGAAATATCAGAATGCCCGTTTTATTTTTTTTTTATTTGTATCAGAGAAGCATTCAGTGTAAAGATATGCAAAAACAGTTTCCACAAGGATTATCAAAGTATTGTCCATTTATCTATGCAGAGCTTTTATTGAGCGTTTTCGCTCACGTGATCAGCGGCCATGTTGGTTTACTAAAACAAAAGACCCAACAATTCCCGAAGGAATAGCTTGGTACACCAATATGGCCGCCGTTTCGTTGTTTTGGAACACCGATATGGCTGCCGTGACGTCACATGAAAACGCTGTATTTCTTGTTATTCTTATGTTTTTTTGCTTCTCAATTGAAGGAGGAGAATGATGTTGGTGAATTCTTCCTTACACTGGAGAAGGACCCTCAACAAGAAGACTTTCTGCAAGGGCGCATGCAAGGAAATCCATACAGGTTAGCACAGAGTCACTATTCTATGCAATATTCTTCATTTTGATTCAACAAAACGTTTAATGGCTAAGGTGTACAGTGTAAAAAGTGACAATGACACATTCATACTATGGTGCAATAATAGCCACGCAAACAGAGGAAATAGACCAGTTATTGTATGGTTTATGAGCACTGATATCCGTGGTAGCTGGGAAAACAAGCAAAGAGTTAGTTAATGACGAGCCAAGCAAGTGATTTGTAAGGTTTACAGCGCGTGCAGGGTTGTTATTTTTGCTGACCCGTTTTTTTGTGTGTTAACAGTTGTAATGAGCCTGGTATGGGTCCACTCATGAGAAATGTCAAGAACAAGATATGTACTGGTAAGAAAACAACTAAATTAACTTAAATTGCTCTCACTGAATAATGGTTCATGAGCTGTGATGAAAGCCAGCTGATTCAACTTACATGTAAAGCCCTGTGTGAGTTGAAATTAGCCAAAAGGGTCGTTTTGGCATTGTCACTTACGAAGGTTGATAGAATTGCTACATTCACAGTGTATATTATTTTCTTACCATACCTGTCCAATTGTGAATAGCTGTAATTTTATTGTTAGGCCTCGTTTGATCGAAGCATGTTATCAGTTTTTTAGAGTCATGCTAAAACTAGACAAGAATTACAATTACAATTATTCGATCTTGTGAAAGTGACCCATTTCCAATAGCTACGGTATACTCAGTTTACGTGAACGTTCATGCAACTTGTATACGAATTTTTTTTTTTTTGTATTTGTTAAGATTGTGACCTGGTGGCTCTGCTAGAAGACGACAGCGGAATGGAGGTAACCCTTACTTTTTACGCGTTCTTTTTGCACTCAAGCACTTGTTCTGTTTCGTTAAATTACACTTCACTTATATCAAGGCAGCAGTAATGATATTGTTTGTTTACTTTGTATTAGTTGCTTGTCAACAGCAAGATCATCAGCCTGGACCTGCCAGTCAAAGATGTCTACAAGAAAATATGGTGTCCAGAGGGAGAGGTGTGTGGATATTTTGCCACCCCCACCCCAGAACGATATTAAAAACAGAAACATTCCTTCCATATGTGGAGTAGTGGTATTTGGGCGACAAACGTTTCTCTATGTGAACTGTGTACCTTCTGCACTGCAAAATAAATCCATTTTGTTGGGTCTTGAGACTCGCAAAATGTTTTTGTTTTGATGGAAGTTTGAATGTTTTTTTTTTGTTTTTTGCAGGGTGAACCAATGAGGATCATTTACAGAATGAGAGGTGAGAACCGTCTGTTTGTTAAATGATCCAAATTTCACCTCTCCTTACTGAGTAATTAATAATAATGAATGTATTGTGTGGAGCACATAAATTACATGCTACCACTCTTGAGAGTTATTGTCTTGACTTTGTTCCTTCCTGTACTGTGGTACAAAATTTTAACTGTGCTATTGTAGGGCTCCTGTTATCTAGATATGTTATCGGCCATTCCTGATTTTTTCTTACAACATTTGCTTTTCACAGGTTTGCTTGGAGACGCAACTGAGGAGTTTGTGGAGAATCTTGATACTCAGCAAGGTCAGTTGTATGTTATTTTGTATGGTTACATATTACAAATTGTTTTTAAAAAATAATTTCATGATAGTCAAATGTGTTTGGATAAGGAATCATGTCTTTACTTGCTGTTTCTCGTGTTTGTAGAAGAGGAACTAGACGATGAAGAGGTTTATAAGATGGCTGCAATCATGTCGAGTTCTGGTGGACTGGAAGCCATGCTCAGCAGGTAATAATTCACTCTTGTTTGTGCTCAACACTCTTGCACACAGCCTCCTCATACGCGTTGTGCGTAAGTCTCCCCATTTAACTCGCTCAGAAAAAATACACTTCACTATAGTGCGAAATATTGTGTCAAAATGAGTTGTAAGGAAATAGTTACTTTTATATGGTGTTTTTAAAAAAAAAATCAACAAGTGCTATGGAAGCTCTTCAACATAGCTTTCCTTTTTTGTAGGTTAAGCGGTATAAAGGATCTCGTACGTGGCAAGCAGTTGGTGTCGGTTATTCTGAAGCTCATGGGATATTGCGTGAAACTCAAGGTATTGGTTTGCTTAGAGTTGTTCTTTATGATTTTTTCACGACGTTTAGTTTATTTTTCGAGTTGTTGACTTAGAGAGTTTATTATTTCTCTGCAGGTCAACAGGCAATACCTGTGTCTTCCGACTCTGAACACACTCAATGTCCTTCTTGGAACTCTAAACCAGGTACATTTTTCATGTAAAACAGAAGTCACAGTTACAGTGCGACTACTCGAACCGGGGCACCCTGAACAAAATTAACCAATCACAGTGTTAATTGAAAACAAAGGATAAGGACATTTTTTAGCAACGGACCAATAACGTTCTAGAACGTAAACAAAAGATTAGTAACAAAATTTGAACTGTCAACAACGTTACGAACAGATGCGGACCTCTCAGGAAACTTGCCTTCTATTTCATTGGTTCATTTCGATCCTAAATTTTACATGTAAGTTTCATCAAAAAGCTCTGTTCATGTTTTCCATGTAAAAGTTTCCAAAATGGCGTTTTATCAAAATGTTCAAGTTCGATTGAATCGTGACGGGGGATATATGATAATGGTCGCCGTCATTCCCAATTGTTACGAGAGCGTGTTTTGGACTTACATCACACTGGAATGAACCAACAGATAATCGCAGGCAAACTCAAAAGTAGTCGGCACTTTGAGCAAAACGTTTTGCGTGACTATTATTTAAACAATTCATCGATGCGTGCACGGAGAGCAGCTGCGCCACGATCAAAAATGGTGGAAGATGTCGTTGAATTTCAGAAAACGAAAAACTGTGCAAGCCTAGCATTAGTAGCACAGAACTGCAGCAAAGGCTACTGCTCAACGGCATCGTTCATCATGTTGACCTACCGTGTTTTCGATAACAAGTAAACAACAAACGTTCATTCCATGCATTGCGTTTTATTTTATAGCATAAAAACGTTCTTGTGAGAGCTAGAGATTGTCTGTAAATGCAAAGCCAATAAAGGTTTGTTCAATTCCAACTGTATACTAACGTTTCCTTTACACTGATCCTGATCGTGGCGGCGAATATTATTTATTATTCCATCGAATTTGAAAAGCCAAGACTGATTTTGCGTGTTCTTAAAAATTTAGGATCGAAAGTAACCAATCAAATAGAAGGCAAGTTTCCTGAGAGGTCCGCATCTGTTTGTAACGTTGTTGACAGTTCAAATTTTGTTACTAATCTTTTGTTTGCGTCCTAGAACGTCATTGGTCCGTTGCTAAAAAAATGTCCTTATCCTTTGTGTTCAATTAACACTGTGATTGGTTAATTTTGTTCAGGGTGCCCCGGTTCGAGTAGTCGCACTGTAATTGGTTTGTCCCTATCTGTGGTTTCGCGCTGCTTTCTTGTATCGAAGAAACAAAACAAAAAAGATATGTTTTAAGTCAAGTGATCAAAGGTCAACACTTTCGATACTTGCTTTCTAAAACATTGCAGCAGTCAATTTTTGGTCAAGGTACTGTTATTTTTTTTGTATATTTTATGTTGTAGGCTCTCCGTCTGGAGGCTGATTCTGGTGGTGGTGCTAGCATCGCAGAGGACGTGCTAGGAATAATGGAGACAGTGCTGCAAGAGGCCACGAGCACCCCTACCCCAGCTATACCCATCCAGCAGGGTGATGGCTCTCAACTGGACATGCTGCTGGACAGAATAACAAGTCCTTATGTGGTACATACGATTGTGTTTTCTTTTATTTCCATCACTAATCAACTTCCAATTTTTCCTTACAATATCAAGAAATTTACAAGCAGCCAGGAGATCAGAGGAACGAAAATCATGGACTTGGGAATATTGCCTTGCATTAATGTTGGTTAATGAGGGTGAATGTCTTGGGAAAGAAGAAACTGGGCATCCCTCAAAAGAAAAATCGTTTTGTTATGTACACTAGAACATTTGATGATAACGTTTCCTTTACCATGTTAAAATGTTATAGCTAAGTGGTTGTGAACCCTGAAAATCCTTAAGGAATGTCGCCTTGTTTTTAAAATAAATATACTTGCTATTTGTAAGGAGAATAAACATTTCAATCGTGGGACTAAATGTTTTATATCACAGAGGACCCACAGCAGTGTACTTCAAGCCATGATGCGTATAATTCCATTCTTGACGTTTGGAGATGAAGAAAACATGAGGACACTGGTGAATCATTTTCTACCGTACCTGGACTTTGAGAAGTAAGTCTGCCCTTAACTGTGGAAGTAAAACTCACTGTAGATCGCTATGCAATATTACTTATGCCTTGCATTCATACACCAAACGTTCGCAGTGCTACTGGACTCCTTCCGACTGCGATGTCAAATTTTGTGCTACTTTTTTGATTGGCTGTGACCAACTTTTTGTATGTATACGATGCTTAAAGGAAAAAAGTGACATTTAGATTTTGTAAGTGCTCGTTTTTAAATGGCTCGACCGTTAAAATGCATAAAATCTACAAATAAAGTCAAAATATCATTTATCTGTGCCTTGTAAAGGCATGCAAATCACAATCTAATACACAGTAGCAGTTTATTCTCTGTTGTTTGTGTACAAAGCTTTGGTTATTATTCTCGGCAGGTTTGATCGCGAGCGTTCGAGTGACGAGACTCTCTTCTTTGACTGCTTCTGTAGTATAGCAAGTAAAATCGAGGTAAGCGCTGCCAAAGCAGTTTGCTGATGGGAGCTTGCCTGCTCTGTCTTTTGCTCTTCTCTTGATTTGTATGTTGTTAATCAGAGATCTTGTGTTTTTAACAGAACAATCACAACGGTTTCAAGCTGAAGGACATGATAATTGAGAATGGAATTGTAGCGAAAGCAATGACATACCTGGAAAACCAAACTCCTCAGAAACCGTTCAGGTATGGAGTCTTGTATTGGTTGACACTTTGTAGTTTGAAAGCGCGGAAGTAACTATAGGGCATTGATTCTGTTGAACACGGGATGAGGTCGCTGGCACAAACTAAGTGTCACCTCTAGTTTACAACTATTTGGGAACTGAACCGATTTCTTTACTGTTGGATCCGCCAGAAAGGTGATTGTTACTGGAAGAAGCTCGTGCTGGTCCCTATGGCCATTTTCATTAGCCGGTTTTTGTTTTGTTTTGTTTTCTGTTGTTGTTCTTTCCTATGCGACTTAGCAATGAGGACGTTTTATGTCTTCGACGAGGTTTGCTGAGTGCACAAGACTGTACAATAGTAGAAATGGTTTGTAGGCTAAATATCATCTGCCATGATCTCCGACCTTTAACATTGAGGCTGGAAATTGTACACAGGTAGAACGAGCGTTTTAATCGATTTTCTTGTTATTCTGCAGCAAAGCAAACCTGCTCGAAGCTGATGTGTGGAAAGAGTTTTTAGCGAGACCATCTCTTCCCTATGTTCTTCGCCTTTTGTCTGGTCTTTGTAAAGGACATGTTAATACACAGGTACGATTAGATTAGTTAATATGCCGGGGTTAAAAAATTGCATTGTCTTTGTAAAGAAATGGTCCTTTCCAACCATGTTGACCGTAGCTATGTTTAGGTACTTTTAGTTTTGCAATTTTTCATGTAATTTTCCTTATTATTCCTTAAAAACATGACAAAAGCAGTTTTGACTTCACTTATTCAAAAGCATTTGAATGTTGCTATAAACACAATGCAAGAAAGCCACTCTGACATAGATAATTGGCTCTTTGCAGCTGACGGTCACATAACAAACTCCCTCTTGCTGGAGAGCCAGCCACCCACTGCGATATCCAAAACGGCAGCATGGCGGACATTGTACAGTGTGACCATTAGCTACAAAGGTCCCATTGGTCTGACAAATTGTCTTCACAACAAGAACCGAACACACATGGAGGAGGGCTTGAACCCGGAACCTCCGGATTAGAACTGAGTCCAGCGCCCTAACCACTAGGCCACGCTACCTCCTTTCCGAACCTGTTATACGCGTGACCTATTTAGTCAGTGTTTTAAAAAAGTTTTGTTTGGAGATTCGTTTCAATGCTTCCTTTCTTTACTAAGTGAGATTTATTATGTTTGTTTGCCAGGTTCTAGTCGGCGAGACAGCAGTACCAGCAATTCATCGCCTGGAGCAAGTCTCTACTGAAGAGAAAGTTGGTTCACTGGCAGAGAACCTGATGGAAGCACTGAGAGAACATCCTGATGTCGAGAAAAAGGTTCATTGAAATATTTTGCTGTCGACCTTAGTGCAAGCTAGCTCACTGCAAGAGTTGCCTCCATATTTGAAATGAGTCTAGACCGGAAATAAAGTCTTTAGTTACTTACTTAGCTGTTCTATACCGGTTCTCGACAATGCGGAACAAAAGGCTCTGAGACAACTCCTGGGAGATCGGTTAGCTAGATACATCTGGTCTGTCGCAAGACACAAATAACATAGTGAACAAATCGGAACCCTAACCAAAACCCTACAACTCGTTCCAAGTGCGCTAAACCTACCTAAGCCAAAAGAAGATAGGTTTTAGCTTTGGGTTGATTGTTTGAAAAACAAAATGCTTATTCTGATCGGTAATGCATGCTTTACGAGTCATGTTTGCAGTTGCACTCATGTCGCTAGTGAAAACAAGTCTTTATGGAGCTCAGTTCTAGATATAAACGAAAGAAAACCCAGCATCGAAAACCGCTTGAACAACGCATTGTTTCCTCTGTTGAAGACTTGTGCCCCTCTCCGCCCAACTATTGTTGCTCAGGATTGTTCACTTTTCCTTTATCTTGCCGTGTCTTCTCAGGTATCAGAGGTTCGGCGATCGACACGAATGGAAAAAAAGAAACTGGCCATGGCCATGAGAGAAAAACAGCTTGGAGCTCTTGGCATGCAGGTATTGAGCTCTTGACTGACCGCCATACATTGCTAGTTGATAAATTTTTTTGTTATTCCACTATTGCGCCATTTTACCATATTAGGGCAAAAGAACGCGCAAAATGTGCCACGTTATTACACTGTAGAACAGGGCAAAATATGAACTGAAAGCGGAGCGACAAATGGCTGAACCAAACTTTAATTTTTATTGGAATAATAAATCCCTTATTCGATGGTTTAACATATAATACGAGCGGACATTTTGCCCATTGCTCGTATTTGTCCTCGCCCCTTCGGGGCGCAACTCGCAAAATATACGCTCGTATTATATGTTAAACCATCGAATAAGGTGTATGTATTCCCATCACCTGTCGTCATAAGAATGTCTTGTAAGCAGAATTTAGATGTTGATTTCTTCAAGGAATTAAAGGGTAGCGCCAAATTTTATCCTAAGGGTGAAGTGATCTTTAAGCCTTTTTAGAGTTTAGTGTGTTGTCCAGACAACGTCTGTTCGAGGGGTTAGGGGTGGTCTATCGCAAAAAAGTCACCATTTGTTAAAAAGCACCCTTAATCTTTCAGACAACATCTGGAGGAAAAATCATTGCCAAACCCTCAAGTTTACTTCGAGAGATGGAGGAACTTCATGAGGAGGCCGGGCTGGCTTGTTGTATCTGCCGAGAAGGATACAAATATCATCCACAAAAGGTTTGTTGTTTGCCTGGAAATCATACTTTACTTACAAAAGATGCAGTTGTTTCGACTCCATAAAGTGCAGTACCAAAGTTTAATGTTTGTAATGTATCTGCCAAAATGATGATAAGTGGTTTCTTTGAGGTTCTTTATATTCTTTCAAGTCTATCATAGCTCTTAACCTCCTCCTAATCAGGTTTTCTCTGTTACCATACCCAAATATGCAACTAACCAATCAACAGTCTTGTCCACTGTCCTGATTCGCTGACCTGTTATCGCAAATGCTCCTGATATGCCGCCGAAGCGTACCAAATAAAGTACGATTAGGAAGTACAATTATTTCAGCTGTTGTTCATTGAAGGCCTTGGTAATCCTTAACCGAGTATCACTGGTTTACTCTTTACAGGTGCTCGGTATCTACACTTTCACTAAGAGATGCATTCTAGAGGAAAACGAAAACAAACAGCGAAAAACACAGGTATTTCACGTGATTAGTTTACAAGTGATGACTCTCGCAAAATCTAGAGTTTCCTTGTCTTTTGCTACAAAGTGGTCTCGTGCAGTGGTCGACTGATGAAACAGTTGTTTGATACAGCTCGCAAGCTGTCACAAACCTGTTCTGGCTTAGGATGGACATTCGGAAACTTGTTCGAATAAGCGCCCGAACTCTTACTTAATATTGGTGTTCAAGGGGGTGCTTATTAAAAGGGGTCGATTATTTGAGGAAAGGCGAAATTAGATAAATGACGGTTAAGGTCATCATTGCCGATAACATTCACCTACAATCATGGACAAGAGTAGTTGAGACAAACGAATATCACACATTTTTCACGAATGTCTTGACTTACAAGCGGGTAAAGAATATTTAATCCCCCTCTCCCCCGCTCAATGTTGTTTCCTAGGGTTTGCAATTCGCCCGACTTTGTTTGTCACGTAACAACATTGAAATGGGGAAGGGGGGTTGAAATCATTAGTTATGGTACCCTGAATAAGTGAAAATTTGGGTGAGTGTCTCAACAGTTTTGTGCATGATTGTAGCTCGTCATTAGCCTTCTCCTGTCGGGCAAAGTGATAACTTGAGAAGGGAAGGGAGGCGCCTAACCGAAAGGGCGCTTGTGCGAGAGAGGGCACTTATTCGATCAAATACGGTAACGAGAGCTAGATTAGAATGCCGTTGCTGAGTAGCATTTCGTTGTATGATGGCGCGTTGCTGTCGTGACAACTTTCGGAGCACTCGGAAGTGATCGTACTATTTTTTACTGGACAACAAGAATCGGAATTTCTTTGACACTTTCTTAAACGAGCTGTGAGTTTTTACATTACATAAATTATAAAGCAGACGTTAGAAGGTTTTGTGTCGCTATAAGGCGGAGTATCGTGATGGCTTGTATTTTCTATTGAGGATCTCTTGCTTGTGTTAAATGTTCTGTTATGTTCCTTAGGGTTACTGTACTGTCAGTCACTTCAATATCGTGCATTATGACTGCCATATGGCGGCTGTAAGGTGAGCAAACAACTGTCATGTTTACTTTCTTTAACTAAGACTGTTTCAAAGTGAAATGTGAATAATCATTGCCATACACATCATGAAACAATACTCGACAAATCTCTTCATGACAATATGATACCATTTTATCATTGTTTTCAAACACCATTACATGTGACAATTGCCTAGTGAGCTATACAGCCAATAGTTACTTATTCATGTTATTCCTTGTTAGACTTGCTCGTGGTCGTGATGAGTGGGAAAGTGCCGCTCTTCAGAATGCAAATACTAAGTGCAATGGTCTTTTACCAATATGGGGTCCTCAGGTAACAACTGATTTAAACATCTTCTGTTGTCCCCTGCTGTAACAACAAAGTTAAGCTTGACTGCTATTATTTTACACAAGACATAATTGATTGCCAAGAATTACTCGGATTGAGGCTTGTCTCATTGAATCTTGTAAAATTGTTTCTTGTTGTTTTTCGTTCATCGTGTTATTTTCTTGTTATCGCTTTATAGTCTACGAGCAGTTCCTTATCGTTATTATATTTCCACTTACTTGTAGGATCTAAGAAAAACAGGGCGACCAGTCTACTAGTAGTCTAGTCTACTGCTTTAATTGAAGTCATTATATTAAGACTTGATGTTTCTATTACCTTACCAGGTTTCTGAATCCGCGTTTGCAAGTTGTTTGGCAAGGTAAGAGTACTTTCACTGTTCTAATGCCTCTTTTGTGTTGGTGGAGTTCACTGCTTCTCCACTTGTCCCAGTACAGAATATATATTGTCTACCAAGTAGCCTTCATCAGTTTTAAAACCGTAATCACACCTCAAAGCGAATTTAGTTTGTAATGTCTTCACATAGTTCTTTGAAGGAAGGGTTGGGAGGGGGGCGTGCATAATGTATTGATTGCAGTAGGTATATGTGTGCCGATGACTTGCCATTCAGATACTACCGGTTCTTGGGTGTTTAAGGTGAAGTACCCTATTCAAAAAGTAATTTTACAATTGTTTTCTCTTTGTTGTCTAGACACAATAGCTACATCCAGGAGTGTACTGGCCACGTGGAACCTACCTATCACACGTCTATTCACGATCTGCGCCTGCTACTACAGCGGTTTGCATTTGAGAAGTCCTTCAGTGACGACACCGGTGGTGGGGGCCGAGACGCGAACATCAAATTCGTGCCATATGCCATTCACATGATCCTCTATGTCCTAAACACGTAAGCGTCATGAACTGTTGATATCAGAGATTCTTCATTGTGCAGATGTAAAGAGCTTTGCAGCTTGTTTTGTAAACGCATCACTAGCCACTGTGGCCTGATATCACTTGTAACTAGAAGATAATAACTTTGATATTTTCCCATGCAGGACTCGACAGCTGAGCCGAGAGGAGAAGACCCTGAAATCCTTTTTGGACATGTCGCCAGACAAATGGGTCGAGGCATCATACGAGGTATGATTCCTAAGGCACTATATTTATATATTTCAAGCGTCCCACTTACAAGTATGTTCCACCAATCAGTTAAATACGACATTTATACCAAGTGAATGATGAGATAATTCCGTTGTTTCATTCCAGGTTGATAGCCCACTGTACCTGACAGTTCTGTCGCTGTTTGTGTACTCACTGGAACACTGGAACCAATCAAAAATCACTTTCCTTAAAAGGCTTCTTGTTACTGCGCATGCACGTCATACGAATCCATCGGGAACGACTAAGTATGACATACATTTACTAGTTTTTAATTATATAATATTTCATAATATTTTACTTTTTTACAGTGAGATTTCCCTGAACAACTCTATTCCGTTTGTCAAGAAAGACAGTCTAGTTGCGTTGCCTTATTCGGCAAGAAAAGACCCTGGATGTTTTGTTGTTTTTGTTGTTATTTGAATTGTTGCGTTTACTGTCGAACAGTGAAATGAAAATTCTCATCTCCAGGTGGAGTTGGTTTATGAAGACAAAACAGGACCACTTAAGGTTCTAGCAACTCATTCGAATCTAGTTCCTTTGGTAGCTAACAATAAGCTCGGTAGTCTGACACAATTATCACTCACAACTGACCCTTTCGTTAAACAGGATATCCGATCTGAGCCTGGCTGAATTCTTTGTGTACAAACCCTACATTGTATTCTTTGTGTTGATCGATAAACTCCATCACCTCCTCAAGGTAAGTGAACTCAGCAGAGCGCATGGCATCCACGCCGTAAGACGCGCGTTTCTACAAACGTTTGTTCTTTATCGTGTTATTTACCATCATTTGTGAGTGAACAGCTCTATTGTTATATATAAACGACGAGCTCATTTCTGCAGCCAAACCTTTTGATATTTATCAACATACGGGAGGTTTACTTGGAAGCAAATAAAGCTACTCTACCATTAGCAAATGATCATGAACTTTTACCCAACTCCTAATAATGTCATCCTTAAATGATCATCTCCAAAGATTTACAAGTTAGTGGCCTGTTTTTTCCCCAATATTTAACACTTGGTGTATATTTATTTGTTCATAGAAACATTTGGCTGCGGATGACAGCGGATGGCCACAGAGGATGCTAGATCACATTCGAAACAGCGACGAAACCGTGTTAAAGGGTTGTGACAAGGCGAGTTTTCTGTTCTGTACTACTAGTTTTGTTCTTGTGTACGCGTTCTAAATATCCTGAATCATTTTACAGATTCTGTCATTTTACCAGACGGATCTTCTACCATCAGAGTCGTTCGCCGAGTTGTTTGATGTTGCAGGTATGTAGTGTGCTGTTAGTGAATGTAATCACTGGGCCCGAGGGCAATTTTAAAAGGATTAATTTCGCGCGCATTTTCACGGAGCGACGAGGTCAATTTGGAAAGCTTTAAAAATGCAAGTGAAATTAATCCTTGATTGTACGAGGGCATATTGCGATTACTTGTCTCTCACATAAAGGGCAAAATCTTATATATGGCGTAAACCGGCTGTCAAGAATATTCGCTCGTATTAAAATGACCACATAAACAATCAGCTCATGTCCAGAAAGGGACATAAAAACTGTAAGTACCAGCAAAATTTATGCCCCTTCCAGGCGGATAAGGTGGTCACTGTTTCTCATAAGACGAAGGAAAACGCAACGAAGAAATTTCTTTCAGTCTCAGCCGCCATGAATTTCTATTCTTCGTGCCACGCCAATCGTTCAGACTGAAAGTTCATTCGCGCTGTGACAAACGAATTCGGAGTGAATAGTCCTCTTTCTATTTCACCAAGGGACCACTCATTTCTGCATGCCGATTTTCTTTTACATGTGATGAAATAACCGCATTTATATGAAACACAGAAGCATTGCGTTTCTGAACTTTCTTTAGGGGGACTGAATCCAGACGATGCCCGGTTAACAATGTAAACTTGAGTAACTGTCATCCTACAGTTTCTATCATTAATTCGTAAAGTTTTTTAAAAATAGTTTTTGACAAGTGTGGACCAAACTGACTATTTGAGTGGGGTGATTCTTTGGGCATGAGTCCGTAGAAAAAGGTTTTTTGACGTGTTTTAACTCTTAATCTTTTTGTTAATTGCAGAGATGCTGGCTGATATTCCAGAACCAGAAAAGTTTATTTCTGAAATCCTTGCTTCGCTGCCAAAGTGAAACCCCACGTCAAAAGTTGAAGACCGTTTTCCAGAAACAGGAATTTATTCACCGACTCCGGCAATAGTCTTGAAAGTAAAGCGTGTGGAATTTTATTGAAGTTTGTCTATTAGCAGTAACTGTCAATTCGTGGAAAGATAATTCAGAAAATCTTATGCGGTAGAAGAGATCACAATTAAAAAATAGTTCATCAAGTAATATTTTCTGTTTCTTTCTTGTTTTATGTACTATAAAAAAACTTTTGACCTAAGGGTTTTGGAAGTGTAGTTTTACCTTGGAAAAATTCAAAGGAGTATAATCTCGTTGGCTAGGTCCGTCTGCCACTTCACAAGGCGAGCAGTTTGTTGTTTTCGTCATCTTCAGTTCTGACGGCTTGTTCAGGCGACCCGCCGCTTTGCTCTCGTGCCACAGACAAACTTATAACGAGAAAGACTGCTCGGAGTGCTCCCGAACCTCGAAACGAAAACAGGAAGAGATTGCAAAGCGTTCTCATTCCTATTGTCATTATCCTATAAATATGGAACCCTCTAGTCTGAAATCGACTCTGCACCGCGAGGGGATCATTAGCAAATTTGCGTTCATTTAGTCATTTTACAGTGTATTTAAACTTGCCAGCAGGCACAAGTTTCATTTTTTATAACTTTACAAAAATGCGCAATTTTTAAGCAATCTTTATTAACTTCCTGTGCAGTCTTTCAGAACCTCACTAGACAAGGAATACCAATGCTATTAATAGATAACAGGAAGAACAGTGCTCTGAGCCCTAAACAAACAAGAGAAGGATGTTTATAATGGATGAAATAAATAAAACATTAAGCTTATTTTTAAAGCTTGAGGCTTCTGGGGCCGTGTCTTCCCTTTAGAATTGGAATTATAGACGTGTTGGTGCATAAATAGAAATAAGGCTTTAAAATGGCACTGTAAACTGAATGATCATCTCTTTTCTGCTGGGTATTACTGAAAAAGAAAGATGAATTAATAGCTTGCCTTGTGGCTATTAAATTGCATCATTGAGCCATCAACACTCGGGTGGTGTTACTTTCTCGTTAGTTTTTCTATTCCTCCCATGAGAATTTCGTTAGATTCCTTCATTTTCAACAATTTGAGCTGCAATATTTTCTGCAATAGTGAAATACATTAATAAAGTTGTTTACACAAAAAATTGCAAATGAGTTCACTTTCAACATCCTGACACCTGTTCCGCGATTGTTGGGGTATTTAAAATGCCGCAGACATCCTGCAAAATATAACGAAAAAATTGAGCCAACCTTTTTAACAAGTTCGAGTTGGAAATCCATCTCCATCATCCCCATTCCTAACTTTGCTCGTTCATTTTCGGTTTATTAGTATCAACCTTCAGTATCAGAACTAATATATTGTGGTTTGAAAGTGAAATGTGAAATACTATATTTTTGCACTGCGGGTGAAAGACTTAATACATTAAGAACCATCGCAGCTGTATACGCAACTTAAGCTTTTGCGGTGAAAAACCTTAAAAAAATCAGGCTAAAACCCATGAATTCTGTGATGTTCGATGCAGTGCTCTATTTGCGTAGTTATCAAGCCAACTGGGAGCTGGTTCCTGCTTATTAAAGGTTATTGTGTACATGGCAGAAAATTAAAATAAACCGAGCTCAATAGCGAAGTGCGCGATGTTTAAAAATAGAATGCAAATGATTATACCCCCACACGAGGCTCAGACAACTTCAGCGTGTTCCGAGAGAAACAGGGGGAATCTAGGCGAAGTTTTCATTTCAAAAAAGTGTTTAGGAACACGTGCTGTTTCAGAAAGTGTTCTAGGAAAATCATCCGCCATTCCGGTTTGTTTATCTGAGTCTTGTCTGAGTCATGACGTCACTCGCGCGCTTCGTTATTAGTGCCTTTACAGTGTATTGTATATTATAATTTAATTAAAGAGCGTTGTTGATTCAATTATCAATTCAATATAGTTGTAGCGCGCGCTTCCTTTTGATCACCAACTATCATCAACTATCATTCATTTTGAGCTTGTTCAACTTCTTCATGATAGTCGATGATATTTTTCCCCGTTTGACCACGCGTATGATGTTCATGATAGCTTTTCGGTCAGCTTTTTTCCCCAAAAATCGGCGGGCTCGTTTAATTGAATGACCGCCATAAGTTCCTCGCGAGGCTCAGCTGCAACTTCAGAAATTCGTATTTATATTCAATATGATAATCATGACAAAGAGCGTGAGGGTTAGTCTTGCGGCAGGTGAAATAACTGTGGCCACCTACAACTTGGTAATCACAGGCTCGATAGCGGTTAATATTTCCTCAAATGTTTAACAGTCCATGCCCAACATTTCCTTGTAAGTGGCAGTGTCCTCCACTCGCAATTCTTCCACCATGCAATTTCAACATCTCGCTTTCTTTTCTCCTTTTGATCCATTCCCTTGTCCGTCCTCACTTCCACCAACGCTCTCCAGATTCATCTTCCGCACGTTCCTCCAACAATTCGATTACTAGTAAACAAGCTGCCGCCCTCTTTCGTCGCGAAAAATTCATACTTTTACAAGTTTGTCTCACGCTACGCCATTTTAATGTTTACATTTTTACGCGGAAAGAGCCTGGAAGTAGCTGCTCGCGTGACTTTGTTTGGGCGACTGCCGGTGAACTATCGTCAACTATCACGAACTTCTTTGGCCGTTTGAACATGTCAGTGATAGTTGGTGATAGTTGATGATAGTTAGGAGAGAATCAACTATCATCGACTATCATGCGCCGTTTGACCAGGGCTTTAAAATGAGGAAGAACCAAAAAGAACGCACGCACCACAGTTGTGCACGTGCTAGTGTTCAAAATCTTCATACTATTTTCTTTTTTAACGCGGCGACAAAATCGCCACTGATGTACAATTGCTATTTTTATTACGAGCTCGGGCGCGACAGAAGCTGCATTGGACATCAACAATCGCCTGTGTAAACGGGCCTTTAGACTGCACTCTTACCCTCAATAAAAAAAGTTCAAGATTTTTTTTTGCTGTTATTTGACATGTCGTGTGAGATACAGATACACACGATGGTACGAAAACAAATCAGAAAAATATCATTGTTCCTTCGTCGTTAGTATTTAACGATTCTCATTAGCATGTAAGAATCGAGGTTTGTGAAATCGCTCTTCTAGGACTTAAAAAAATTTAGTGAAATTCAATAACATTCTTTCAAACCACCTGCCGTAGTTTAAGATGTTCCTGTCACGAGTGAACCTTTTCACTGCAAGAGACCGCACAGTGTTTTACATAAAGCATTAACTGCGTGGCTAAACAGTGTTCGAAAGGATGGCTTCGACGAATCAGTTTAGGCGTGAAATCGCAACTGTTGCTTCTGCCATTTGCGTTTTATTTGGAATCGCGTTTCCATCTTGTTGTGGCTGCACTGGTGAGTATATTTAATTTTTTTTTACTTTTCTTTCTAGTTCTTACTTTAAAACTTTTTAAGCTAAGCCTTTCTACGAAACTCGCAAAATATCCGCGCGTATTATATACTAAACCATCGAATAAGGTGTATGAAATCATCGGTAACATTTCAGTAACACAGCAAATGCAAATGAGTTAGGGATGGACAAAAATTGAAGAAGTAATTTCTTCTCCACCATTAAGTTTCATAGCGAGTATTTGGCAAAACTTAATAAAATAGACTGATCTCAGCCATGACACAGTCCCTTTAGTTAACACGCGTATTTTCCCTATAAAAACGTTCCTCAAATGCAGGATGGACGAAAGAATTCACCGATAGTCGTCGAGAGGTTTTTAAACTTAACATTTTGGTTTGAAAGATATGTTCGTTTTAAACCACAATACTGAGATATAGTATACAGAGACTGACATTATTTAACAGATAAAAGGAAAGAAATGTGTCAGTAAATTCCATTTAATATTGCTCCGGTCGTAATCGCTCGATTTCATTAGTTATCTCAAAATCCAACTAACAACTTTGAGAAAACGAAAAACAACGCTGCTCCATTATTCACTCCCAAAATTGTATTTTTCTCTTAGGCCTTATCCGTTCTAATGCATATTCATTAATGCAGTTCCGCCATTTGCCCACACTGATACGATCGAAAGCGCTCTTCTTTTTCATTGAAAATGCATACATTTGAAAACATTGTTCGGAACGAAGCCCTTCATAGCGGGTACATTACATTTCGCGTTCGAAAAGCCACAGAACGGTATTTTGTCGCAGAGTTCAATGCATTTGAGCTGTAATATTCCCTTTATGTCTGGCACAGGTGATGAATGTCGCATCATCATGTTCAAGGAGCCGATAGAAAACAAGGCAATGACAGATCATGTGATCAGAAGTGAGGAGGTGCCTAATCAAGGGACCTGCCGACTGATGTGTTATATGGAGCCCAACTGTGTCTCCATTAATTTTGGACCATCGGAAGGTGGAAAATACAAATGCGAGTTGAATAGCGCCAGTGATGAGAACAAATTGGCCTTCATTAAGAACAAGGAAACTTTCACCTTCCTAGCTATCGAGGTAACTTTTTCATGGTAAAATGGAAAGTAATGATGGATACCCTTTGAGAAATTAAGATAAATATTTTGTTTGCTAAGCATCTTATGCGGAGCTCAATTATTGATCAGTGAATGTTAAAAGAAGACGGAAGACATCTCCAGCGAGTACAAAACTTTGTCCTTCTTGTACAACAGCTTTAAAGAGAACTGTATTGTCCTGTACTGTCTGGATTTCCAGACATGAATATGCTGTTTGCTGATTTCTGGAAACTAAAATCCAAAATAGTTTTACAGATTGTCCTGATTTCTATTTCTGAAATCCAAAATCGGATTGCCGGGCCGCAAATCTAGATCATGAATAGTGTTTTATCACGTTAATTTTTTCCCCTCAATTTTTTAAGTTGGGTACTTACAAGAAGTAGACGCCAAAATGGAAAACGGTTTAAACTTTGAGCATAACTTTAAAATCTTTGTTGTCATTATTCATGTAAGCCCGCTCTCGAACGACCCACCGTTGGCTAAAATGATTAATATAAGTCAATGCTATTTTGGTTGTGCCACACATATATGGTTTCTTAACAGTTTTTTGCTAACCTTGATTTAAGAATTCTTACCAGTTTAATTTTAGTTTCAATTCAACGTTTTCACTTCAACAGAATCCTTGTAGTAGCAGTTCATGTTTAAATGGCGGAACATGTCAAGTTGGATTCACCAATAAAGGTTTCCGTTGTGTCTGTCGACCTGGATTCGCCGGAGAAACCTGCAGCGGTAATGTGAAGTCAATAGATTACAATTCATCTCGACCCTGCCACTATAGCTAGCTGGATTTGTTCTCAGTCGTCCCGAGTTCAAATCCTCAGTCACGCTTTGTACATAGCCAACTGGTCTGCCTCCTGCCAGTTGGGATTTTTAACCATCCTATGTTCATTTAAAATATGATTTTCCTTTGTTTTCAAACAGTCTATCAAATTTATTGCTCACAAAATTTTACATATATAATACGATAAAATGTTAGTATGAAAAAAGAGAAGGACCAAATAGAAATTGCGCGAACGAGAAATTAAAGTTACCCATGCGAGTGCAACCCTAAAAACTGGTAAAAAAAAATTCTGATAAAAATTTTAAAATTTATAAAAATTACGATACATGTAATAAATTACTTAAAATTAAGAGTTATAATTGAAAATCAGATTAAATGCTTAGAGGTTAAAGCAAGATGCAGATAATATTAGTCAGGTAAAATTTAGGAGTGGTGGCAAGGGCAGTTACGGAAGAGGAACCAGGTGCAGGGCATGTCAATATCACAGGTAGTGCCCAGTAAAGTAAAATAAGTGACGCGCAGAAAATTGTTGAATTAACTTAAACTAGAAAATTGAAAAGTTTGCGGTTTTACAGTAAGCAGGTTTTAGTACGGGGGTGGGGTTCTTAGACCGGCCATGTGTGACAAACGTAACAACGATTTGAAATTACTTCGAAATAACACCAAAATGTGTATTTAACTTATTTTTCGTCGACGTGAAAGTTTGGTTGATTTTCGTTATCGTGATCCCAAGAATTGTATTTTTTCATACGGTCACTACCAATGTAATTTTTGGTAAATTTTCTACTTTTAGCGCTTTTTCGCAAATCTCCAAAACGGCTCCAACGATTTTTTTAAAAACTTTAACAACACATGCTTGATAATACAAAAAATGTAATTCCAAAGTTTTATTAACGTTGAAGCTTTTTAGATCGCGGGTATTTTTAACTTTTAGTGATTGCTTTCCACAGTGTTGTTCAAGTCTTGCAGCGACCTGAAAAAGCATGACCCTACAGTGGAAAGTGGTTCCTACGTCATTGACCCTGACGGTGAAGGAGGCTTGCCACCTTTATATGACGTCACCTGTGACATGACTGACAAGAATGGAGTTGGCGTTACCGTCATAAGTCACGACAGTGAAAACAGAACGCTGGTGGACGGATTTGAAGATCCAGGCTCTTATTCACGCGACATTCAATACAAAGGAGCGAACTTTTCTCAGCTGGCAAGTCTTGCCAATATTTCGTCAAACTGTGAACAGTTTATCAAGTATGAGTGCAACGGTTCACTGATGTTCAAGGAGAACCCTCATGCTTGGTGGGTATCACGTGATTCTGCTAACATGACGTACTGGGGCGGAGCACATCCTGACAGTGGTAAGTGTGCATGCGGAATGAACAGCTCATGTGCAGACCCCAGTCAAGTTTGTAACTGTGATAAGAACGACGGAGTGTGGCGTGAAGACAGCGGTCTCCTCACTGACAAGAATCATCTTCCAGTCAAACAGCTGAGATTTGGAGATACGGGTGTTTGGAAGAACTTTGATGAACTTGGCTACCATACGCTGGGAAAGTTCAAGTGCTATGAAATTTCCTGATTGTAAAAAGTTTCCCTCTTCGATTGCCTTCCATTCCGACTTGTCAGCGACACGGAGAAAAGGCCTTAGGTACAGGATTTCTTTTCCAACGTAAAAAAACTAAAGAAAATAAACGTAAAGTAAAGAGGTGTTTACATGATACCTGCGCGACTTTCACATCGGTGCGAGGTGAAAAAGTCATAACGTGTTTACATAAGCCGTCTTATTGGGGTGTGAGTTTTATACTGCCGTAAAAAGGAATATGAAACGAACAGTTATCAGCTGAATCATGCCGCGTTTACATGACACTGTAATGAATTATCGGATCGGAATGTAAATCTCGCTGCGGTTCAGGAACCGGGGTGAACTCACGCCGGTATGACTCGCTACGGTACGGAATTTTCTGGTGGTATCATGGAAACGAATACAGAGTTACACGAGGGAACCGGGGTGAACTCGCGCCGGTACTAAAGTCGCCCCTGTGCCATGCGAACACCCCATAAACCTAACATGTTTCTGGTGTAGTCCGGGAGCTAGAGACCAAAATTAAAATAGCGTTTTCTCCAGAAAATATCTAAAATGCAGTTGTTGTCATCTGTAGAGGACTAACTGGTGTCTAATTATGTTCTGCGAATACCTAAGACACCCATTTTTAAAAAAGAGAAAACTTTAGGAAGTTTCAATCTTAATTTTTTTTATAACCTATCTCGTATTCAAAATGTTATATACGGTTGTGACGACTTCTAGAATATCATAGAGATCAAGTCACAAATAGTCGCTAAATAAAACAGTCATCCTATTACAAGTTCCCGGCACTTGTGCCCTCCCCGCTCCCCATACAGTGCGGCATTTTTATTACTTTTCTATCCATGACCAACAGATGATGGCAAGTTTTGGGTAGTTACCAAGGCTCTTTAAACGTATACTTGAATATCGTTTGCGCCAGGGCCGGACTTACTTTACCGTTTCTTTGAACAAAACATGGTATAACGCAGCTTATCCGCAGTACAAGTAACCTATCTTCGGGAAGGTAGTCTTAGGTAACAGCTTATGGGTTGTTTCCTGTTTCCTCGTCTAGAGGGTCCTGAAGGGGTATAATGGGAGCTGGGATTTGCCTCTTTTTGGGCTGGGAAAATGGGATTCGTGCACTGGGACTGGGATTTTACCACTGGGAATGGGACTAACACTTTGGAAAATGGGAATGGGATTTCTCTTCTTTGTGAGACTTGCTAGTCTCCGAACCTATAATTTGACACAAATACTCGAATTATCGCATTTGATGACACAAAAAAGTCAGTATTTTTCCACGTTTTGGCCTCCTATTGCAAGTTCTCGTTACCAGGCTTTACGCTGCGGTCATGTCACGTCCTTGATCAGCGGTTTGTTTAAAACAAACATGGCGTCGTCCAGCATGAGCGATTGCTGTCGGCGAACTATGATTATCGAATTGAAATATGTTTCTTCGAACAATGCGATAGTACACACGGAAAACAGCAAGATCGAATTAGATCTGAAGCGCAGCCCAACAGACTTGCAGGCAAGCATTGTGGAGAATTGTGGAGTTAAAGACTCTGCTGCGAAAAGAGGATTTGGCGACTTTGTTATTGAATTTTTTTATGTGGATTTCGTTGAAGCGGGCAGCACGAAAAGAGCGCTTTAGTTCTTAGAACGAAAGAACAAGTAGAAATGCTTCGAAGCAGTGAATCCCGGTCACTACTGGTAACCTATGCCGCCATCTCTAACCGCCCTAAACGTTCTTAGCGGAATATTCTGTTTTTGCTAAAAAAAAACTATCCAAGAATTTCGCTTTCCAATTTACAGCAGAAGAGTTCGAAGCACATAGCAATGCATGGCCCAGTCAGCAATTCCATTCGTGGATCGCCTAACAGAATTCACTAGGAAGAACCATGACATCCTGTTTCGAACACTACGTAGGGCCCGAACCGTGTTGTTGCCTCGTTGATCGAGCTGCTGACTGCAGGGCTGCACAGAAGCGTTTCATTACTTCTGCATTAAGTACATGTACATCCGTTGCCTGGCGATAAAAATATGACAGTTCTTGTACCATCTTTGGCATCATGTTTGGTGTGTAAAAGGAAAAAAAGAAGAGGGCTTACCCCTGGCCAGCGTACAATTATCGCACAAATTCCATGCTTCCCTTTTGTCTTGAGGAGGTTTTATTAGGGAGGGGGGTGGAAGGATACAGACGCAGATTTAGACCAGACTTCCAATACGACTAGCAAAACCAGATGCTTGCGTGGTTGACGGTATGGTTGATCAAGGCACAAATCGTCCGAAGCAACAACATTTGGTACTCTTCCCTCAAAGCACTTTGTTGAACAGTGTCACTTCTCGCTTAAAAAAGTTAAATAATGTGGAGTAGACAAGCTGTGATAGTCGTGAACGATACAAGTTTAAGTGTCGCCATTTTGGTTTTATTTCTTGAATCTCATCCCTGTCACCAGGCTGAAATTTGAACTTGTGGCTCATTTCCGCATAGAAGTGACATGAAACAAACACTGGTACGTTTTTAAACGTTTGACTGCAAATGCATACCATACAATTCCAGTTATAAGCCCTGGGCTTATACAACTTCGTATTAAAGGGGTTTTGGGTGGGCTTATAAGCGGAGGGGCTTATATCCGGAGGAGCTTATAAGCGGAATAAAAAATACGTTTCGAAACGAGCCACGGCAGTGTTGATCGAAATACGTTTTTAAGTTAAAAAGTCATAATAAAGCAACATTTAGCCCTGTTCAGTACTGTCATCCAGCAGAAGGGGGCTTATATCTGGGGGGGGGGGGGGGGGGGGCTTATAACCGGATGTATTTTATTGTTTCCAGGTAGATGGGCCTATAACCGGGGGAGCTTATAAGCGGGGGGGCTTATAACTGGAATTTTAGGGTATTTTAACAAGAGGGGCATTAGTTTTCTGTGTAGCCTAGTTTTCTGTTTTAGTGTTTTCACCGTATTATTGAATAAAAATAATACCTTAATGGTTTGAAGTGGAGTAACTGTAAAGTAGCGAAGACAAATGAAAATATGGTCATTATTGCAATTTCATACGACGTTGTTAATCAAACTGCATGTACAAGCTTATTTATTTGATACTTTAAGTAATATCATTAAGAGATATCAAACCATGTACGTAGACTGCTAACTAATAAATCTATTGTTATTACTGTTACTGTTGTTGTTATTATATTACTGTTAATATATTGATATAATCTTTGTGTTTTATTTCTGAAGAAAAAACGTAATTGTGACAATTGTAACAGAAACGAGAAAAGGAAAATGCTGTTCTCAGTTTTATACATCGTGAGTCTAGTGGTGGTCGTACATCTTACGAAACTGGGCAGGGTTATATCTTGTGGGCGTCTTTTGGCGTCTTATTCCTTTTAATTTTCGTGCGAGCGCAAAGCACAAGAAGGATCCTGGGAAGCAAGAGGTAACGTTACACGTCATGACAAGATATTGACGCATTATGCTAGCATTAGGCAGCAACTGGGTTCTAGGCTTGATTACTATCATACTGTCATATGTTCCAAGTAGCCCAGTTCGCACTGTAGAGGTACGTCGGCCTTGTGGATCTTCGGTAAACCGTAGATTCTAGGCGGCTATTTGTGTCGTGGTCTGATCTTGTAAACGGCCTCTGTAGGATCTCTGCTTCGTTTCATGGCTAGCAGCTTTTCGGACAACTTCCGAGTCAAACGGTCGGCCGGGTATTGTTTAGGAGCTGGTATGGTCCGTTCCTCTATCAGGGTGGACATCTTAGTGCAGCAGGTGTCGGTTTCCAAGACTACGCTAGGGATGTTCGCAAGAGTTACAGCGAAGTTCAATCGTTTCTGTAGCAGGGCTATCTCGGCGTCGCTGAGGGACCTAGAAGATAAATTAATTACCCAGTTATTATAATCAACATACCGCGTATCAGCTAATGAATTTCTAAAGTAGATTTTATGGGTTTCCATACAGTCATTAAACAGGTAACAACCGAAGAACAATGGTTCTTTATCTGACGAACCATTTAACTCAGTTATTATTACGTACGATGAATTGAAAAGAGCTTTTACCAATAAAACGAAACCTCGAAATTTAAGTTTATCTGGTGTTTACCGGTCATAAAAGGAGTAAAAACTTTCCCGCCAAAACTAAATTTGAGCGCGCTCGCTTATTGCGCGATGTTCATTCAGACTGAGCAATGTAGTCGGAATTCCCAAATTTTTGGCTTAATTTTGAATTTGAAATTTAATAGAAGGAAACTCAAAACAGACTACTCAAAAACAGTGTTGAAGACCAGGAAAGTATCACACAATTTGCACTACGTACCAGGTAGGCATGGCTTGAACAGAATGATTTTGCGAGGACGAGAAGAAACTCATTGAAGTTTACAAGAAACAAGAACTTTCCAGAATTTTTGGCTGAATTTGGGTACGGTAAATACCTAATCGTACGCTTCGGCAGCAGATCAGGCTCGTTTGGTCTCGCCATGGGTATTTTGGCTCGACTGTGTCTCGCCAAAATACCGTTGAACCATGGCTTGACCAAATGTTAGCGTACCAAAATTAAAGGCACGAGTACGTTTAAGAATTGTACAGCCCAAGGTCCAATTATTAATAAATCGTATAAATAAAAAAATAGCCCTCTGTGAGGACATGTGGTTACGTTTGGACTACGTGGCGGTCAGCAGTTACACCAATAAAAGCAAGCACCTTGCATATTTTAAAATTTGAAATTGACCCTAAATTATTACCCGTAGTAGGTAGCCTCGTGATTAGTATTTTCGTTCCTGACACGTTGGATCCGGGTTCGACTCCCCCACGGCGCATTATTTGCTGAACATTTTCTTTTTTTTCTTTTTTTTTTTCAAGATGTCTAGTACATTCCCTGTATTTAGCTGCACGTCCAAGTCCTGAAAACTCCATTTGAAGTTCATAGTTTGGGTTAAATTTCATGCCGTGTCTTGAGAAAATCCTCCTTGACAAACGAACCGGAAACGAAGATTTTTAAGACATCAATGTCCACTTGTTTCTGCCGTTGAGTATTCTCCAGATTCATTTCCTTCAATTCTAGACTTCAAAAGATGTCTTGCAATCGTTAACGGAGAAAAAACATTGCCTCGAAAGAGCCTACAACAGACGCCATTTTCTTTGTTTGGTCAACCATGCGTGAGTATAGCGCGTGGGAAAACGAGCCTGCAATGTCATATACGTTCTGACAACGTGGTAAGGGACCGATCGTTTATTACGTCCCAAGGGGGGGCGGTGGTTTTGGAGGGGGGGGGGGGGGTACAATTTTAAAACAAGCCCCTTTTGGGGGGGGGGGGTAAATCTTTCTCTGGTAAGAAACATGAGGGGGGGGGTCAAATTTTATGACACAGCAACAGCAGTCTAGGGAATTTGACGTCAGTGATCTATCCCCGATCCCGTGGTTGGGGAAAAGGAAATAATTTGACGCGATTTCAGGTCCCGAGGGAAGGGTTGTTTGACATGGTCCTGGAACCTAGCTTCGATCTTTTCGCGGTCTTTCAATCGTTATATTTGAAAAAAAAGATCGAAAATGCCAATCTACAAAGCCTGGGATGTAAAACGGGAGACGAGAAAGGCCGTAGCGGCTGGGAGCTTCGAAGAATTTGCTAAAGCAGGTGAGCTATTTTTGATATAAGAAATTCAATCTGACATGTACAGCGAGTGTCTTCAAAGAGGGTACGGTACGATAATATTTAGCTTAACTGACCTTTTCAAAGTTTACACAATACATGCTATTTAAATCAGACCTCTGTTTTATACTGCGAGTCAAATCATTAACTTTTTGCTACAAAAATACAAAAAGGTGTCTTTGTACTTGGTATTTTCGGCCCACGCTCGTTTTAGGGATTCAGACAATAAACGAGAGAAAAGATAAACGAGATATTAAATAAAAAAGATAAAAAATCTGCTAAGGAAGGACAAATTCAAAGAGGGGAGGGGGGGGGGGGGGTACGTTTTTCAAACAAGAATTGGGAAGGGGGGTATAATTTTTACCTTCAAATTTTTTGGGGGGTTCAGTTTTGAAACACTACACTTTTTTGAAAACCACCGCCCCCCCCCCCCCCCCCCCTCCTGGGACGTAATTAACGATCGGTCCCTAAAAAGAAAAAAAAATTCCGTGTACTGCGTGGTACTTGTAAGACTAAAAAAAATAAAAACAAAGTTCTTACTAAATGAGTATTAAGTCCCTTTCGAAAAAAAAAAATCTTCCATATGTTTTGGGCTCAGCACTTCTTCTTCTTCCACTAAAGAAGCGTTCTGACAACGTGACGGTCAGCAGTTATTCCCATGAAAAAACTTACGGACTTACTTACTGACCCCCAGGAGGGAGCGGTAAACTTAGGCCTGGGCACCAGTGGGCGAATAAAGGCAAAAAAATCCGAGGTGTCCGGCAATCGTGACGTCACGAGTATGCTGTCCCGGGAAGTTTAAACTCGTGTAAACAAGTGGTTTCCCCAGCAGTGTTTTGAGCGCTTGTAATCATACAGATCATAACAAAAATCATGAAAGGATCGAAGGCATGCTGAGTCTTACATAAAACAAAGCCTTTTAAGTTCAAATTTGGCTAAAATACAAAAGCATCAAGGAATTAAAACAAAAAATTCGTGAACGATCGATAGAAATCGTGCCCAAAATGTTACGATGTTGCGCCATTTCAAGGCCGATATCTTTGAAACCCAAAGATGTTCACCACGGAGAGAACGATATGAGGTGGAAAAAATATAAAACTTTAAATACCCTAAACCATAAAATCGTTAAATAGCTTTCTTAAAATGATCAGTGACTTTAATCACAGCCCACTGGGGGTAAATCGCGCACATTGCGTGATTGCCGCGAAAAAGCAAATGAAGAAATAGGCACAAAAATGATGAAAGCGCTTCTAACGCAAACCCATAAACCAAAATACTGCTCGTTAAGTTTACATTTGCTGCTACCGCTGCTGTGATTTGCTCAGTATTTCTTAACAATCCTTACAACAATCTAAAAAAAGTATATACACTTTACTCGGCGAGGAAATTATTACAGGCTGGCGCGAGCTTCCCTCGAAAAAAACTAAATATTTATGATTTACAAAAAGACATCGATCGACCGTACAGAGAGACAATTGTTGCTGTTTCACAAGATCAGGAAGAACCTAAAAGATCAATATATTGACCTGGTAAGTGATTTAACCAATAAAACTTTTTATATAAGATATGGTATACACGTAGGAGATCGATAAACCACCATTATTACCCGTGTAGTGTAGCCGTACAGTTAACGGCGAAATTGCTTCTGGAGCCAATTGTTCTAAAGTAGCTCCAGAAACAGAAGCACTATTTGCAACTATTAAAAGCTTTTGACATATGGACATGGTTTTTGAGCAAAATTTGTCCTGTTTATTTAAAAATTGTTCTCCCGCTGTTTCCTCGGGCGTCCGCATCATTCAGGCCATCTCGGCAGCAAACTAAACTACAAATTTTTTTTGACTAAAAATGACAAGTCTGATACGGACATATTGAAGCCCAGCCCCAAAAATTAAACAAGATTTAGGTAAACCTTGGTTTAACTTAAATTTGTTCAATTGTTCCAGCCACCACAATGTATTTGCATATTTTACAGTAAATCCATTTAGAAGGTGCATAGTAGCAGATTAGCTGCTTATCAAAATATTTACATGTAGACACATCTATATTGGTCAGACCACAGCCATACTTGAGACTTTTGGCCCCAAAAGTTTTGCCTCACTTTTTAACTCTTTTCATTCCTTGGCAATCAACAATTCTTGTAATGCAGATTTATCATGCCCAGGGCCTTTCCTGCATACTACAATGAAAATGTGCATGTTCTCATCAGTTTTTGTGCTCATTTTCTTTATATCCATTGATATGTTATTCCAAAGGCATTATTGCAACGCAAATTAGTTCAAAGAAGGATGACCATAAACAAAGAAAAGGCAAATTGGTCAACCAACTGAAAAAACCTACAACATCCACATAACAATGATGCTTAGGTTAAGGGCTGGCAAAATGAGGAAACATGTTTCCAGAAACATGCTTCCTTAATTGTTTCCTCGTTTTGCCATGCTTCCATGCCATGCGGAAACACGAAATGTTTCTGCCATGTAGCAGAAGCAAATTTTGCTTCTTGGAAACAAAATTGACGCTGGAAACAGTGCTTCCCGTGTGGCAAAACTGGGAAACATTGGGGAAACATGCGCGCGCTACAGGTGTTTCTGGAAACATGTTGCCTCATTTTGCCAGGCCTTTAGCGGTGTACAATTCAATTTACATGTAGTATCCTAATCATTGCTGTTGGTGTTAAGTAGAGAAATTTCAGTATTCAAAAGGAATCTGTAAAGTGCCAGGCACTCCCTCGAAAAAGGACTGGACGCTATATGACGTCTTGTGACGTAAGCAAAAAACCATGTGCCGATGTTGTGTGCTCAAGCGAGCGAGAAAACGAGTAGAAAATGTAATTGAAAGAGCGTAGTTTATGCTGATTAATACACGGGAAAAACTTCAACAGTGTGTGGATTTTGCTGTGTAACATTCTGGGGGCCTGTCCGGGAGAGTTTTTCCGAAGGAAGTGCGTGGATTTACCTGTATTTATGGACGATTGATGACTTCGTGCGAGGACTTAATGTGGACCGCCGCCATTACAACTTCAAGCAAATATTGGACTGTTTTGGAAGGCTTTTGGCAAATAGGATGCGACGGATTGTAGCTTGAAAGGACATTTGGTGTGAGTAGCTTGTTGCAAGATAGTGGAGCGTAGCTTTGAGGCGTGTGATAAGGTAGGAACGCTGTTTTATTGGATTTTGTGGGTTTGTTATCGTGTTGTGTACAAGTTAAAACAAAATGGCGGAGGAAGAACTGATTCTCTTGGATCGGAAAATTTTGTCATTGGACTTGAGCGTGTTATGTGAATTTGCTCTTCATGCAAAGGTGGAGAAGTCGGCAATAGAGGGCAAGGGGAAATTAAGTGTTATTCGGGCTATTAGACGCAAAATTGAGGATTCAGTCGAAACTTTGAGTAGCGATGACCAAATTGAGTATGTGGATGGGTTAATGGCTCACTTAGGGCCTCCGCCACTTGAGGGACTGGAGAGTCAGTATGGGAAAGAAGAAGTAGAAGCAAAAGGTAGTCTAAAGCAACTCAAAAAAGAACTGGATGACTTAGAATCTAAGCAAAAGTTAGTTGAAGAGAAACTGACCATGATGCAGAAAGAAAAGCCTATTGATCCGGTAAAAAGTGAAGATACTATCAAGGTTCCCTTGAAGGGTGTTGAACAAAGCATATTCCGTCGAGACTTCAAAATACAAGGAGTGGTGGGTGTCCCTGGTCAGAAAGACAAGTTAGGTTACCAAGCATTAATCTCACAAATAGATGCAGGGCTTTCTAAGGGATATGAAGATAAAGAAGTTGTTAGTGCCGTGATTCGTGCTGTACAGCCAGGCTTGCAGTTAAGAAGTTACTTAGAAAACATGACTGAGCTCACCTTGCCAAAGCTGCGTAAAATTCTTCGGTTTCATTTTCATGAAAAAAATGCAACAGAACTCTATCAGCTTCTAACAAACATTGCCCAGCAGCCCAATGAAGACCCTCAATCATTTTTGATGAGAGCACTCACTATAAGGCAAAAGATTATCAGTGCCTCTAAAGAATCTGACAGTGGTATCAAGTATGATGCCTCCTCAGTGCAGAGTCTGTTTCTTCATGCCTTGGAGACAGGTTTGGCTGACGAAACTATTCGTGCAAAAATAAGGCCACTCACAAAAGATCCCAAAGTTGCAGACGAGGATCTCATTGGAGCCATGAGCCTAGCTATTTCTGCGGAGACAGAACGAAGTAACAAGTTCAATCCTAAGGGAAAGTCTGCCAAGGTGTTTGCAGTGGAGGGTGCAGCTGAAGCAAATGGAAAGAAGGAGCAGCAGCAGAAGGACCAGATTTTAGCAACCCTGAAAGCCGTACAGGCAGACCTGGCTGCAGTGCAGTCTGAGGTAAAAACACTCCGCGAAACAGCAAACAATCAGAAAGCAGACACAATCAGACCAAGTCATACCGGAAATGGAACATCTGTTGGGGCCAACACACGTGGTTGCCAAGATTGTAGGAGGAAGAGAGAAGGTGACCAATGCCAACATTGCTATCTTTGTGGTGGCTCGAACCATATCGCGCGGTACTGTCACGCCCGTTACAGGAGTCATCCGGGAAACGGACACAGGCTACCCCCGCGGGACAGGGAGTAGCCATGCCAGAGAGAGAGAAGTCCCACCAGTGTAGTGGTTGCCTGAAATTTGATTGCCATAAGGAGTTACTGCAGTGTTCAGCTTGTCAGTCTGTTCGTTATTGTTCTGTGCATTGCCAGAAGGCTCATTGGCCAAAACATAAGGTGTTATGTAAAGCAATCAAGGAACTTTCTGCGAAAGAAGCTTGCAAAGAAAAGGGGTTGGGAGACACCCAAGATGAGAATGTGTATGCAAGCCACCTCACTCCCAGGCAACAGGAGCGCATAGCCAAGCTGGTGGGGCGGAAATGTTCAGTGCAGTGCTACCTGAATGACAAACCTGTAGAAGTTTTATGGGACACAGGAGCCCAAGTGTCTATTGTGTCAGAAGATTTTCTTAAGAGTCAGCTATCAGTAGTCCAAATAATGGATATTGAACAGTTACTCGGTGCAGATGGTTCTATAAGCTTGCAAGCAGCAAATGGAACTGACATCCCATACTGTGGATGGGTAGAGATTGGTGTAAGATTAACAAACGAGAACGAGGCAGAGATAACAGTTCCATTCTTAGTAACAACGGAGAACATTGAGCAGCCCATCATTGGTTTTAATGTTATAGAGTTAATGGTCAAGAACACTGAAGAGAACGATGGTGACACGTTACTAGGAAGGATGACGGAAAGCTTTAGACTGAGTAAAGGTGGTGATATGCAAGCATTGATAAGCCTTATACGTACTACTAACTCTGATGACTTTTGTGTGGTTAAATTGACTAAGAAGGCACATGTTGTCCCTGCAGGACAGACCGTTCGTCTATCTTGTCGTGCCAATACTGGACCGATACACAGCAAGACACCTGTCATTTTTGAACCAGACGAGTTAGCTACCTGGCCAACAGGATTGGCAGTACATGAATCACTGACCACTGTAAAGAAAGGGAATGCTACCATCTTACCAATCACTGTGACCAACAGCACAAATCATGACATCACCCTACCTGGAAGAGTGGTCCTGGGACACCTTCAGCTTGTTCGTTCAGTGACTCCTGTTGAAGTCAGATTTAAGGATCCAGAGACACTGACCCCAAGTGAAGAATTACCCAGTGAGCAGTACACACAGACTGAGCAAAGTGAGAGTGATTTGTCTTGGTTACCAGAGGTTGATTTGAGTGGACTGACAGCAGAAGAAAAGGAGCAAGCCAAACGGTTGTTGTTTGAGGAAGCAGAAGCATTTTCGAGGAGTGATGATGACGTTGGCTGTATCTCTAAATTAGAAATGGATATTAAACTTACTAGTGACCAGCCAGTTCAGAAGAATTACCTTTCCATACCTCGTCCACTCTACCCTGAAGTTAAAGGCTACATTGAGGACTTGCTTAACCGTGGTTTCATTCGGAAGTCTACATCGCCATTCTCAAGCAGTGTTGTCTGTGTCCGAAAAAAAGATGGTGGTATGAGACTATGCATAGATTACAGAGAATTGAATAAGAAGACAGTGCCTGATCGTCATCCGATTCCCCGCATCCAGGAGGCTTTAGACAGCTTGGGGGGAAAGTCCTGGTTTAGTGTTTTGGATCAAGGGAAAGCCTATCATCAGGGGTTCATTGGGAAGCAAAGTCAACCACTGACAGCCTTCGTGACACCCTGGGGGCTATACGAATGGGTACGGATACCCTTTGGACTCATGAACGCACCGGCAAATTTTCAAAGATTTATGGAAAATTGCCTGGGAGAGCTTCGCGATGACATGTGTATCCCTTACTTGGATGATGTGATAGTATTCTCAGAGACATTTTCTGAACATATTGAACATCTTCGCAAAGTTCTCCGTCGTTTGAGAAGCTATGGAGTGAAGTTAAAACCTAGAAAGTGTGAACTGTTTAAACGGGAAGTATCCTTCCTTGGAAGAGTTATCTCGCAAGATGGGTACCGAATAGATCCCAAAGCCACAAGTGCAGTGACTGCTATGAAGAATTTAAGACCAAGAACTGTTGGAGAAGTCAGAAGACTCCTGGGTCTAGTTGGTGTGTATCGTCGTCATATCAAAAACTTTGCACAAACAGCGAAACCTATTTATGATCTCCTCAATCAGGACGTATCGAAGAAAAAGAGTACCACCTCAACTAGACATAGTCACAAGCGGTGTAGCGGACAGTTACCATCTTCATCACCAGTTGAGTGGGAAACCAGGCACCAGTCCGCATTGGAGGTCCTGCTTGACAAGATAACGTCACCCCCTCTACTGGCATACCCAGATTATGATGCACCATTCATAGTACACACTGATGCATCACAGGATGGCTTAGGCGCTGTCTTGTACCAGAAGCAGAATGGTTCTACACGAGTCATCGCCTATGCATCAAGGACGCTTACACCATCTGAACGTAATTACCACATGCATTCGGGCAAGTTGGAGTTCTTAGCCTTAAAATGGGCAGTAACAGAACAGTTCAGGGACTACCTCTATTATGCTCCTGAATTCGTGGTATACACGGACAACAATCCCTTAACTTATGTACTAACATCTGCCAAGTTAAATGCTACGGGATTGAGGTGGGTTGGAGAGCTGGCAGACTTCAACTTTGAAATACGATATAGACCAGGCAGGTTGAACACTGATGCTGACAGTCTTTCCAGGATACCTGCTGACTTCAAGACCTACATGGACAGTTGTACTGAGAAGATAGCTCCTGAAAATTTGCAAGCTTCAATTTCTGCGATCCAGACATTGTCAAATGGGGACTCAATTTGGTTGACAGCTCTAACTGATGAAGAAGGGGAGCTCCATCAGGTTGACAATCTATCAAGGGCAGCTTGTAATCAAGTAAGAGTAGTGGATGTGGCGAAAGGACAGAAAGAAGATCCTTACATTGGGCGTGTCCTTAAATTCATCAAAGCGAACCAGCGACCAACCGTTGCAGAGAAATACAAAGAACCGCCTTTGGTTCGTAAGCTCCTGAATGAGTGGCAAAAACTTCATCTAAACAAGAAGAGCGGTATCCTCTATCGCAACCAGCAAATAGTTCTTCCACAGAAATTTCGGAAGACCGTTTACCGTGAACTTCATGAGGAAATGGGCCATCTTGGTGTTGAGAGGGTGCTAGCTTTAGCCCGTGAGAGATTTTATTGGCCACACATGAGGAGGGACATAGAAAACTTCATCCATCACACATGCCGCTGTTTAAAACAAAGACGCCCAAATCTACCAACAAGAGAACCATTGCAGCCAATCGTCACAACGGCTCCTCTTCAAATGCTTTCCATTGACTTTGTACATCTAGAGCGGAGCTCAGGAGGCTACGAGTACATCCTTGTTGTAGTAGATCACTTTACAAAGTATGCACAAGCGTACCCAACGAAGAATAAAACGGCCGTTACTGCTGCAGACAAGATCTTTAATGACTTTATCCCACGCTTTGGGTTTCCGGAAAAGCTTCACCATGACATGGGAGGGGAATTTGAAAATCGTTTGTTTAAACGGCTAGAGGAACTTTCTGGAGTGATGCATTCCAGAACTACTCCGTATCACCCCCAAGGAAATGGTTTGGTGGAAAGAATGAACCGAACTCTACTGAGTATGCTGCGAACTCTCCCCGAAACTCACAAATCCAGCTGGAAGGACCATGTGAACAAACTCATCCATGCCTATAACTGCACTGTTCACGAGTCAACGGGTTATTCCCCATTCTTCCTGTTGTTTGGTCGAAGCCCTCGGCTACCAATTGATGTAATTTTTGACCTTGAAGCGGAAACTGGAGCCAGATCACATGCTGAGTATGTAACCAAATGGAAAACAGCCATGCAAGAAGCTTATTCACTCGCTTCAAAATCTGCTGAGAAAAGTGCAGTCAGGGGAAAACAGAATTATGACAAACGAGTGAGATCTTCAGCCTTGGAAGTAGGGGACCGTGTTCTGGTTCGCAACCTCACCCCTCGAGGTGGACCGGGAAAACTACGTGCCTTCTGGGAAGATGAGATCCATGTAGTAATTGCAAGAAAGGGGGAGGGAAGCCCGGTGTATGACGTAAGACCAGAATCAGGCGAAGGACACACCCGTACCCTACACAGGAACCTCTTACTACCTTGTACCTATCTCCCAGCTAAACCATGGCAGCTCCCTTCTGCAAGGAGCCCAAGATCATCAACACCTTATCATCGTAACAACACTCAGCCATCGAGGCAGGGAGAAGACGGCCACGAAAATGACAGTGATGATGACCTTCCAGACGGGTCATGTCATTACTTTTTGCGAGAGCGTGAGGGGAACAATGAACCCCAAGTGCAAGTACAGTCTACAAGCAAAGAAGCAGTGGGAGCAGAAAATGTTGCACATGTTACTTCTGATGAGGTGTCAAGTGGAATGGAGGCAGCTGGAGCAGAACCAAACACCAGACATGTTACTGCTGATGAGGTGTCAAGTGAAATGGAGGCAGGAGCTTCAATTTCCGGTGGTCCTGATGGGTCGCAGATGACAGACAGCCCTCAAGCCGTTGGTGGAGGAACGAGTGAAGAAGAAGATGGGAGCAGTCAAGGTCGACCTCAGCGGACGACGCAAGCACCTAAGCGGCTCACTTATGACACTCCTGGGAATCCAGTTTATGTGAGAGAGATGAATATAAGACCACCTAGCGGGACAAGTCAGTTCTGGATACCACCACCGGTACCCTGTATGCCTGAACCACCAGTACCCTGTATGCCTGAACCTCCATTAAACCAGTACCGTACTTTGCCATCAGCAACGCCCTGTTTAATTCCACCTGCAGTACCCATGATGTTCTGGAGTGCAAACACGATGATGCCTTATACAGTGCCTTGTCCAGCTCCACCTCACTTTCCACAATGGGGAGTACCATACCAGTCATTCCCATGCAGATAGACTATATTTTGACTCTTAAATTGTTGTTGACCAGAGAACCAAAAAAAAAAAAAATCTAGTTTTTCTTTGTGTATTTAAACATTCGACGCGAATGCTTAGAGGATTATCAAGAGATATCCTTTGTGATGCAGAACTTTGATAGTATGGACAGATGAACAGAGATACTTAGTGGTCTTTAAGGAGTTGGGCCTGATCAACCCACTCCAGGATTTCAGTAGTGGAAATTCGAACACAAGCCACTGTTGTAGAGAATTATTCTGTATTGCATGCCAAATGTCAAGGATGACATTTCTTTTTTTGTTAGGGGAAGGTGTTAAGTAGAGAAATTTCAGTATTCAAAAGGAATCTGTAAAGTGCCAGGCACTCCCTCGAAAAAGGACTGGACGCTATATGACGTCTTGTGACGTAAGCAAAAAACCATGTGCCGATGTTGTGTGCTCAAGCGAGCGAGAAAACGAGTAGAAAATGTAATTGAAAGAGCGTAGTTTATGCTGATTAATACACGGGAAAAACTTCAACAGTGTGTGGATTTTGCTGTGTAACATTGATATACTGTAATTTCATACTGAAACAATCCCATCAATCCCAGGGGTGACCCATGGAGTGGGGGTAGGTGGTCGTTCTATCATGTCCTCACCCAAAAATAATAATAATAACAATAATAATAATAATAATAATAATAATAATAATAATAATAATAATAATAATAATAATAATAATAATAATAATAACAGAAATTTTCCTGGCATATATATATTTTTTAATTTTAGGCAGATAAAAATCTTTGTTCTCAGCCAACCTTGTATTATGTGTAAGCACCCACAAACATAATAATTCAATAATTTTTTCATTGAAGGGAAAACAAGCCCAGGGAGGAAAATGGCAGAAAAAGAGACACAAATATTGCAGTGCAACTGAAAATAGTAATTTTTAATACAGAAAGGTTTTACAAGCAAGGGCCACTTTTCTACAGAAGAAAGGCAAAGTTAAAAAGTGTTGCAAATTTTGGTACATTTTTTATTAGAAAAATGCAATAATCCATGAATTTCACAGATAATAATATATTCAAATGTTCAACAACAGATCTTGGAAGGGAGTGATCCCCTGGAAGATGTCTTTAGGTTGTTTGAGCAGCCATCAGTTACAGAACAAATGGGAGAAATTATATTGGTCAGGTTGCTATACCTGTGATCTAGCCTTGAATTTGTAAAACCAGAAACTTTACTCCATAAGACATAATTGACAAACATATCAAATGTGTAAAATCAAATGATCTGAACTTTTCCAGTACATTGTTGATGTACCGGATGATGATGTTGAGGCTGATAAGAAACGTATCAGGGAAAGGTGCTTGCCAGTTGATTCTCCCTTGCTTGTCATCTGTGATGAAAGCACATTATGGGAATGTTCCCAAAGAATGTCTTGTCCTGTAGGAGGAGCAGAAGAAGGTTAGAATTATTGCATAATATAGTTGAAGGTCTCATGATGTAAACTAATGCAATGTAGATTTGTCCTAATATAATGCAATGTAAACTTAATTTAAACACGGAAAAAATCATCAGTTAATTAAGCTTAGGTTAAAAAAACCTAGGCTTAGTCTTCTTGGATGTCTCTAGTGTTGTTAAACCAGATGAAGGAAATATTATTCAGATGATATGATGAATAAACAAACACAAATATTCAATTTCTAATGAAATTCAGCATGGGATATTTTTTGGGTAAATTTTTGGTCCAGGAATTTTTTTGGGTTTTGTTGGAAGCCCTAGGGATTTTTGGAGGTCTTGATTTTTGCTCCCATTCGATCATCCCCGTCACTTGAAATCCCAAGTACCCGACTGGGCTAATTACAAACTGCTTTACATGATTGCCGTGTGGGAATCCAATATACCCGGCATGATCAATCGATGACAATCGATCATCGGAAATCCAATCGATCAATCGATACCAATCGATGTCAATTAGTTAATTGTTATCGATTGCTATCGGCTAATCGATGACCAATCAATAATCACAAGCTCGAGTCCTCAAATGTCATCGATTGCTATCGATTTCCATCGATTATCATTGGCTATCTTTTGCTGTCAAGCAGATTGTTTTCAATCAATTATCATCGATTGGTCATCGATTTCAGATATCAATTGATTAATTGTTATCGATTGATAACTATTGCCATCGATTGTTATCGATTATCGGTTTCATCAATTGATCACGCCGGGAATATATCAGCTACATTCTTAATAATTTGCTAAAATTATTAACAGTTACAGCATTTTTTAGGCATTTGGGTAAGTTATTCCATAACATAGCCCCACTGTAAGAGCTTCATTTCAAATTTATTGGTGCTTGGTTTGGGTAGAGTCACTTTTCCCTCAGAGTCTCTCAAGTTATAAACAGAGTGATGCTGAGAGATAGTCTGGGCAATTCCATTCATGGTTTTAAACATCATCAATGCTTTCTGTTTCTTTCATTGAAGAAAGAGCCTCTCCCAGTTGTGGGTGGACAGGAGGTAGTTTGGGCTCGTACCAAAGGGTGATTTCTTAATAACTCTGGCCGCAAGATTCTGTAATTTTTGGAGCTTATCACTCAGGTTACAACCACTCAAACAGTCCCAGACTCATGAAGCTCTGAACAAACAGACTGAGCAGACAAGTTGAGAATGCAGAAAATAATTCATCAAATGAAGGCTATTGTGTTTATTATCCTTCAAATATTTTTACACAAGGGCTGCATTTTGGGAGACCTTTTCTCAAAGCTTTGAAACGTCAGAGTAATTCTGTCGGTACTTGAAATATTGCAAGTCTGTTCAAAATGTTCAGTTCTTTAGTCCTGTGTTTCGACCAATCGCATGTGCGAAAAAATATTTGATGGATTATACAGTGTTTTATTTAGTATTAAACCATATGATATTTTAGCATTCAGGTGAATTTAAAATTTCAAACACAATCCTTAACTGAGGTTTAATGTGATATTTCCAACCCAAACTAGTTTTAACCCAGGGCCATGTAATGGGACCCTGCCAGTAATACAATTCAAGAAAATCATATTCACTGAAGCAGTTACTAAAATGATGTTAATGATAGAGTTATTTATCAGTCACAAGGAATTTGCAAACTTAGCACAACAGTCTAAATAAGTAATTCAGAGGCTTATTAAAAACTGTAAATAATTCCAAGTAAACATGAAGAGCCGGTGACCCCCTTATTTAATCATATATGTGATAATATTCTTGTTTTTTGTAAGTTGCCACAACACAACAGTTTGAGCAGAAGTTCAAGACGATCAAAAATCAGCCTTCAAATGGACTGATCATTTTTACTGTTGATTCTACGGAGCTATCTTTAAGTACAATGTTTTCTTGTATGTATAACCTTTTCTGAGGCCAAGTTTCACATTCCTTCACGTTACCGATCACAGAAAAAAGGAATTTTGCCGTGCGAATAACTAGAATTTACCCCCGGAATTTTCACCCGTTGCTGAGTAACATTTCGTTGTATGATGGCGCGTTGCTGTCGTGACAACTTTCAGAGCTCTCGGAAGTGGTCGTGCTATTTTTTGACTGGACAATAAGAATCTTTTTGTTACATAAATTATAAAGCAGACATTAGGAGGTTTTGTGTCCCTATAAGGCGGAGTATCGTGATGGCTTGTATTTTCTATTGAGGATCTCTTTCTTGAGTTAAATGTTCTGTTATGTTCCATAGGGTTACTGTACTGTCAGTCACTTCAATATCGTGCATTATGACTGCCATATGGCGGCTGTAAGGTGAGCAAACAACTGTCATGTTTACTTTCTTTGAGACTGTTTCAAAGTGAAATTTGAATAGTCATTGCCATATGATACCATTTTATCTTTGATATCGTGGTTTTTCTCGGTCTGGTGTTTTCAAACACCATAACATGTGACAATTGCCTAGTGAGCTATACAATGGTTACTTATTCGTGTTATTCCTTGTTAGACTTGCTCGTGGTCGTGATGAGTGGGAAAGTGCAGCTCTTCAGAATGCAAATACTAAGTGCAATGGTCTTTTACCAATCTGGGGTCCTCAGGTAACAACTGATTAAATATAAAAACGTCTTCTGTTGTCCATTGCTGTAACAACAAAGTTAAGCTTGACTGCTATCATTTTAGACGCCTTAAAAGGAATTGAAATAGTTTAACCGAGACATGATTGATTGCCAAGAATTACTCGGATTGAGGCTTGTCTCACTGAATCTAGTAAAATTGTTTCTTGTTGTTTTTCGTTTATCGTGTTATTTTCTTGTTATCGTTTTATAGTCTGCGAGCAGTTCCTTGTCGTTATTATATTTCCACTTACTTGTAGGATCTTAGAAAAACAGGGCGACCAGTATACTAGTAGTCTAGTCTACTGCTTTAATTGAAGTCATTATATTAAGACTTGATGTTTCTATTACCTTGCCAGGTTTCTGAATCTGCGTTTGCAAGTTGTTTGGCAAGGTAAGAGTACTTTCACTGTTCTAATGCCTCTTTTGTGTTGGTGGAATTCACTGCTTCTCCTTTTTTCCCAGTACAGAATATATATTGTCTACCAAGTAGCCTTCAACAGTTTTAAAACCGTAATCACACCTCAAAGCGAATTTAGTTTGTAATGTCTTCACATAGTTCTTGGGGGGTGGGGGGGGGGGGGGGGGGGGCGGCGTGCATAATGTATTGATTGCAGTAGTTATGTGTGCCGATGATTTGCCATACAGATACTACCGGTTCTTGGGTGTTTCAACTGAAGTACCCTATTCAGAAAGTAATTTTTTCAATTGTTTTCTCTTTGTTTGTCTAGACACAATAGCTACATCCAGGAGTGTACTGGCCACGTGGAACCTACCTATCACACGTCTATTCACGATCTGCGCCTGCTACTACAGCGGTTTGCATTTGAGAAGTCCTTCAGTGACGACACCGGTGGTGGGGGCCGAGACGCGAACATCAAATTCGTGCCATATGCCATTCACATGATCCTCTATGTCCTAAACACGTAAGCGTCATGAACTGTTAATATCAGAGATTCTTCATGGTGTAGATGTAAGGAGCTTTGCAGCTTGTTGTGTAAACGCATCATTAGCCACTGTGGCCTGATATCACTTGTAACTAGAACTTAACAACTTTGATATTTTCCCATGCAGGACTCGACAGCTCAGCCGAGAGGAGAAGACCCTGAAATCCTTTTTGGACATGTCGCCAGACAAATGGGTCGAGGCATCATATGAGGTATGATTCCTAAGGCACTATATTTATATATTTCCAGCGTCCCACTTACAAGTATGTTCCACCAATCAGTCAAATAAATGAATGATGAGATTATTCCGTTGTTTCATTCCAGGTTGATAGTCCACTGTACCTGACAGTTTGTGTACTCACTGGAACACTGGAACCAATCAAAAATCACTTTCCTTAAAAGGCTTCTTGTTACTGCGCATGCACGTCATACGAATCCATCGGGAACGACTAAGTATGACATATATTTGCTAGTTTTTAATTCAATTTTTGTTGTTGTTGTTTGAATTTTTGCATTTTACTGTCGAACAGTGAAATGAAAATTCTCGTCTCCTGGTTCTACCGCATTACATCAGGCGGCGTTGGTTTATGAAGACAAAACAGGACCACTCAAGGTTCTAGCAACTTATTCGAATCCTTTGGTAGCTAACGATGAGCTCGGTAGTCTTACACAATTATCACTCACAACTGACCTTTTCGTTAAACAGGATATCCGATCTGAGTCTGGCTGAATTCTCTGTGTACAAACCCTACATTGTATTCTTTGTGTTGATCGATAAACTCCATCACCTCCTCAAGGTAAGTGAACTCAGCAGAGCGCATGGCATCCACGCCGTAAGACGCGCGTTTCTACAAACGTTTGTTCTTTATCGTATTATTTACCATCATTTGTGAGTGAACAGCTCTATTGTTATATATAAACGACGGGCTCATTTCTGCAGCAAAACATTTTGATATTTATCAACATACGTGAGGTTTACTTGGAAGCAAATAAAGCTACTCTACCATTAGCAAATGATCATGAACTTTTACCCAACTCCTAATAATGTCATCCTTAAATGATCATCTCCAAAGATTTACAAGTTAGTGGACTGTTTTTTCCCCAATATTTAACACTTGGTGTATATTTATTTGTTCATAGAAACATTTGGCTGCGGATGACAGCGGATGGCCACAGGGGATGCTAGATCACATTCGAAACAGCGACGAAACCGTGTTAAAGGGTTGTGACAAGGCGAGTTTTCTGTTCTGTACTACTAGTTTTGTTCTTGTGTACGCGTTCTAAATATCCTGAATCATTTTACAGATTCTGTCATTTTACCAGACGGATCTTCTACCATCAGAGTCGTTCGCCGAGTTGTTTGATGTCGCAGGTATGTAGTGTGCTGTTAGTGTATGTAATCGCTGGGCCCGAGGGCAATTTTAAAAGGATTAATCACGCGCATTTTCGCGAAGCGACGAGGTCAATTTGGAAAGCTTTGAAAATGCAAGTGAAATTAATCCTTCATTGTACGAGGGCACATTGCGATTGCTTGTTTATCACATAAAGGGTAAAATCTTGTACAGAAAAAGCTTGAACGAGGTCTTGCCATGGCGAAAATCGGCTGTCAAGAATATTCGCTCGTACCAGAATGGCCACATAAACAATCAACTCATGTCCAGAAAGGGACATGAAAACTGTAAGTACCAACAAAATTTATGCCCCTTCCAGGCGGATAAGGTGGCCATTGTTTCTCATAAGACGAATGAAAGAACAACGAAGAAATTATCCTTCAGTCTCAGCCGCCATGAATTTCTATTCTTCGTGCAAAGCCAAGCGTTGAGATTAAAAGTTCTTTTGGTCTGTGGCAAATGAATTCGGAGTGAAAAGTGCTGTTTCTATTCCACCAAGGCACCACTCATTTCTGCATGCCGATTTTCTGTTAAGCACAGAAGCATTGCATTTCTAAACAGGGATCTATTGGGACACCATGTTAACCCTTTGTTAAGGTTTTTTTGATGATCCTTTCGTGCGTCATCCTACAGTTTCTATCTTAATTCGTAAAGTTTTCTAAAAGGTTTTTGACAACTGTGGGCTATAACTATGCGAGTAAAAGGTTTTGTGACGTGTTCAAACTCTTAATCTTTTTGTTAATTGCAGAGATGCTGGCTGACATTCCAGAGCCAGAAAAGTTTATTTCCGAAATCCTTGCTTCGCTGCCAAAGTGAAACCCCACGTCAAAAGTCCAGAAACAGGAATGTATTGACCGACTCCGGCAATAGTCTTGAAATTAAAGCGTGTGGAATTGTTTTGAATTTTGTCTTTTAGCAGTAACTGTCAATTCGTGGAAAAATAATTCAGAAAATCTTATGCAGTAGAAGAGATCACAATTAAAAAATAGTTCATCAAGTTATATTTTGTGTTTCTTTCTTGTTTTATGTACTATAAGAAACTTATGACCTAAGGGTTTTGGAAGTGTAGTTTAACCTTGGAAAAATTCAAAGAAGTATAATCTCGTTGGCTAGGTCCGTCTGCCACTTCACAAGGTGAGCAGTTTGTTGTTTTCGTCATCTTCAGTTCTGACGGCTTGTTCAGGCGACCCGCCGCTTTGCTCTCGTGCTACGAGAAAGACTGCCCGGAGTGCTCCCGAACCTCAAAACGAAAACAGGAAGAGATTGAAAAGCGTTCTGTGGTAAGAACAAAAAAGTGGCCCACGAGCCGCTAGGCGAGTGGGTCACTGATGTTGTTACCACATTTTGACGTCTTCTGTGATCTATAACTGAACAGACGCACTAGGCAAAATGGAATCTATTTGTTTTTAATATTCAATAGCAAGACTTCTGCACACTTCAGTATCGCTAAAGCACCGTCACCGGTGAGCCTCGGTTGTAGTTGTTTTTAATTCGAGATAGTTTTCCGTAATCACGAAGCACTGTTAAACCGATTTTAAAATATGCAATACGAAGGAAAAATGAAATGTCAACAAAAGAAACTGACCTTTATTCCATTTGTACTCTGCAAGCTTTAACTAGAGCTAAGTGTTCAACGGCGTTAAACTGCCATTCATGGATTTCCCGTAGCGTCTTCAAACTGCTCGAGCATCGGACAAACACTTGCAACATTCGATAAATATTTTTCAAGTCATTCACTGTCTACTTTAAGCTTGTTTAGCCCAGTTAAATGTCTCGAAAGGTGTAGAGTATTTGGCGGATTGTTCCTCAATGTAGATTTATAATTAAGCTGAATTTTCTCTTGTTGTTTTCGCTGCAAGTTTTGAAAAACTTTGCCGAGAAGGCTGACTTGGACTATGAACTCTGATCACGCGCGCGAGTCCCACCACGCAGTGACGTCATCTGTACATCTTTACTCTAATAGATGACAGGCATCAGCCAGTCACAATGCGCGCAGTAACTCGGTTGTTGTATAGTAATACATAACAGGAAGAACAGTGCTCTGAGCCCTAAACAAACAAGAGAAGGATGTTTATAATGGATGAAATAAATAAAACATTACGTTTATTTTTAAAGCTTGAGGCTTCTGGGGCCGTGTCATCCCTTTAGAATTGGAATTTAGAACTGTTGGTGCATAACTGGAAATAAGGCTTTAAAAGGGCACTGTAAACTGAATGATCATCTCTTCCGCTGGGTATAACTGAAACAGAAAGATGAATTAATAGCTTGCCTTGTGGTTATTAATTTGCATCATGGAGCCATCAACACTCGGGTGGTGTTCCTTTCTCGTTAGTGTTTCTATTCCTCCCATGAGAATTTCGTTTGAAAACACGATTCCTTCATTTTCAACAATTTGAGTTGCAATATTTTCTGCAATAGTGAAATACGTTAATAAAGTTGTTTACACAAAAAATTGAAAATGAGTTTACTTTGAACATCCTGACACCTGTTCCGCGATTGTTGGGGTATTGAAAATGCCGCAGACATCCTGCAAAATAAAACGAAAAAATTGAGCCAACCTTTTTAACAAGTTCGAGTTGGAAATCCATCTCAATCATCCCCATTCCTAACTTTGCTCGTTCATTTTCGGTTTATTAGTATCAAACTTCAGTATCAGAACTAATATATTGTGGTTTGAAAGTGAAATATGAAATACTATATATTTGCACTGCGGGTGAAAGACTTAATACATTAAGAACCATCGCAGCTGTATACGCAACTTAAGCTTTTGCGGTGAAAAACCTACAAAAAATCAGGCTAAAAACCATGAATTCTGTGATGCTCGATGCAGTGTTCTATTTACGTAGTTATCAAGCCAACTGGGAGCTGGTTCCTGCTTATTTAAAGGTTATTGTATACATGGCAGAAAATTAAAATAAACCGAGCTTAATAGCGAAGCGCGCGAGGTTTAAAAATAGAATGCAAATGATTATACACCCCACGAGGCTCAGACAACTTCAGCGTGCAGTGTTCCGAGAGAAACAGGGAGAATCTAGGGGAAGTTTTCGTTTCAAAAGAGTGTTTTAGAAACACCGGATGTTTCGGAAAGTGTTCTAGGAAAATCGTCCGCCATTCCGGTTTGTTTGTCTGAGTCAAGACGTCACTCGCGCGGTTCGCTATTCTTGGTTTTCATGTTACGTCATAAAATTCTGAAATCAAAATTTAATAGGCCTGCTAAACTTTTGATATCACTAGGTGTAAGATAAACTAAAAATAGATCTTTTCGCAAATTTCCAGCTTGGTTGTGTCCTTCGTTTTAAAAACAGAGCATTTTGAATATTCGAGTTCTCCGCCGTATGTGATATCAAGCTGAGTGCCGTGACAAAGTTGTTTTGATTCAAAAAGAGGCCTTTCCTTTCCATTGTTGCAGATCGAACATTCCTAATGTACTAATTGCTGTTTATGTGAAAGTGTAATAGATCATGAGCCAAAAGTAGTCGCTATTAATAGGAAAATTAAGTTCCAGATGGTTTCTCTGACTCACGGCGGCCATGTTTGTGCCCCTCGGAAGGACACAAATATGGCGTCTCCATACTGAGCTTTATAAATTTGCGTGGAAAGTTTCGGCAAATAACTCGCAAACGGTGCACCGCACAGACCTGAGATTTGGACAAATCGTTTATCTATTTATCTTCTATAATATCTGAAATTCATAGCTTTTGTCGTTGAATGGTTTCGATTTTATTTTTTTATTGCGTGACAGTGAAAACCACCAATTAGTGCCTTTACAGTGCATTGTATGTTTTCCGCATTAATGAAAGAGCGTTGTTGATTCAGTTATCAACTCAATATAATTGAAGCGTGCGCTTCCGTTTGACCACCAACTATCATGCACTATCATCAACTATCATTCATTTTGAGCTTGTTCAAATTCTTCATGATAGTCGATGATAGTTTTTCCCGTTTGACCGCGCGTCAATCCAACAATTCGATTACCAGTAAACCAGCTGCCGCCCTCTTTCGTCGCGAAAAATTCGTACTTTTACAAGTTTGTCTCACACGACGCCATTTTAGTAGTGTTTACATTTTTACGCGGAAAGAGCCTGGAAGTAGCTGCTCGCGTGACTTTGTTTGCGCGACTGCCGATGAACTATCGTCAACTATCACGAACTTCTTTGGCCGTTTGACCATGTCAGTGATAGTTGGTGATAGTTGATGATAGTTAGGAGAGAATCAACTATCATCGACTATCATGCGCCGTTTGACCAGGGCTTTAAAATGAGGAAGAACCAAAAAGAACGCACGCACCACAGTTGTGCACGTGCTAGTTTGCAAAATCTGAATGCTTGCTGACATCCTATTTTCTTTTTTATCGCGGCGACATTTACAATTGCTATTTTTATTACGAGCTCGGGCGCGACAGAAGCTGCATTGGACATCAACAATCGCCTGTGTAAACGGGCCTTTAGACTGCACTCTCACCCTTAATAAAAAAAGTTCAAGATTTTTTTTGCTGTTATTTGACATGTCGTGTGAGACACAGATACACACGATGGTACGAAAACAAATCAGAAAAATATCATTGTTCCTTCGTTGTTAGTATTTAACGATTCTCATTAGCATGTAAGAATCGAGGTTTGTGAAATCGCTCTTCTAGGACTTAAACAACTTTAGTGAAATTCAATAACATTCTTTCAAACCACCTGCCGTAGTTTAAGATGTTCCTGTCACGAGTGAACCTATACACTGCAAGAGACCGCACAGTGTTTTACATAAAGCATTAACTGCGTGGCTAAACAGTGTTCGAAAGGATGGCTTCGACGAATCAGTTTAGGCGTGAAATCGCAACTGTTGCTTCTGCCATTTGCGTTTTATTTGGAATCGCGTTTCCATCTTGTTGTGGCTGCACTGGTGAGTATATTTAATTTTTTTTTACTTTTCTTTCTAGTTCTTACTTTAAAACTTTTTAAGCTAAGCCTTTCTACGCAACTCGCAAAATATCCGCGCGTATTATATACTAAACCATCGAATAAGGTGTATGAAATCATCGGTAACATTTCAGTAACACAGCAAATGCAAATGAGTTAGGGATGGACAAAAATTGAAGCGATTTCTTCTCCACCATTAAGTTTCATAGCGAGTATTTGGCAAAACTTAATAAAATAGACTGATCTCAGCCATGACACAGTCCCTTTAGTTAACACGCGTATTTTCCTATAAAAACGTTCCTCAAATGCAGGATGGACGAAAGAATTCACCGATAGTCGTCGAGAGGTTTTTAAACTTCATATTTTGGTTTGAAAGATATGTTCGTTTTAAACCACAATACTGAGATATAGTATACAGAGACTGGCATTATTTAACAGATAAAAGCAAAGAAATGTGTCAGTAAATTCCATTTAATATTGCTCCGGTCGTAATCGCTCGATTTCATTAGTTATCTCAAAATCCAACTAACAATTTTGAGAAAATGAAAAACAACGCTGCTCCATTATTCACTCCCAAAATTGTATTTTTCTCTTAGGCCTTATCCGTTCCAATGCATATTCATTAATGCAGTTCCGCCATTTGCCCACACTGATAACGATCGAAAGCGCTCTTCGTTTTCATTGAAAATGCGTAAATTTGAAAACATTGTTCGGAACGAAGCCCTTCATAGCGGGTACATTACATTTCGCGTTCGAAAAGCCACAGAAAGGTATTTTGTCGCAGAGTTCAATGCACTTGGGCTGTAATATTCCCTTTATGTCTGGCACAGGTGATGAATGTCGCATCATCATGTTCAAGGAACCGATAGAAAACAAGGCAATGACAGGTCACGTGATCAGAAGTGAGGAGGTGCCTAATCAAGGGACCTGCCGACTGATGTGTTATATGGAGCCCAACTGTGTCTCCATTAATTTTGGACCATCTGAAGGAGGAAAATACAAATGCGAGTTGAACAGCGCCAGTGAGGACAACAAATTGGCCATCATTGAGAACAGGGAAACTTTCACCTTCCTAGCTATCGAGGTAACTTTTTCATGGTACAATGGAAAGTAAAGATGGATACCCTTTGAGAAATTAAGATAAATATTTTGTTTGCTAAGCATCTTATGCGGTGTTCAATTATTGATCAGTGAATGTTAAAAGAAGACGGAAGACATCTCCAGCGAGTACAAAACTTTGTCCTTCTCGTACAACAGCTTTAAAGAGAATATTTATTGGTCAACATTTAGTAAACTCAAAAATAGTTGGGCAAGGACTTGTTAAAAATTATCAGAGATTAACTTCGACTCAGTGGGAATTGTTTTTTCAATGATAAAAAATCATGTAATTTATTTGTTTTCTAGTTTCTGTTTTATCTTTTGTGTTTTCAGAATTCGTTGTTGCTTAATTATTCATTTTCCGTTTCCACTGTCTGGATTTCCAGACATGAATATGCTGTTTGCTGATCTCTGGAAACTAAAATCCAAAATAGTTTTACAGATTGTCCTGATTTCTGATTTTTGAAATCCAAAATCGGATTGGCCGCTAAAATCTAGATCATGAATAGTGTTTTATCACGTTAATTTTTTTCCCCTCAATTTTTTTAAGTTGGGTACTTACAAGTGGTAGACGCCAAAATGGAAAACGGTTTAAACTTTGAGCATAACTTTAAAATCTTTGTTGTCATTATTCATGTAAGCCCGCTCTCGAACGACCCACCGTTGGCTAAAATGACTAATATAAGTCAATGCTATTTTGGTTGTGCCACACATACATGGTTTTTTAACAGTTTTTTGCTAATCTTGATTTAAGAATTCTTACCAGTTTGATTTAAGTTTCAATTCAACGTTTTCACTTCAACAGAATCCTTGTAGTAGCAGTTCATGTTTAAATGGTGGTACATGTCAAGTTGGATTCACCAATAAAGGTTTCCGTTGTGTCTGTCGCCCTGGATTCGCCGGAGAAACCTGCAGCGGTAATGTGAAGTCAATAGATTACAATTCATCTCGACCCTGCCACTCTAGCTAGCTGGATTTGTTCTCAGTCGTCCCGAGTTCAAATCCTCAGTCCCGCTTTGTATATAGCCAACTGGTCTGTCTCCTTTTAACCATCTTATGTTCATTTAAAATATGAGTTTCCTCAGTTTCAGTGGCATGCCTTCTAAGAGGCTAGGAGCTAAGAGCATGACCACTATAAACAGCATTTACATTTTTTAAATTTTAATAATTTCTCTGAGACTCCACGCAGACGATCGTCCTTCATAAAATATAGGAGCAAAACATTTTATTATTGAAATATAAAGTTTCCAATTCAAACCTGCCTTTGGAAAATAGATAAGATTTCTTCTCTCGACACCGTCTGTTATTTGAGACGTCAGTGAGTTCTATTACCTACTATTCGAAAAAACATCGAACATATAATTGAAAAAAGAGTACACGCGAAGGATGGCAGAATCACTTATGACAAACGATGAGGTGTACACAGTGACACTTCCAAGCAAGTTACTTTTTCTCACCATGCATATCAAATCACGAGAGAAGTATATTTTGAAGTCCAAAGACCTGAGCAAACAGAGCTCTAAGTAGGCGCAAGTTGAACTTGCGTACAGACTTGTGCTTTGTGGCCAAACGCACTCACAAATTGCAAAAAAAAGCATTTCAAGGTAACGGGCTTTGTTCCGTGCGGTCAGGCAAAATCATCGTTGGCTGGCCAACAGTGAAAACCTGGGGCCCGTTTCTCGAAAGCCCTGAAAACTCTTTGCGCCCGCAAAGCCAATTTTAGTTATCTGTATCTTAAAAACAGATAAGTTTTTAGGCCTGAAACTTTGTTTGAAGGGAACCTCTGTTCATATTAAAAAATATCATGGAATTAAATAGCTCTGTAATCATAAGGTTTGAGATTTTGCTGTTGGCTTTTCGGGTACAAAAACCTTTCGGGACCTTCGAAAAACGGGCCCCTGGGCGGAATGCTGAGCCTAGTTTTGAATAACGCTCCACTAATCACCAACAAAGAAGATTCATGGTGATTATTGGAAATTCTTGATGGAAATGTAAGTTATCGCGGGTAAACGCAAGTGCACGCAAGTCCTGGTCAAATGGAGTAACAAAAGTACGTCTATTTCCGACTGCGGATGCATATTTATTATAAAAGCTCTATAGATCGCGAGTAGTTTCAACTTTTACTGTTTTCTTTCCGCAGTGTTGGTAAAGTTTTGCAGCGACCTAAAGAAGCATGTCCCTGCAGCGGAAAGTGGCCTCTACGTCATTGACCCTGACGGTGAAGGAGGATTGCCGCCGTTATCTGACGTCACCTGTGACATGACTGACAAGAATGGAGTTGGCGTGACCGTCATAAGTCACGACAGCGAAACCAGAACCCTGGTGAAAGGATATGAACAAAAAGGCTCTTATTCACGTGACATTCAATACAAGGGAGCGGACTTTTCTCAGCTGGCAAGTCTGGCCAATGTTTCCTCAAACTGTGAACAGTTTATCAAGTATGAGTGCAAAGGTTCACAGCTCAAATATGATGCCTGGTGGGTGTCACGTGATTCTGCTAAGATGACGTACTGGGGAGGAGCAGATCCTGGCAGTGGTAAGTGCGCATGCGGGATGAACAACTCATGTGCAGACACCAGTAAAGCTTGTAACTGTGATAAAAACGACAATAAGTGGCTTGAAGACAGCGGTCTCCTCAAGAACAAGACTCATCTTCCAGTTAAACAGCTAAGATTTGGAGATACGGGTGACAATAAGGAGGAAGGTTATCATACCCTAGGAAAGTTCAAGTGCTATGGAATTGCCTGATTGTAAAATCTTTCTCTTTTCCATTGCCTTCCATCCCAACTTTTCCGCGACACGATGAAAAAGCCGTAGGAAAGAATTTTTTTCCTGTCGTAAAAACCTTAAAAGGTTACTTGCGATAGTTGGTGCGTGTTTCGGCCTTTTTACGACTTTTTTTGCGTATGCAAAACAGGAGTATTATATGTGATGGAGAATTGGTGGCGGTCGGTCGGTCAGTTGTAAACAAAGGGGGTTGACGGATATTTGACGAACGTAACGTGGCTCTGGTAGTTTCGGGTGTTTTGGCGTGAAATTTGCCGAATTGCTATGCTCTGAACATTTGGTCATCCCACCGATTTCCCTTCACACTTTTATCATAAGAGCATTATATGCATATACATAGAGTCGTTTAAGAGAGAAGTGAATTATTTTCGTGTTTTATTCAAGCAAGAACTTATCAAGCCATGGGGCACAGTTCCAAACGCTTAGGAAATTACCCGCTGCTTTGAATCACGCAACCACACATAAGTTGCAACATTTTGCGATAAACAGGGAAGAAACAAATCAATAGAGAGCAGAGTATTAGTAAAAATCGATAACAGAAGTTAGAAATCGCTCACATCCTGCAATAAATTTACCAATTCCAAAAATAAACTCAAAACGCTTGAATTACACACGAAAAGCAATTCATGTCTCTCTTAAACGACTCTGTGTACATGTATATATTGCACCAGTTATATGGCACCAGTTTTCTGTTAGGCCAGAACCTTCCTAAAGAAATCAAAAGTAATACTCAAAACTGAATTGAAAATATGAAATTAATATTTTTCGTCAAGTGAAGGTGAGGTCGTATCTGTAATCCTTCACCAAGAATAAGGTTGGACAGGCGTGGAAAATAAATTTTAACTCTCAAGACAATCAAACTAAATAAGGTTCGATTTAGACGCAAGCTTCATACATTTAACTTTCTTTTACGCAGTTGTCAGTTTGTATTACATTTCTGAGAGATTTTGATCGTCAAAGCCAAGAAAGCATTACTAAACATCATCTTGATTTGGAAAAACCTAATTTGTATTTACTTGTATTACATATTAAGACTAGAAAAAAATGGAAAAATACAGACGGATAGAATTAAAAAAAATAGAAACAGCAGCGTAGGAGCGATTTTATGATCAAGAAAAGGGAAAACATTATCAGTTGAGCAATTCCTCTTATAACGGGAATTTGTGAGCATGTTCCACCTATTTTGATAAGCATTCTCAATATATGCAGAATTGCTACTTCACAAAATTTAAAATTGTATATTCGAAGTATTTAACCAGCATAAAATAAAATGAATAAATAAATAAATTTTTCAGTTGTGCTGAATTTCAAACAAGCATCAGACATTTCATAGTTTGAATTAATTTTTCTAAACAAAGCAAACTTTGTGTGGAGAAGCGCATTATTTTTCCGCTTTTCTGATAGGAATGCCTTGATGTAACCGGAATTCAATTTTACGAGCTATTTTTAGTATTTTCACTATATTAAATAAATATAACAGCCTAATTGTTTCATATGTGGTAACTGGAAAGTAGTGAAGACTAATGAAAATATGGTTATTATTACATTTGTATACGACGTTGATAGTCAGACTGCATGTAGAAGCTTATTTATCTGATTACTTTAATTACCCATGTACCTGGACTGCTAACTAATAAAGCTGTAATATATCGATATAGTGATCTTTGTGTTTTATTTCTACAGAACAAAAGTAATTATAACAGTAACAGCATCACAAGTCACAACAAAATCTTGACGTCATCAGCTAGTCATGGGTATGCAGCACCTCGGTTCTAGGCTAGATTAATATCAACAATCGCATTATAAGCTCCCCCGGTTATTGGCCCATCTACCTGGAAACAATAAAATACTTAGTTTCCTTCTGTTTTGAGTTTCCTTCTATTAAATTTCAAATTCAAAATTAAGCCAAAAATTTGGGAATTCCGACTATATTGTTTCAGTCTGAATGAACATCGCGCAATAAGCAAGCGCGCTCAAATCTAGTTTTGGCGGGAAAGTTTTTACTCCTTTTACGACCGACCTTTTCAATTCATCGTACGGTAATAATAACTGAGTTAAAAACAGTGTTGAAGACCAGGAAAGTATCACACAATTTGCACTTCGTACCTGGTAAGCATGGCTTGAACAGATTGATTTTGCGAGGACAAGAAGAAACCCATTGAAGTTTACAAGAAACAAGAACTTTCCAGATTTTTGGATGAATTTGGGTACGGTAAATAACTAATCGTACGCTTCGGCAGCAGATCAGGCCCAAACTCGCCTGATATGCCGCCGAAGCGTACCAAAATTAAAGGAACGATTAGGTTTAAGAATTGTATAACCCAAGGTCCAATTACTAATTAATCGTATAAATAAAAAAAATCGAGGTTAGGAAGTCTTCGAAGACCCCTTTCATCACTTTGACAAAAAAGCCATTTTTGAAATTGAAGGTTTTAGTAATATCACGGAGTATTTAGTCAGAACAAGGAACCAAATAAAGTGTGCGCATGCGCAGCACGCGAACTTTGTTATTGGACGCCTTGTAATTGGACATCTTGTTACTGGACACTCTTAGCTGCGCGCGCTCCAATTTGGTAAAAAAATAGGTTGTGCTAAGAACCAATCAGATATTCGAAACTTTTGATATAGTTATGATTCATCATGATCTCAGTCTTAAAATTATTTTGTTTTCGTTATTATGTACCACTTATTAACCTCGTCCGTTCGGTCATTACAGGGAAATCTCAGACCGAGGCCTTGATGTATTGACCGAGTGATAACGAGGTCAATACATCAAAAAAAGGGAAACGTTTTTCAATATCCGTTTGTGCACGCAAGAGGTCATTCGAGGTCATGTTCACTGAACCGAAACTAACCCAGCCATGCGATGGAAACCAGACGAATTTTCCTTCTTTAGCTATTGACAAAAAAGTTAACTTTAGTCGGTATTTTTTGTTTTCGCCCTCGCGCTCGTAACCTTCACAGAACTCAAAAGAGCCGTCGAGCCGAGAAAAAGTTTCATAATGCCCGATCATTACAAGAAAATCTTGCCGGCTCAGCAGCCAATCAGACCGCACGTACTATTCTAGCCATATAATAAATTCTGTTCAACACAAGACATAATTGCCTCAATTTACCAAATGCCTGCGGTTTCGGCGAATTTTAATTGAGTTTTCACTTTGGCTGAAACAACTTAACAGGTGTTTTGGAATCATGCTAACGAAATTGTACTTGGTTACTAAGTCTTCACAACGGTACTAGCAGTGCTGCTCCTTTCGATCCAACAAGTTTAATTTAGCGAAAAGCAGAAAGTTTAGAATGGTAATGACGTTGTCAGTTAAACTGATATTCCTGAAATTGCCAGAGGCTTCTGCTCTCGGATAAAGTACCGCTTAAAATAAACTTTTCGTTATTCAAGGGACCTGATATCCGGATGACGGAGTTCCTCAAAAGAGGCTTCCACGTCATAACAGAGTTGTTTACTGGTGTGGGTTGAATAAATACTCCCGCAAACAGGATAACAAGCTATTAATAAGTGAAAATTGACGATCCACGAGAAAATAAATTCCACTCAAAACTAACTGACAAGTCCATTAATTAAGGACGAAAACCGCAAATTATGAGAAAAAACGTTGGTGAATTATTTTTCGTCATCAATATTTTCCTTGACAACGTTTTGATCTTTCGTGGGCGAGCCGAATTTTTCTATATTCCTTTAATGAAAGAAAGCCACCCTAACAAACTTTTTCGCTTATTGGCATGAAATTTCAAATCATTCAATGGTCTTAAATAAGTCCATCATCGACCGATAGGGCATTGCTGCAAAGTAGACAACTACAGGACCCCTACAGTAAGATTTCTTGACCATTCTTTCAAAAAACAAATGCTGTTGTTTCACGGGTTCCTGCCAAGAGCGATAACTATATAATGCACGGAACCGAGAATTGTTTTACATACGGTATTGACTGCGTGGCTAAGCAGTGTCAAGAACAATGGCTTGTTCAGTTTATTTTGAACGTGAAACTGTTTTTTATACCCTTTTTACTGCATTGGGAATCATATTCCCGTCTGGTTTTGCTTGTACTGGTAAGTATAATTCTGTACGTTTATTTAGTTTCTAAGTTTTTTCTGGTCTGTATGAAATTGCCCCTTTCTTTGTGACCCTATTTGATTATTTTTGCACGTGCGGGCAAAAACGTGCTGTATGACTGCTGGGTTTATGTTCCTCGATACCACATGAGATCGATCTTTATGGTTATTTTCATTTATATGGAGTTCGGACATTTGGTCGATATTTGCACGGGTTCTTCGGTGTGAACGATTTTTATAACGGCTCGCGCTGAAACATTAAAATGACTACTGCTAAACCTGTACACGTTAAAGGACGTGAGGTCTTGCACAAACTTTTGCTAGAGCCTTCTTCGTGTTACTCATAGCTTCTCCTCGAGCTTATTTGCCAGTCTCTGTCCCAAATTTTTTCAATTTTTTCAATCAGTATTACTTACACTGCTAATTCTTCTCAAATAATTTCTTAAAACAGAAAACTCTTTATTGCATATTTCCTTTTGTGTATTTCACAGGTGACGAATGTCGCATCATCATATTCAAAGAGCCGATAGAAAACAAGGCAATGACAGGTCACGTGATCAGAGGTGAGGAGGTTCCTAATCAAGGGACCTGTCGACTGATGTGTTATATGGAGCCAAACTGTGTCTCCATTAATTTTGGACCATCAGAACCAGGGAAATACAAATGCGAGTTGAATAGCGCCAGTGATGAAAACAAATTGGCCTTCATTAAGGCCAGGGACTCTTACACCTTCCTAGCGATTGAGGTAACTTTAGACTGGTTCAGTTATGTTAGAGTAAAATTAATTAATCAGGGTTAAACGTATTAAAAAAGCTGATCAAACGTTGTCTGGTTAGAATAAGGGTTTGTGAAGACATTGAGCTTACGCTTTTCAGCGGCGTGAAGTAACTATCCACTTCAGTGGGTCTTCCGTTACCACAGCAGTCTGGTTACCTGCAGAAGAGATGTAATGGGGGATACCGCAGGCCGCGCTGCCCTATTGTAGTTTCAGGAATGGCCCAAATGACCCACCTTAACTCCCCTAGCAAGAAAAGATCCACTCTTCCTTTCAACCCCCCCCCCCCCCGTCCTCCCCCCCCCCCCACCTCTGTCGTCCGCTCTTTGCAGACGTGTAAATACAACACTTTACACATGCACAATACTGCTATTATTCTCGTCATTATTTAAAAGGGAAATTAACAACCAATACCCTTGACAAAAAAAAAATCTCGCTTACAATTATCCTTTAAAATCTGAACCCAAAATAACGGAGGCTGCAATGGTTAATATGTTAGTGTTACAACAAACCTATTGAACGGTTAATAATATTTTTCCAGCATTGATTTTGGCATTACTATGCATTTTCTTTTATTAACAGAATCCTTGTAGTAGCAGTCCATGTTTAAATGGAGGAACATGTCAGGTTGGATTCACCAGTAAAGGTTTTCGTTGTATCTGTCGCGATGGATTCCCAGGAACAAACTGTCGTCGAGGTATGGCAATTTTCTTTAGCCTTGTTTTTAATTTACCACACAATTGCCTCATTTCATATCCGCTTTTCTTTCAACCGATCGAATATCCCAGAACAAATATATCCACAGATTGCCTGTAAATAATTAAATTTTCTATTATACTGTTCTAAAATCATTGCTCACACTTTTAATGTATCGACATACTTAACACATGTAACAGAAAGATCATGTACGTCACATGACCAACACAATAAGACAAGTTACTTGTTAAATATAACAAGCTCTAATAAATCGATTAATAGATAAAGATTTATTCCATCGGCTCTGCTGGGGTCAGACTTAAGTATTGTTGATTAAGGCTTGGAATTTGTTTTAATTATACAGTGAGCTTTCCCGTTATCAAACCGCCTCTTTTCTCAACGGAATATTACCCGGGGTATAAAGTAATCCAATTTCTTATTAGCGCTTCCCCTCCCTACCCCCCGACCCCAACCCCAAAAAATTTCAGGCACAAAAGTCCATGGTGTTACTCTGTTTGATACGTAATTAATCTTTTTACACCATATAAATTTAAACAAATGCTGTAGCAATTACGACCACCCAATTATTCTACAAACAAATTCTTTTCCATCGTTAGCAAAGTCTTGCAGCGACTTAAAAAAGCTCAACCATACAGCGAAAAGTGGTAATAACGACATTGACCCTGACGGGGAAGGAGGCTTACCGCCTTTATACGACATCACCTGTGACATGACTGACAAGAATGGAGTTGGCGTGACCGTCATAAGTCACGACAGTGAAAACAGAACCCTGGTGAAAGGATTTGAAAAACCAGGCTCTTATTCACGCGACATTCAATACAAAGGAGCGGACTTTTCTCAGCTGGCAAGTCTGGCCAATGTTTCTTCAAACTGTGAACAGTTTATCAAGTATGAGTGCTTTAATTCACTGAAGTTCGAGGGCAATCATGCCTGGTGGGTGTCGCGTGATTCTGCTAACATGACGTATTGGGGAGGAGCAGATCCTGGCAGTGGTAAGTGCGCATGCGGGATGAACAACTCATGTGCAGACGCCAAAAAAGCTTGTAACTGCGATGCAAACGACGACGTGTGGTGTGAAGACATCGGTCTCCTCAAGAACAAGACTCATCTTCCAGTTAAACAGCTAAGATTTGGAGATACGGGTGACAATGCGGAGAAAGGTTATCATACCCTAGGACAGTTCAAGTGCTATGGAATTGCCTGATTGTAAAATGTTTTTTTTTTCATTGCCTTCCATCCCAACTTTTCAGCGACACGGTGAAAAAAGCCGTAGGGAAGAAATTCCTTCCCCGTCGTTAAAACCTTAAAAGGTTACTTGAGATAGTTGGTGCGTGTTTTGGCCTTTTTATGACTGTTTTTGCGCATGCAAAACAGGAGTATTGTATGTGGTGGCGAAACAGAAGTAAGAAATCGCTCGCACCCCGTGCACACGGCATAAGAAGCGTCATTATTCTTATCTGGTCATATCTTGCAATAAAAAATAAACTTAAAACGCTTGAATACACACGAAAAGCAATTCATTTCTCTCTTAAACGACTCTGTACACATGCATATATTGCCCTTGTAATAAAACTGTGAAGGAAAATCCGTCGGAAGGCCACATTTTCAGAAAGTTCTCAGAGAAGAGCAATTCGGCAAATGTCAAGCCAAAAGACCCGAAACTACGGGAGTCGCGTTGGGTCTGTCAACCATATGTCAACCCCTTTTGAATTCCCGATTGAGATACACCTTTCGCGATAATTTGTCCAACCACAAGCCTGCCAAGGACGCCAGAACAAGCTTTTCGAAGCCATTCTACAGATACGACTGTCTGCGACTCAGGCTAGACCGCGTTTCGGTCTGGTAAATCCTCGTTTTATTAATTCATTTTCCAAGTTCGTAGGCACATAGGGCCCTTTGGTTATTTTGGGTATGCAAATTTACTGTATTTGATTACACAAGCCCTTCCTTACTTAATTGGTATAGGGAAGCGAAACTTCATTTAAGAACCTAAACTGTTTAATTTTCTCTGTGAGCAGGTTTGTTTAAAACGTTTGACTGCGCAGAATTTCTCAAATGATTGATTTAATGGAATATATTTGGACAAGTGGAGCACCTATTTTCTGTGAGGCCAAACCTTCCTAAGGAAAAAAAAATACTCAAAAGGTCGTTTCTGTAATCCTTCAAAAGTTAAAGGTTGGACAGGCGGGGAAAATAAATTTTTAACTCTCAAGACAATCAAACTATATAAGGTTCGATTTAGTCCTTGTTGACCCAAGCTTCATACATTTAACTTTTTTCACGTAGTTGTCAGTTTGTATTAAATATTTAGATTACGGAAAATAAAAATGGAAAAGTACAGACAGATAAAATGGAAAAAATTGAAACGGCAGCGTAGGAGCGATTTTCATTGTCAGTTGAGCAACAAACTGGTTAAAATCATGTTACCACTGGAATTTGTGAGCATGATATACCTTATTTTGGTTAGCATTCTCAATATGTGCAGAATTGCTACTTCACAAAATTTAATATTGTATATTCGAAGTATTTAACCAGCTGAATTTTAAACAAGCCAGACAGACATTTCATAGTTTTAATTAATATTTCTAAACAAAACAAACTTTGTGCGGAGAAGCGTGTTATTTTTCCGCTTTTTAAAAATGCCTTGATGTAACCGGAATGCAATTTTACGAGCTATTTTAACTATTTTCACTATATTGAATAAATATGATAGCTTAATTGTTTCATATGTTGTAACTGCAAAGTAGTGAAGACTCATGAAAATATGGTTATTATTACATTTGTATACGACGTTAAAAGTCAGACTGCATGTACAAGCTTATTTATCTGATTACTTTAATTAACCATGTACCTGGACTGCTAACTAATAAAGCTTTAATATATCGATATAGCGATCTTTGTGTTTTATTTCTACAGAACAAAAGTAGTTATAGCAGTTTTAATGTCGTGCGAGTATAAAATACGAGAAGGATTCTGGAAAAAAGTAACGTCACACGTCACAACAAAATCTTGATGTCATCAGCTAGTAGGTATGCAGCACCTCGGTTCTAGGCTAGATTACTACAAATAATCGTATCGATTCCTTAAGAGCTATACCACCTGGACAGTACATTCCTGTTTTTATACGAGAAATACCTCGTTAACCATCGCCCGATTGCTTTTGCTTTATTGCGAGAGGCTATCCAACTGAATAAATCGGTTTGGCAACCTTATCTCTCCATTTTGACGTGGAGGTGATGTGGAGTTTCAGAACGCATTACATTGTAGAAAGAAATATAATACACTAGGGTAGCAAGAAACCATGCTAGTTTGACAGTTTTTCTTATTAAGAGTGAGCCTCGGCTTATCTCATCCCGAACCAACAGAAGAACAATGGCTCCTTATTTGACAAACCAATTAACTCAGTTATTCAACTGCACGACTTATCAACCGGCCATATTAAACACTTAATGACTGGTCCCGAGGGAAACAGTCAATTTTGTTTCCCGAGAATCTCAGTGTACATTAAGATTCGAGGGAAATAAAATAGACTCTTTCCCGAGAGACCAGTCATTAAGTGATTTGTTATATAGCGAACGAGGACATATAGACAACGCAGACGAAGTCGGTCAACATTCGCGAGTAACAGTGCACTGTTACCCTCTGACGTCATAGATTTTGCAATGTTGCCCACTCGGAGATTTTTGGCGGGAAACAGTTTCATTGTTAGATGTCATGTGACCTCGAAGTAACCAATGAGAGCGCGCGCTGTTGGGGAAAAATTCCAGCTATATAACAATAGGTATTGTCACCATCTAACGGAAAAGTCGTAACTGCAAACTCAACAACCTCTACCTTCAAGACTGCAGCAAACATTTATTAAACAAAGGGCAAAATATGAAAAGCAAAATATGAAAAAATATGGTAAATATTTTATTAAAATTAATAAGATATGCTTTCCTTGTCTTCGTGATGAATATTCGTGCAAGTCCGCACGTCAACTTCCAAGCAAAAGATGTTTATTAGTAATCATGATCTCAATCTGTAAATTATTTTGTTTTGTTATTATACCTGGCTCAATACAGGGCATATCTGCCTCAATTTACCAAATGCCAGCGGGATCCTGTGGTTTCGGCGAATTCAAATTAAGTTTTCACTTTTGCAGGAACAACTTAACAGGTTTTTTTAAATAATACTAACAAAATTAAATAAAGGCTTTACAACATTTCAATTGTCACGTTAATAGCAGTGCTGCTCCTTTCGATCCAACAAGTTTAGCGAAAAGCGGAAAGCTTAGAATGGCAATGACGTTCTCATTTAAACCGATATTATTGTAATTGCCAGAGGCTTCTGTTCTCGGATAAAGTACCGCTTAAAATATACTTTTCGTTACTCAAGGGACCTAATATCTGGATGACGGAGGCCCTCAAAAGAGGCTTCCACGTCACAACAGAGTTGTTTACTGGTGTGGGTTGAATAAATATTCCCGCAAACAGGATAACAAGCTATTGAGTGAAAATTGGTGATCCATTAGCAAATAAATTTCCCTCGAAACTGACTGACAAGTCCATAAACGCAGATGCATCACGTCTTAACTATATTGGATACTGCAAACACCAGAAAAATGAGTTCAACGCTCGCGTTTTGGAAAGGCAGCAGCCTTAAGCCTTTTAATGAAGAAAACCGCAAATTATTAGAAAAACGTTGGTAAATTATTTTTCGTCATCAATTTTTTCCTTGACAACGTATGAATATTCGTGCCTTAATTCACGCCAATTTCTAATCTAAATAGATTAATTGTAAAAGCTTTATTATGTTAATTTTTTAATTTTGAGCAAACATAATGGACGAGAGAGGCAATAATTTGCCTAAATTAGCCAACTACCTGTGTCCCAGGTGTTTATATGGAAAAGGTTGTCGCTGGTAGAGAAGTAGAGGTGCCACCCCGGGCGAGTCGAATTTTCTTATATTTCTTTAATAAAAGAAAATTCTCCCTTACAACATTTTATCTCAAGAAAAGATATTAATTTCAAATATTCAAATTTCTTTGCAATTCTTTGAGTTCACTGGATTGGAAGGAGCGGCAGAAATTCGCTTTTTGGCATTAAATTTGAAATCATTAAATAAGTCCATCATCGACCGATAGAACCTTGCTGCTCCAGTTTGACAACTACAGTTAGTTTTCTTGACCATTCTTTTAAAACACACCTGCTGTTGTTTTACGTGTTCCTGTCAAAAGCGAAAATATATAATGCGCGGAACCGAAAAGCGTTTTGCATACAGTATTTTCTGCAGGGTCAAGAACAATGGCTTGTTCCGTTTATTTTGAACGTGAAATTGCAACGATTTTTTGTATCCTGTTTACCGCATTGGGAATCATATTCCCGTTTGGTTTTGCTTGTACTGGTAAGAGCAATTAATTTTATCTAGTTTCTTAGTGTTTTTTTCTGGTTTTAGTCCATGAGCCAGTAGGGTGGTCGGTATCATCTGGGGGGATTAATCTAAATGGTAATTTTTAGAAAGGTGGAGTAGTAACTAGTCAGAAAATACCTGATAGCAATTGATCGGTGGAAGTTTGTGGACTTGGGCGCCTTTGAAAGTTTTCTATTAGCATGGAAACGAGGCTAAGGAAGAATTGTTGTAATAGCGCCCAGTTAACAACACGAAAATTCCTAAAAATTCGTATATCCTATTCTAGAAGCTTAATCTTACCTTATTTGCTTCTTTCAAAAGTCACGTGCTATGTCACATGCCCATTAAAAGGTAAGGATAAAATTGAGGACGGCGGTATGGGGCCCAGTTCTCGGCCGGGTCCAGTTCTCGGCCACTTTATGTTCAAAAAAGTATTTTTACCCAAAGATAGACTGGTTCCTGTATGTGCGCATTTTAACACAGCCTTGCAGGCGTCCCAGCTAAAAACGTTAGCAAGCCTGACTGTTGAGTCCAACGACCCTTCTGTGGTTTCTGGTACGTTCCACATTTAACGAACAACGATGTCGCAATATAGTCGACAAATGCAACTGAGATATAGTGAGGGCATCCCTGTCTTCAGATCGCGAAGGTGCTATGCCCGTATTTGCCTATGTGAAATGCATGCAGAAATAAAGGACTATCTGCCACTTTCTTACATTGAAGTCAATTACCTCGTTACTGGCTCTTTGTCGTCTAGCTTCTGCCTTTCCATCTTCCATTCACCCGGACAATAAAACTGATGACACGTTCTGTATTGCTGTCGTTTGTTAGGAAACTTTGTTCATGTCTGACTAACGGTCTGAGTTTTGGTGATGCCACGCAACTGATGCCGTTTAGCTCTGCTTATAGATGTCTCTTCTCATTCTTTATTGTCATCCTTTAATAATATAAAAATTAATATTATATAGCGTTTATACATTGCTGTTCTAAGCGCTTTTCAATAATAAAAATCGATTCCTTGGTACGTGTCAAATACTATATATGTATCTTGCCCTGTGCGTCTTCCCTCGGCATTTTATTTACGACTTAAACACCTCCAAAAGACACGAGCTCACTCCGTCAATTCCGAAGCACAGCTACTGGGAACTCGTTCAGCTGCCATTTGCAGATTTATTCCCTAGCAAAGTTGCAAAAGTAGCCATGTTAGTCTTGCGAAGGAAACCAAAAGGGATAAACAAGGTATAACGACAGCGGCTCCCAGTGGAAGCAAGAAAATATTCGCCATCTAAGATTCTATCCTTGTGCCATTGGTTCCTTAGATAATCCAACCAAGAAGAGACCAATTAGGCTTGAGTATAACTGTTGTTTCACAAGAAGCGACCTGTTTCTTCTGAATCAGTCAAGTGAAGTGTCTAATTGGTTTTCAAGAGATCATGGAATTTCTTATCTTGTGGGACTTTACTTCTCCACGCCTTCCTCTTTGAATGCGTTGTAGTATTTCTCACCAGTATCATATGCTCTTATCAGGCTTTTGTGCGAAGTTCTGTGAGATCCTAACGAGATCTTGGTTTTCAGAGAAGGAATGAAACAGATTTTTGGTCAGCTCAACTGCCTTCGCAGAAATGGTTATTGACAATTTTGATACAAGATCGCTGGAGGTCTGTTTGTTACAATTCGTGTTCTGCTTGACTGTACCCCGTCTCTCACCTGCGCATAGTAAAGAGCAAGGTTCTTACCGTTGGTATTCTTGCTGTGCACGCCTGGAATCATCGATCGTATCACACGAAGTGATAGTTCTATGTTGCCCTCTTAAAACTCAAGTAAAAGAGCGAGGGTCACGCCCTTAGCTATATCCACACTTTCACACCCAAAAGATGGCAATCTCTACCATAACGCCACAGCTTTTCAGTGAGCTCTATCATGTCTTCATGACCTCTCTCATAATACAGGTAGAACCACATACCATGTCACTGCAAGGCTTTGGGCATTTTATGGTATTTATATGGTCTATAAGCATGAAAGCCGTGGAAAAATGTGGCGGATTTGCTTTATACAACTACGCTGAAAATGTACCAGCGAATCGGAAGGAAAATCAACTCGAAGTCCCACGCGCGTGAGCTCCTCAGACTGATCGGAAGTGTTCCAGTTTACATTTCTACTCTAAACTTGCATTGGTTACAAATTAGAATTAACACTCGAATTAGCAATAAGACTAATTAGTAGTAATTCTTACGTCTAACGCTAGGTAATAACTACAAACATCCACGAACAGAAGTCACTTCATTAAAAAAACAGCTTCATTTATATATGGTGGGAATAATTGGAAGGGAAGCTCGAAATACACACGAGCCCACTGCATCAACCAGTGCAAGGATATCAAGAATATCAATATTGATAAATAATAAAAAAATATCAACACAAAGAAAACGTAATTATGTGTATGATATACAATGCAGACGCTATTTTGGTGTACATCCCAAGCAAACCGCAAACGCGAGGCGGTCACGTAACTTGCCACGTGATTTATATTACACGTTTTGGAACAACCAATTGACCTGAGAGCCATGCACTAAATAACCTATGTTTCTTCGCAGTTTAATTTGAACAGTTTGGTCTCCAATAGAGTAAGCCAATTTTAATAAGATCATATAGACGAGGGGGGGGGGGGGGGGGGGGGCAGAAAAACCTTCACAATTCACAGAAACTACCTCAGATCGGTTGCTATCAGGCATTTTCTAACTCTATATTCATAGTACTTCTCAAAAAACACAAAGAACTTAAATCCCCCCGGATGATACCGATCACCCAATTTTTGGGGTCTGGCTCATGGACTATTTGTATGAAAGGACCCCTTTCTTCGTAACCCTATTTGATTATTTTTGCACGCGCGGGCAAAAGCGTGCTGTATGACTGCTGGGTTCATGTCCGTCGATGTAACATGAGATGTTTGATGGTCATTTTCATTTATATCGAGTGAAGACATTCGGTCGATAGTTGCACGGGTACTTCGATATGAACGTTTTTACAACGGTTCGCGCTGAAACATTAAAATGACTACTGCTAAACCTACAAACAGTTAAGCACGTCGAATCTTGCACAAACTTTTGCTACAACCTTCTTCGTGTTACTCATAGCTCCTGTTCGAGCTTATTTGCCCATCTCTGTCCCAAGCTTTCCCAATCAGTATTACTTACAATGCAAATTTTTCTCAAATATACATATATAAATTAATTTCTTAAAACAGAAAACTCTTTATTGTAGATTTTCTTTTGTGTCTTTCACAGGTGACGAATGTCGTATCATCATATTCAAGGAACCGATAGAAAACAAGGCAATGACAGGTCACGTGATCAGAGGTGAGGAGGTTCCTAATCAAGGGACCTGCCGACTGATGTGTTATATGGAGCCCAACTGTGTCTCCATTAATTTTGGACCATCAGAACCAGGAAAATACAAATGCGAGTTAAACAGCGCCAGTGATGAGAACAAATTGGCCTTCATGAAGGCCAGGGACTCTTACACCTTCCTAGCTATTGAGGTAACTTTTGACTGGTTCAGTTATGTTTGAGTAAAATTGATTAATCAGGGTTAAACGTATTAAAAAACGCATTAAAAAAACTGGTAAAATGTTCTCTGGCTAGAAAAAGGGGTTTTTGAACACGCTGAGCTTTTGCTCTTCAGCACCGTGAAGTAACTGTCCATTTCAGTGGGTCTTCAGTTACCACAGCAGTCTGGTTACTTGCAGAAGAGATGTAATGGGGGATACCACAGGGCCCGCTACCCTATTTTAGTTTCAGGAATGGCCCAAATGACCCACCTTAACTCCCCTAGCAACAAAAGACCCACTCTTCCTTTTAACCCCCCTCCCCCACCCCCGTCGTCCGCTCTTTGCAGACGTGTAAATACAACACTTTACACATGTACAGTGCTGCTATTATTCTCGTCATTATTAAAAAGGGAAATTAACAATCAATACCCTTGACAAAAATACGTTATCTCGCTTAACATTATCCTTTGGATACATTTTGGTTTAAATTATTTCCTCATTAAAATCTGAGCCCAAATTAGTCATTAACTAACGGAGGCTGCAATGGTTAATATATCAGTGTTACAACAAACCCATTGAACGGTTAATAATATTTTTCCAGCATTGATTTTGGCGTATCTATGCAATTTTCGTTTTTTTAACAGAATCATTGTAGTAGCAGTCCATGTTTAAATGGCGGTACATGTCAAGTTGGATTCTCCAGTAAAGGTTTTCGTTGTATCTGTCGCGATGGATTCCCAGGAAAGAACTGTGAAGGTAGTGCATCTTTTCTTCAGCCTTTTTTTTAATTTACCACACAATTGCCTCATTTCATATCCACTTTTCTTTCAACCGATCGAATATCCCAGAGCCAAATATATCCACAGATTGCCTGTAAGTAATTAAATTTTCTATTATTCTGTTTTGAAATTTCTGTTCACACTTTAATGTATCGTCATACTTAACACGTTTTTCGTAACTGATGCTAAGATCAAGTTACTTTTTCTAATTTTATAATGACTCTAATTTAAATTGACTGATAGATAAAGATGTATTTCATCAGGTCTGCTGGGGTCAGACTTTAGTATTACTTTTGGAATTTTTTCATTATACATTGAGCTTTCCCATAGTCAAACCGCCTCTTTTCTCTACGAAATATTGCTCGGGGTATAAAATAATCAAATTCCTAAAGAGCCCTTCCTACACCACCTCCCCCCCCCCCCCCCCCCTCCCACCGCTTCACTTACTCGAGAAAATTCAGGCACAAAAGTGCATGGTTTTACTCTGTTTGATGCGTAAACTGTCCTATTGTAAGTATACCATTACTTTATCGTTACTTGTCTGTGAGAAGATTGATAACGGAGTTTTCTACTTAAGAATAGTAACAATGTCTGATTTTTACACCATAAAAGCAAATTCTGTAGCAATTACGACCACCCAATTATTCTAAAAACAAATCTTTTCCATCGTTAGCAAAGTCTTGCAGCGACTTAAAAAGACTCAACCATACAGCAAAAAGTGGTAATTACGTCATTGACCCTGACGGGGAAGGAGGCTTACCGCCTTTATACGACATCACCTGTGACATGACTGACAAGAGTGGAGTTGGCGTGACCGTCATAAGTCACGACAGCGAAACAAGAACGCTGGTGAAAGGATGTGAACCTGCAGGGTGTTACTCGCGTGACGTCAATTACAAAGAAGCAAGTCTTTCCCAGCTGGTGAGTCTCACCAGAGTTTCCACACACTGTGAACAGTTCATCGAGTATGACTGTCGTGGCTCGGTCTTGAGTGCAGCTAATCGGAACAAGGCATTTGGATGGTGGGTGTCACGTGATGGCAATGCTATGAAATACTGGGGCGGAGCATCTCCTGGCAGTGGAGAACAGATTTGCGCATGCGGGATGAACAACACATGTGCAGACACCAGTCGTCCTTGTAACTGTGATAAGAATGACCTTACGTGGCGTGAGGACAGCGGTCTCCTTACTGACAAGACACATCTCCCAGTTAAACAGCTGAGGTTTGGAGACACTGGGCAAAGTGACGAGGAAGGTTTCCATACACTGGGCAAGTTCAAGTGCTTTGGAAACGCCTGATTGTAAGGGGTTGTGCAGTGATATTCACTTTTTTCCATTGAATGTGCACATCAAATTAAAATAGCGCACTACTACATGGCACTGAGAATCATGGAGAATGCAGCCGTAGTAAGGACAAACTATTCGACACAAGGAGGTTAGCGTACTAGTCTGGCACTGTCGCTCTCGTACACACAATAGAACTCTTATATCATAATATAATCAGGTTATTGATTTGACAGCGATTGGTTGATGCCTGTCATCTATTAGAGTGTAGACACACAAATGACGTCACTCCGTGGTGTGACTCGCGCGCGTGATCAGATTTCATAGTCCAAGTCAGTCTTCTCGGGAAAATGTTTCAAAACTTGCAGCGAAAACAACAAGAGAAAGTTCAGCTTAATTATAAATCTACATAGAGGAACAATCTGCCCTAATACTGCTCACCTTTCAAGACATTTAACTGGGCTAAACAAGCATAAATAATAAAGTTAAATAATTGAACAAAACAGCTCCAAAAGGTTAAAACTATTTCCTGGCTCATTTTGAAACAAAACTATTTAACTCGCACGTCAAGTAAAACACTTACTTGTCCCAAAACTAAGCATAAGCCCATGGGTATATTTGTGGGAGAGCTTGAAAGGATTTTACTTGCCAGATTAGGGAGCATTATTAAGGTGGGGAAGAGGCTTGTTTTCGGTATTTTATTTTCTTTCCCCGAAGGTGTTTTTAAAAACAATACTGTAATTAGTTACAAAAAAGAAATGAAATAAAAGTTGAAAAACTGATAATTAAATTAAATACTTAATATTGTAAATATTGCTGTAGGAGCTTATGTTGCAAGGCCTTTTTAGTTTTTTTTTTAGTTTTTTTTTTTTGCAGTTTATCAAGAGAGTATGTACTCTCTTGAGTTTATAGGACAAAGAAACATTTACGGAAATGCTCGCCTGTATAGAACCATATAATTAACAATTAGTATTCATTCAAAATATTTCTCCGTCTCTGATTGGCTTTCAATCCCCAGCTAATTCCAGCTAACCAGCCAGCATGGACAAAATTTGGAAGACGTTTCTATTATTCTATTCTATTCTATTCTATTCTATTCTATTCTTTTCTATTCTATTCTATTCTATTCTATTCTACTATCCTCTCTCGTAAGGATACCTTTTTCGATCTTTATTCGCGCCAGAATTTTTTGCAATTGTGGCGGGATAACGATCGGAAACCTTACCTTTGCAAAAAGCTGCGAGCAGAGCAGGGCTTTGTAAAGATTTTGTCGTGCAATTTTTGACTGACCGGGAGAAGTGAGTGTTTGCGCGAAAACATCTCTGCAGTGATGGCAGCGCCACTGATTTGCACTTGAAGGCGCGTAAAACTCGCGCGTATGTGCCAAGGTAACGGGCCGCAGGTGTGACAAAAAAGTCCCTGAGGAAAACAGCTTAAAGGGGGCTCAAATTCAGCCTAGAAAGGGCTTTTTTTGACACTGACAGGTAAGATTGTACACAAATTATCCCGCGCTCGTTTGCGTCGATTTTGGTCGCAAATAGGCGCGGAAGAAGTGAGTTTAAACGATTTCGCACAGCGCATTCAAATTGTTTTCTAAAAAAAGTTGCCTCCCTTGTTACTTTATTGTATTGTAAGTAGAAAATTAGCATTTTGCAGATCCGCTCGCGCACTTGAACACCTTTGCACACGATAGCGGTGCTGTCGTGTTTATCGACGCTGACCGTGCATAAGAAAAACAACACAGAAAACGAACGAAACCATGTGAATAATATTATTTATTAATTTGTTCATGTCATCGAATATTGTGGTCAACCTGTGAGTTACCCAATCAGAGCGCGCGGAAAGCACTTTTCAAATGTGTGGTATATATATCTTATTAGACATTTTAATGTGTAGTATCGGTGTGTATTTTTACGAGTCATGCAGTATTTTGGCAAGCAAATGATAAGTAAAAAGTTACAGTGATACTACACACTAAAATGTCTAATAAGAAATTTATTATTATCCAACGTTTTCGTTTCCCCAAAATTTTGACTTGCCAAGGTTTTTTTAAAAACCTTAGGTAACATTACAACATAACACATTTGAATGGAAACATCATTTGTAAAAAAATTAAGAACCTCCTAGCTGTCAATTTTCTTTTTTTACCTAGGGAACAATTTATCAAACGTTGTTTAACAAACACGCTAAGCATCATCGTTTATCACGTACGTGAGAACGAGATCCAACGATACCAAATCACAAACAGATTAAAAATGGACAAAGTACTTGTATAACCCCAACGGGAATTAATCGTCGTACAGTGCAACAGCTCTTAACATAACAAATTCACTGATGTTTTATCTTCACGTCATTTACTAAAGACAGTCTTTCTTAATACTCCTAACAATGCGTTCACGCTACAGGAACTTTTAATTAGCTTTTAAAAAGTTTTTCGCGTTTGCAATATATCGGTAAAATGTTTAGCCTCCTACGCAAACGTTTCTTGGAGTCGTCGAACGTGTGACGAGACCAAAAAGCGTCTGCGTATGAGGGTTAACGAAATTTAAAAAAGTGTCCTTGGCAGAAAGTAAACTTTGTCATCAATTACCCCTCCCACTTAGATTCCTTCGCGGCTAACTTTTAATTGAGCGTTTAGCATGGATGATTTTCTTCAGATTTGACTTCCGCCTTTCAGTGTGTTGTCTGGATATACTTTGACGTTTAGAATGAATTCAATTTCCAAGGTTTTATCGCAGAGAAATTTATTTCCTTCGGGTTTTAGCATTTTCCTAGATCCATTCAATAGAAATTTCTTTGTAGGTCCTTAAGGTGATAATAGGTAATTCCTTGTAAGGTGAAAGTATCTCCGCGGAATGAAACTGAAAATAAAGTATTTAATTTTGAAGAAGGCCCCTTTTAACACCATCTAAGTGTCTAATTTACTATTAACGGGATATTTCTAAAATGCTCATGCAGTTTTCTCACCTCCTTCGTGAACTGACAACGGTTTGCTGATTGCAGGAGTTCCAAAGCACATCCCTAAAAGGGTGACTTTGCATCCGATCAACGCCAATCCTTGCTAGCCAGGTGAAAGATCGTGATTTCGTATTTCTCTATGATGTATTTTCGATTTCCAAAGCCTTATAAAGTTGTAAAGCAATCGAATTACCTTCTAGTTTGAACTGCATTTTATTAACAGAATATATTACATTTTTCTGAGGGTCAAATAAAACCACTGTGATTTCAATGGAATAATTTGGCGGTTTGCACTGTGACTTCAACGGAATAATTTGGCGGTTTGACTATTTTTACAAACATTAAGCACGTCCAGCGTGGATCGGAGAAAGGGTACATATGTTTCTACATTTCAGAAGGCCATTGAGTCACCTGGTTCGCAGGTAGTTAGTAAGTTAAGGTCAAATTTGCATTTTTTTCGTGACAGGAATGAGTTAAGGTCGCGGGGGACACCTTAGGCAATCATTGTGCATTTATTTAAAGCGTGATGCACGAAACGCAACGACTGACATCGACAAGTGTACGGAATATTCAGGACTGAATAAAATATGATGCGTGATTTGAAGAGTTCACGTGTGGCACGGACCTTGTGATGCCAAGAAAAAGTCAGTGGCCCCAGTCAACAGAACAGTAAAAGATTCAAGTCGTAGACAGAAAACGTTTGTTTGCATTTCAAAATCTGCTGTAGGAGATTTTGTCTTGTTTATGAAGTCAGATTATTTCAAAGTGCATTTTGGTTGAATTTTTTTTCTTTGTAAGACTGAGACCATTCTGCTCCGCATCGTTCTTGTCTGATCTCAAAGTTAAAGCGTGGAATGCTGGGAATGCAATTACCATAATTGCCTCCCTTGGCACTCGTGTTTTAATCGGAATACCTTCGGAAATCTCTAAGTTTGTCCTTTTCCGACAATTTTGTGTCCAAGAATTAGCGCAGATTTAGAAATTCATGAGCTGGCACTGCAGAGAGGTAAACTAGGAATACTGTAGTGTGTCATGACAGAAACGGAATTCTAAAAGAGCGCTTTTAAAAAAAGGTAGAAATTTCGATTTGCACATTTAAACGACTTTTACTCGATGGCAAAGTTTAAATTAAAAAATCCCCTTCTGTCATGACACCCTAGAGGTTTATTTCGACTGATCTATATGTCATAAAATCACAGAGTGCTGTCTTCTACTCGATCCGCAAACTTGGACACAAAATCATGGATTTTTCAATTCTGCACTAATGGTGCTCTAGCGTCGCCGTAAAGTGCAATCTACCAAATCAAAGACAACATTCGTAAACTTCCATTATTCTTTTATGTCTCTGGAAAATTTCAGCTCAATTGCACCCAAATCAGCTGAAATATAACCGTTTTTGAAAGATGAAGGACAGAAAAAAATTTTGCCTAGTGAATTTATTCACAGACAGGTGTCCCCCGCGACCTTAAGGAAAATATAATGGCCCTCTCGTGATGTATGCTTAAACGGTGGCGTGAATACAGACGCGAATGTTCATCACGTTCTCAAGGAAAAAAATATGAAATGATTTACCAAGATTTTTTTTGGTAGTTTGCCGTTTTCTTTCTTTAAAAAAGGTTAAAGTATGTTGAGAGGAATGTGGTATACGATATTTGAGACGAATTCGCTATTCTGGTGTTTACGATATCCAATGTGGCCAAAACATGCTATAATTGAATAAATGTACTAATGGATGTGTCAACTTTTTGGGAGGTAATTATTTGCTAATGGATAATAAATCTTTAGTTCATAGCTCTTTATCCTGTTTGCGGCGATATTTATTCAATCCTGCAGATAAATAAGTTTTTATTATAACATGGAACCTCTCTTGTAAACTTCCATTCCAACACTTATCCAGAAATAAAAGTTGATCGAAGGATCAATTTCTCTTGTATTAAAATGTTCTTATTGCTTATGTTTTGTGGGGTTTTAGGTCAGTCGACGTTAAAAGGACAGACAGAACATATAACCAGAAAACCTCGCTGAAAAGTTATAAACTGAAATCAAATTTCACGCTAATCTTGGATCAGCTAAATAGAGCTTCGGACAACCTGCCCAGATATAAAGTCTCGAGAATGAAAATAAAATAATCATATTTTGCTACAGATATGCTGATTAACCTCACTAGAGAGTTGTAATGTATTCCAAACAATAATTGCCTCCGGCAAATTTAGAAGGAGTATCTTTTTGCATCACAACTACATTATTCCTGAAACAGTTGAAACGTAAGGAGAAGTATTACTGAAATGTAAAGTAGTAAAAGGTCGATCATTTTTTAACTAGAGAGTTTTAGGGCTTTCTAGGGACTTCAGTAACCAAGCAAGATTTATTAGCATTCTTTCAAAAACACCTGCCGTAGTTAAAGTTGTAAGAATTGTTCAGAAGAAAAAGCCTCTGGCAAATTTAGCAAAATTTGTCTGCATCATAACGGCACTGAAATTCTTAGATTTTATGTGAACTAGTTGAAACGAAGAATGAAAACGTGGAATTTGTAAAGTAAAGTAGCAAGAATAACTAGAGAGTTCTAGGGCCTCCTGGGGACGTCCGTAACCAAGGAAGATTTTATTAGCATTCTTTGCGAAAACACCTGCTGCAGTTCAAGTTCTTCCTCTTAAAAGTGACACTATATACAGGTCAATACCGAGGAGTGTTTTGCGTAATCAATCCTGCAGATAAATAAGTTTTTATTATAACATGGAACCTCTCTTGTAAACTTCCATTCCAACACTTATCCAGAAATAAAAGTTGATCGAAGGATCAATTTCTCTTGTATTAAAATGTTCTTATTGCTTATGTTTTGTGGGGTTTTAGGTCAGTCGACGTTAAAAGGACAGACAGAACATATAACCAGAAAACCTCGCTGAAAAGTTATAAACTGAAATCAAATTTCACGCTAATCTTGGATCAGCTAAATAGAGCTTCGGACAACCTGCCCAGATATAAAGTCTCGAGAATGAAAATAAAATAATCATATTTTGCTACAGATATGCTGATTAACCTCACTAGAGAGTTGTAATGTATTCCAAACAATAATTGCCTCCGGCAAATTTAGAAGGAGTATCTTTCTGCATCACAACTACATTATTCCTGAAACAGTTGAAACGTAAGGAGAAGTATTACTGAAATGTAAAGTAGTAAAAGGTCGATCATTTTTTAACTAGAGAGTTTTAGGGCTTTCTAGGGACTTCAGTAACCAAGCAAGATTTATTAGCATTCTTTCAAAAACACCTGCCGTAGTTAAAGTTGTAAGAATTGTTCAGAAGAAAAAGCCTCTGGCAAATTTAGCAAAATTTGTCTGCATCATAACGGCACTGAAATTCTTAGATTTTATGTGAACTAGTTGAAACGAAGAATGAAAACGTGGAATTTGTAAAGTAAAGTAGCAAGAATAACTAGAGAGTTCTAGGGCCTCCTGGGGACGTCCGTAACCAAGGAAGATTTTATTAGCATTCTTTGCGAAAACACCTGCTGCAGTTCAAGTTCTTCCTCTTAAAAGTGACACTATATACAGGTCAATACCGAGGAGTGTTTTGCGTACAGTTATAACTGTTTGATGAGGAAGTGTGCAAAAGATGACTTGTTTCACTCATTTTGAGCTTGAAATTGCAACTGTTTTTCCTTTCCTTTTCATCTCATTTGGAATCATATTCCCGTTTGGTTTTGCTTGTACTGGTACGTATAATTCAGTTTATTTTGCTGAGTTTCTTATTTTTTCTGGTTGTACGAGATGGCCCGTTCCTTCGTTACCTTGCATGATTATTTTTGCCTTTTAGTTATTTACTCTGACTAAAACGTGCCGTATAACTGATGGATTTATGTCCCTCCATCTCACAGGAGACCGTTTGGTCGATAACTTCACGGGTACTTATAGGTGAAAGATTTCCGCAAACAGCTCGAGCTGAAGCATTTCTATCGAACCGTCATGGTACCTACGTCAGGCAAACAAACTTGAACAAACTCAAAAACACATCGGAAATACTTGTTCAAAGATAAAATATTGCCAATAGTCACATATGTTCGATTACTCTTTAGGACGACTGCCTGTAAATATCGAGAATCCCAAGACAGGACTAAAAATTCGAATTTTCTTTTATTTCTTGAAGAAGACCCTTTTGGTGAACTATTTCTAGAAATAATTTATTGACGAAAAAGGATCCAAACACGCAATAAGAGGGTGAGTTTCAATATTAGAGTCGTTCTAAATTTTCTTTTGTGTCTTTCACAGGAAACGAATGTCGCATCATCATGTTCAAGGAACCAATAGAAAACAAGGCAATGACAGGTCACGTGATTAAAAGTGAGGAGGTGCCTAATCAAGGGACCTGCAGGCTGATGTGTTATATGGAGCCCAACTGTGTCTCCATTAATTTTGGACTATCAGAACCAGGAAAATACAAATGCGAGTTGAACAGCGCCAGCGACGAGAACAAATTGGCCTTCATTGAGAACAGGGAATCTTACATTTTCCTAGCTATTGAGGTAAACGTTAAGGCTTAAGTAGCAGTTGCAGAAAGATCGTATGTCACGTGCCAACTAAACAGGAGAAGTTAAAAATTAAATATGGCGCATTCTGATTTAAAACGTTTGCCTGGTGTATGTTAACGTTTTCTTCATCATTTCTCCCCACTGAAAAAAATTAGTTTGGTTCTGCAGTCTATAAAATCAGAGGCAAAGTGTAAGGTTTTGGCTTTATATGGGCTAATGAAAAAAAGTCGTAGAAATTACGACCACCTAATTATTCTTTGAAGCGTTTCTGTTTAGTCTAAATCTCTTTCTCATCGCTAGCAAAGTCCTGCAGTGACTTAAAGAGGCTTGACCCAGCAGTAAAAGATGGGACTTACGTCATCGACCCTGACGGTGAAGGAGGCTTGCCACCGTTATATAACGTCACCTGTGACATGACTGACAAGAATGGAGTTGGCGTGACGGTCATAAGTCACGACAGCGAAAAAAGGACGCTGGTGGACGGATGCAATCCTCCGGGTTGTTACTCGCGCGACATTCAATACACGGAAGCAAGCTATCAGCAGCTGGCGAGTCTTACTAGAGTCTCCACACACTGTGAACAGTTTATCAAGTATGAGTGCATTGATTCAAAGATGTTCAAGAACAGCCAATATCATGCTTGGTGGGTGTCACGCGATTCTGCTAAGATGACGTACTGGGGCGGAGCAGAACCCGGTAGTGGTAACTGCGCATGCGGGATGAACAAGTCATGTGTGGACACCAGACAAGCTTGTAACTGTGATAAGAATGACTTTACATGGCGCGAAGACAGCGGTCTCCTCACTGACAAGACACATCTCCCTGTTAAACAGCTCAGGTTTGGAGATACTGCCACCGCAAAAGTGGCCTCGATGAGCAAGGCTACCACACACTGGGAAAGTTCACGTGTTATGAAATTGCCTGACTATCTCCGTCGCAGCGAACTGGGTTGAGAAGAAGAAACTCTAGGAATGCAGTAAAAACCCGCGAGTAAGAACCTAGTAGTTTAAGAAGCTGCTGGCAGAAATTTGTCATCTTAATACCCAAAAATAGTACCCAGTGGGTACATGAGTCTAATGCGTCATGGATTGTTAGTGCGATTGAAATATGTTGGAAGTAGTTTCGGTATTTACGGCATAGAGCAAGAGGTGTAATAGAGGTTTGGTAGTAAGAGTGGTTCAGAAGAAGTCGATAATATTTGTTCTCTTAAGTATATATATTTAGAAAGTTGACGAAATGTTACATTTGAAATAGGAAAAACATGTTACTTAGGGTTTGAGTTCATCGATTCCTGTTAAAAGATTGGTGCATTGTAGACCATAGGAAGATCGTACAGATTAAGAGGAGGGGGGGGGGGGGGGGGGGGGCGGTGGGGAATCCTGAAAAATGTGTTTGCAAAAGCAAAAAAAGCCCAACTAAATTTTTTGCAGGCATGAAAAAAATTGTCTGCAGGAAGATGACACCGGAAAAAAAATGTTTTCACAGACACCGATACAGAGAAAAAATTGTCTGTCTTGGAAAAATTTTCATCCCCCATCTTCCAAAAGAATAATGGTCCGCCCCATAGATAGACAAGATACAGCCGCTTATTTAGTATTCTTAATATCCTAAATCCCATCAAAATAAGCCAAAATATACATTTTTTTCAATTCCTTTGTAATTTATGCAATACTGCTCAACAAAGATTTCAATTTCCTTAAACGTTTCGACACGGGAGAGCAAAGAAAACATTGCGTGCAGAATGTAATTTAATTAAGCGAAATATTTTCACGTCTATTAAAAGGCTGGTTTTCACTAGCGCATAAGCACAAGCATAAGCATAAGCACAAACACTCGCACAAGCAAGTGAGGACACCCACGACATAAGCATAACATAAGCATAACATAAGCACAAGAAGAACGAACATTGTTCGTTCTTCTTGTGCTTATGTTATGCTTATGTCGTAGTGCGAACGCGAGTGAAATAAGCATAAGCATAAGGGTTATAATCCGCCATCTTGATTGTAGTTGAGGAAAGCTGATATCGAGGAATTTTGTTATTACTGCGCCTGCGTATGCTCTTATGCTTATGTCCTGGTGTTCTCACTTGCTTCTTAATTTCTTATGCTTATGCTTATGCTTATGCTTATGCTTATGCGCTAGTGAAAACCAGCCTTTAAACACTGCAAGCAGTTGAATGAAAGAGTTTTGTTTTCATGACTGAGAACAGCTTTCAAATAGTCAATACATGGAAATAACAGTCAGATTTGAATTTAATAACTATTAAAGCGAGTTTTCATTCTGTCTTAACTACTTTTTGGCAAGTTTCAATGTTTATGCAAATTTCGCGCGAAATGTAACTGTCTTGTTTTCAAGCTCAAGATTGAATCTTGAATGGTGAAAACAAAACTCTTTTTAATGAAAGTTGCATTCTGTGAATGAAATCCTACGTCAGTTGAATTGAACAATCAATTGCTGACTACAATGTTATTTAATTTTCCATTTTTTTTTCAAAGTTACTTTTTGTTTACGAACACAAATTTCAGTTCCGGATTTTTTTCATCGAAAGATGTCGATTTCACGTTGTGTTTCCCCAGGGAATATAAAAAAACATGCAGCTGGAAGGAGAACATTTTCAGTGGCTTCACACTTGAAAACGTGGATTCATATTATTTTGCAGTGTAAAACATTTATTCCAATTACATACATGACAATTTCTTTTACAAGTGCGCGTCGTGCTCGAGCTCCGTTCGACCGTTGCTTCGTTAACAAAATCCTTGCTTCCTGATTGGATTACGATCACCGCACCAAGCCCGCAATGAGGCGGGCTATTGTTCAAGCACAATTACACCAAATGATTATCGATCCCGAACCATTCCCAGGGCATTGCTAACAGCTTTTTTCTACTACATAGTGTCTTAAGCGCATGCGCATTAGACTCAAAAATATAAGAACCTGTTTAGCCAAGAAAGATCAAGCAGGTTCGTATATGTGGGTTACAATTAAATTATGATAAAACTTTGAACAAAGGAGTTTGACATTGCAAATTTGTGTTACAAGAATATTCTGTACCAAGCTGTCTTTACAAATAAAAGTATTAATTCCTACAAGTGTTGTTCAATTTTTTAGGCTTATCATAACACAGTTGTGAATAAATGCTGTATATTTAAGGACCAAAATCAAGTTTGTTTATTTGTCAGGTAATCAACAGCTGTATCTCCTTCGAAGAAATTAAGAACCTAATTTTAATTAAAAGGATCTACTTAATCTAAATTGCTAATAACTACCCCAAAATACAACAACTTATTTTGCCAGACTTAAAGGGGCAGTCTCACCAAAATTTCGTGCTACTTGAAAATCCAATGAAGGTGTTGGTATCAATTGGGAATTGCCTAACCTTGTTAAAATGCATTGTACTAGTCACAAAAGTTGTTTAAAACCGGTGTGGCTACGGACGGGGAGGAAAGAAGTGGTCTAAAATTTGAAAACGTCGGGCCGACGTTTTCAAGTTTGACAGTGTTACATGGAGGAAAATCACTAAAAAACTATCGATTATGGTTTGTTCACATCCGAGAGAGTGAATTTATGCCTTTTTTGTCATTAAAAGGTTACTCTGTTGATCAGTGAGTGCACCTTTATAATTCTAGCATAGTTTACACAAAAACTTAGAAGACCTCTCGTGATACTGCCCCTTTAAAACAATGTAGGTTCTTACACGCGGGTTTATACTGTATAAGATTTCTTTAGCATGATAAAAATCGCTTCTGTCTTGGCAAACCCATTTAAAAAAGCATTGATATGAGAATTAGAAGTTTTTAATGGTATATAACAGTTTAATCCTTGACGTATAGTATATGAAATGATTCATATAAGAACTGCAGATATATATATGAAGGTGATAAGTGATCGTCGCAGTGAATTTCCAATTGAAGCAATTGGAATGAAGAAGCCTGAAAAATACCGGTGCGATGCTCTACCAACTGAGCTATGAAGCCACAGATTGGGAGCGAGGTCAATTGTGAGTTCTTATTTTGTGAGTTTTTATTTTCTTATAAGAACTCACAATTGACCTCGCTCCCAATCTGTGGCTTCATAGCTCAGTTGGTAGAGCATCGCACCGGTATCGCGGAGGTCACGGGTTCGAATCCCGTTGAAGCCATGATTTTTTTTCAGGCTTCTTCATTCCAATTGCTTCAATTGGAAATTCACTGCGACGATCACTTATCACCTTCATAGTTTAATCCTTGCTTAAGACAAATCTAATACATTTCAGAGACAAAGGAATGCATTTCAACTTCATATCGATTCATCACAAGACAGAGAATCAAAACGTGATCCATAATGCAAATCTGTAACGAGGGTGTTGTTTGTTTTAACAGGGGTGAAGTTTCCGTCTAAATTACAGCATCGCCGTTTTTCAGCCAACGGTTACCAAGAAGTTTGACTTCATAGCCGTCTTGCTTTGTAACGTTTCATTTTCCTTCCAGCATGTCCAGTGTCAGCGCATTATGTGGGACGCTGGCAGGCCGTAATCAGTTTAAAGTAAATATGCACATTAAAGAAGTCACAACGAAAATTAATAAGAATGCTAATTAAAGGCGTAAGCTAGGTTTGTACCAACAGCTTTTTTCTGAATAGCACGGTGTTTCAAAATCTTTGCAAAATTCGTTAGGTAGACAAAATAACACAAATAGCGCTAATTTTACTAATTTAGAGAGTGTGCGGTTGGGTTTAAATTTCTACTCTGAAATAGAGGTTTTCAAGTGCGTAGCCGATATAATTTTTTTGTAAAATATTAATTCCACTAGTATAGTATAGTATACTTATGCGAATGCGACAGTCTGGGTTCTGGCGAGCTCGGAATGAATGTTTATATACTGTCGTGACTTATGACCGTCACGCCAACTCCATTCTTGTCAGTCATGTCACAGGTGACGTTATTGCCAACGAGGCAGCCGAGCCAAGAGGCGAGGCTGACGAGGCCGCAGAATCAAAGAGCCGCGTGTATACCAGAAAAATTCTCAACTTCTGCGTAAGGTACTTTTTTTAACCGTATTTGGGTGTAAGTAAAACCCCATATTTGGGTTGTATTGTTCTTCCAAACTGGTTCCCGGTCTCTTTCTCCTTGCTAAAGAGCAAATGACCAAAATGGCGTCCACGCGGCTGGCTGTTAAAATTTTCAATGTGCTCATTCACTCCTTGTACGATAAATACACTTTTTTGGAACTCTAAATGGAAAGAGAATACCCAACAGAATACTCGACCGCCGAAAAAATGAACACCAAGGTCTTCAAAGCGATGAAATAATCTTTCGACTTAGGAGATTTCTGAAGAGAGACACGAAAATCAAGAGCGGACTACTGACTTCAAATGGAGTTTTCTTGACTTACGAGAATGCCACGGTCGGGTAAATGTTACCTTTAAGTGTTGCTTTTGTTTATGGCAATTGTTTAACCGATGATTTCATCCCAAATCAAATAACGTTTATATTTTCGCTCAAAGGAATAAAATCAATACCAAGCGACACTCACTAAAATTACTGCATGTCATACACGCAAGAAATTAAAATTGAAAGTTTTTTGCTGCTAACGGCAAATGTAATGTTTACTTGATATATTAAAATTCTGTCTCTACATATTCCTTCAGTGTCCGTTTTGGTTTTGTTTTCTATTCATTTTTTCGCTTGGGAATTGAGTTTTGCGTAAACATGACATCGAATGACAATTTGCATGCAAGACTGAAATCTGTGCCGTCATTGCTTGATTACTGAAAAGCGTCTACAGAATATTAGCAGCTTTGATTTTGGGGTTTTATTTATGAGAAGTTCTTGAAATGCAACTATCCCTTTTGTGTTTGGAAACATTTTAACCATCGCGTGTTGCAATAAAAAAAACAGCCATCCAAACCTCATCAGAAGCATGCATATCACCTATGCTTCTGACCTCATTTATTGCCCACATTTTGGGACATTTTTAACTTTGCAAAAATTAAAAGATTTGCCAAGAGTTATCAATCTGTCAAACCCGTGTCATTTAATATACACTAGAGAAAGAGCACTTTCTTCTCGTATTACCTAAACTACGATTTACCATATTTTGCTCATTTCAAATTAAAAAGTTCTATCGAAAACCATTCGGTATCCGTTCGCTTACGAACAAACATGAATATTTCGCTCGTTGGCACTTACCGAAAGGTACAACTAGTATGAGGGTGGCAAGCCTCCTTCACCGTCAGGGTCGATGACGTAAGTCCCATCTTTTGCTGCTGGGTCAAGCCTCTTTAGTCGCTGTAGGACTTTGCTAGCGATAAGAAAGAAATTTAGACTCAAGTGCAATATGTTGTTTGGAAATAAATGAAAAGCGTTCAATTGGCCATGTTCTAAACGAGCAGGGGACTGGGTACGAACATATTTTCTCTTCGGTACAAACATTCAATATCGATTGAATTGAAAAATGGGGCACGTCATCTGAAAGAGCACCAAAAAATTAGTAAATTCACCAAATTTGACAGTTTTTGGTTTAAACCCAATGGATTGGAGGGACAGGCGTCCTCCAATCCATACTAAGCTCTCTTATTTTCAAAGTGTACCATGCCTTTGCGTTTAAACCAATAACCATTAAATTTGGTGAATTTACTAATTTTTGGATGCTCTTTCAGATGACGTGCCCCATTTTCAATTCAATCGATATTGAATATTCGCACCAAGAAAAAAATCTGTTCGTACCCAGTCCCCTGCTCGTTTAGAACATGGCCAATTGGAAGTACTTAAGAGAATTTTACTAAAATAATAAGATTATTCGCACTCAATTTCTATGAGGTGATAGTTGATGAGACGGCACACCTCATAGAAATTTCAGGCTCATATTTTTATTGTTAAACAGAGCCCGGCTAAGAACTACAGAAACCTATTACCCCGGATGTGCGAATTGTTTGTCAAATTTCATAATTATTATGACTGTTGTAATGATCTAAAAGCATCACACATACAAAACGGCGGATGATGGCAAGAGCATTGGACACCTCCATGATTTGAAATTTCATAAAGCACTCTGTTAAAACTAATGTGAGCGCTTGTTAGCACTTTGTATAACCGGCAGGATGACTTGCGTGTTTTCTCGGTGTGGCCAAAACAAAAATATCTGTAATAACCACGTCTATTAAAAAAAAATTCTCGAATATAATTGGTTAATTCTTGGAAACGTTTTCATTTTTATTAAATTGGAGCTCAAGCAGCTTAGTTGTTCAATAATAAAACGTTCGCGTGCCACGCACTTGATTGGGTTCCTCCATGTGATTTTAAACAGCTTTAAATTAAAGACTTGTTATACTGCAAAGATTTCTTGGGTACCTTGACCAGACTATATAACTCTTCTTGTCGCTCTCAAATCCCCCTTTCTTAGTACTCTCTCTATTGTACCTAGAGAAACCTTACAGCAAAGTCACTCGAAGATAAAAAATAAGGAACGCTGCTATAATGAAAATGAATAACATCTCTTACGTATATAAATAAATGGATGTCTGACATGTTGACTGCGATAGCAAAATACTGGAAAGGCACTCAGCTTTGTGTTTAAACTTACAAATGAGGTTCCCTTTAAATAACTTAACGTTTTAAGGGTTTCTGTTACACAGAAATTTCAAAATCATTTGGGAAAACAAAATAATGAATTCAAAATGTTGGGAACACAGGTGCAAATATTTACCGCGCAGTCATGAAAATTATTTTTAAAGAACGCTTGTCACCTGTGTTATTTTTGCTTTTTAAAATAAAGGTTTAAACCTGTTCCGTTTTATTGAGTCGTGAGACTGATTATGAAACCCGGCTTGAAACTCCAAACAGCTGACAAAGACGCTGTTTTCGAGCTTCATTAACAAGACTGTTGCACAGAAAACATTATCCTCTTTAGTCAATATACCATGCAATTTAATGGCCAACGCGAAGGTTGTCAGTTGATATCTGTCAGTTACCCGGCGGTTTTATGTCTCGATCAAACTTTTAATAACAGTTGAAGTTTTAATGGAGATATAATAGCCTGTGCGGCAAATTTGGAAATATCTTAGTGCATACTCGGACGTTTATTTATCTCGGCTCGCTAGCCTGTTTATTCAACCCCAGCAGATAAGGTAAACCTTACAATTATAAAGTGGAACTTCCTTTCTTTCAGAGAAAACCTGCGCTGAAAAATATATGTCCCGGGATAAAGTAGATATTTTTTTCAACAAGAGCCAGCTGCCGATTGCCAATATTTTAATTCTCGTATGTCTGGATCGGCTTTTAATAACAGTTGAAGTTTTGATTGAGTTTAGTAGCCTAGACGACAAATTTGAAAATATCAGCGTGCATACTGATGACCAAGCAATTCTTAACTTTTCAACGTGGAGCAAAAAAAAACCAAAACCAAAAAAACAGTTGGTATTCCCCTAACATGGACGTTAAAGTCGATCCTCGATTACTTCAAAATGCAAAATTCAAGGAATTTTACCAGTACCAATTATCTATGATGACACTTATATGCAATCTTTAAAATAGCACCTGCAGTAGCTGAAGTCGTCAGTCTGTCAAAATTAATGTGACAAAAAAAAACGGCTGGGCGGAATTGTTGAGTGTTTTGTACACAATATTATACGTGGTCAAACGATGCCCTGAAGACTGCTTCTTTGAAGCATTTTGAGCGTAAAATGGGAATTTTCGTTGCTATCCTTTGCATTTTGTTTGGAATCGTATTTCCATTCGGTTCTGCTTACACCGGTGAGTATTACTTTGTAACGATAAATATTGGGATGTTTTTAAGGACGTCAAAGTTACTTTAATTTTACTCTTTGACTTGATGGGAAGCGCAGTCGAAAGCGCAATATGAACGTCCCTGCTCTGGAGAAGGCACTCGTCATAGTGTCCACAGCATAACATTTTGTTTAAAAACTTGCAAAAAATTCTATTCTCCATGACTTTTTGATCTGTGGTGCTCCAGGTGAATTTTTCATCACTGGGATGCAGACATCTTTGAAATTAAGGATGCATTTATATTTTATTGGAGATTTTATTTTACTTACCTTCTTTATCGTTTTTGGTGAACGGACAGTTTAAATCCTCGCCTGATTATCGCTGGAAAAATCCGAGAATCATTAGTGTATATCATTGCAGAACTGACGTTGCGTCGTAAAAGGTTGAAAAAACTGTAACACAGCCATATTTCGACTGATCAATGCAAATATTTTAAAATTACAACGCTGCCGTTGTCGCTTTTTACTTTGTTTCTTATGGCTACTCGCGAGTTAGGATTGAATAAGTTACACCCTTGCTTTATCCATTTCCGTGATTAAAATAATTTGAATACCCCCAATATGGACTCCACATATTTTTCTCTTTGCAGAACTAGAAGTTTATTGAAAATATTTTAGCTTTCTATTCGTGACGTTAAAAATTAACATGTAAACACAGAAGACCGTCCAGTATATTAAGCTTATTTTCCAGTAGCAATTTATGTGAAACTTCCTTCGCTCCGATATTTGATCACTTTCATGTAAACGATTTAAGAATACAATTTGAATTTGAAGTTAAAAATTGGTAGATAGTCACCAAAACAGTCCCCTGACAACCTGGGGTGCTCTTGCGTTGGGGTCAACTGTGTGGTGGTGTTCCAAAACTATTTTTCTTTCCCTTTATTCCTTCTTTAAACCTTTTAAAAATTCACTCAAACTCAGGTAGAACCCCGCCTTAATTTAGAAAAGCCCGGTCTTCTTCGAAGATTAGAAACGTTTTTTAATTCGTTTCTTTTTTTGACTCTTTCTGGGTGGTCGTTTTGTTTCTCGTTGCCTTCTTCACTCACTACAAGGAGTGCTTTTTATCGTTTTTGGCTGGGTCGGTTTTCCAAGTTTTCTGAGGAATTTGGGCCAAAAACTAGTGATGTCAAGGGTCGCGTTTTTTCCGAGCTTTGGAAGAATTTCGGGATCGTGTACTGCATGTTAAGCAAGAAGAAATGCATTATAAATTCCTTTGTGTCTCTCACAGGTGACGAATGCCGCATCATCATGTTCAAGGAACCGATAGAAAACAAGGCAATGACAGGTCACGTGATCAGAAGTGAGGAGGTGCCTAATCTAGGGACCTGCCGACTGATGTGTTATATGGAGCCCAACTGTGTCTCCATTAATTTTGGACCATCGGAAGGAGGAAAATACAAATGCGAGTTAAACAGCGTCACGGTAGAAACGGTAGAAAAAGGTTTAACCTTCGTCCTTCAAGACAGGGCAAGCTACACCTACCTGGCTACTGAGGTAAAAGACTTATTATAAAGTAATATTTCGTCGGGAAATTCTGGTTATATTTGATAATTTTGGAAGAAAAGGATGAGTTATTTCCTTTATGAAAAATACTAAAAATCTCAGAGAAAAAAGTTTATACTCCGTTTCATGCTGTTGCCGTTGCCGGTTGCGAGTTTAACCACTCAAGGTATTTTAGTACTTAAGTTAAACAAAGGATGTTCAACAGCCATAATTTTTTGCAAAGAAAAACTGAGCCCACTTTAAGAGCAGATCACTTTCTGCAACTGAGAACACCCTTTTAGATTGGACGTAAACTTAACACAAGACACTAACTCCATAGCGAAAGAGCTAAGTAATTACTAACATTGAAGGTTTACTCTTTAAACAGAATCCTTGTGGTAACAGTCCATGTTTAAATGGCGGTACATGTCAAGTTGGATTCACCAGTAAAGGTTTCCGTTGTATCTGTCGCGATGGATTCCCAGGAACAAACTGTCGTGCAGGTATTGAGATTCTACTCTTAATCTAACCTAATTAAACATACTTATTGCACACTCATTTCTGTGTCACGTGATAATTTTTTATCCAATTAAAGCAAACTGTTAATAATTCAAATAACAAATAAATATTTATTTCATTGAGCCCTGCTTATTTCAGACTTCATTTCAATACATAAGGCTTACGATGAGGTTAACAGTCTTTCAAGTTACTTTTAACTCCCAAAAACATTTGAAGGTACAACATTTGGCTCATCAGTTAAAAATATCACGAGATCTCCAAATTATTTAACAAGTTTATTTTATTTTATCTTGTTTTTGGAGAACAGTATATAACAAAAATCTCTGGGAATAACGACCTTACACACATAGAAAGTACTGGTTCTGGCCCACTTTTATGTGTTAACATTTTAAAATAAAAAAATTCGGCCCTAAAGGGCCTCATTTTTTTGTGTAAATTTTAGTACATAAAAGTGGGCCATAACGCAGTACTTTCTATGTGTGTGGTGGTATTTGGGAGAAAATTAACTCTAACACAGAAGTTATGCGCAGACACAGCAGCAAACAAACCTGCAGAAGCGCAAACACAGCGATAAAACAAACTTTTCGAGAAATGGTCCTACGGTGCGAAATTGGATGTGTCACAAAAAAATTATTTTCTATTGAAGAAATGTATGCACTGTCTATATACAAAAGTGGTCAAGAATTATTTTCCATTTGAAAAATTATCTGCACTTGTATATACGTCGAGATGGCAGCCGCGAAATTTTCGTCAGATGTTCTGCAAAATTTTTACAGTCCATTATCAAGGGGGCAAAACAGAAACCTACCTGAACCATTACAACCTGAACTAGTTCCTGTACGTGACGTGTTTAAAATAAGCCAAAGTAATTTCCAGGAATGGCTTCGTGTTTGGATAATGAATGTATCCAAAACAAATCCAAACAATAAAGATATTTTTATGTTTAAAAGAGAAAAGAAAGAAAAGTACACTAATTTGATTGAACAGGAAATTCTTAAGTTGGGAAGCGTAAAGGTGAGCTTCGGGCTAAAAGTAAATTTTGAAATAGAAAGAACGGCGAAACGCAAGAAATGTCGCACTATTTTAAAGAGGACCAGCCGCACGTTTTTAACAGGGATAACAAAGAACTGATAGAACAAAAATATGAAGAATTCATGGGAAGAATAAAGGGAGAAATAGAAAACTGGTCATTGAAAGGATCAGGATGGGAAGTTGAAAGTATAGAGATAGCATACGTGAATGTCGCAAAATATCAGCCACTGCGCGAAGGAACCTATTTGCCACTTCCAGCCGATCTTGCAAAAAAGAAGGCAATAATAAATGTGAAAAACAAAGACAACCAGTGCCTGAAGTGGGCTTTAAGAGCAGCATTATTTCCTCCAAAAGATGGAAGGCACGCACAAAGACCAAGCAAATATCCGGTTAACGATGGTATAAACTATGAAGGAATTGACTTTCCAACACCGGTAAAACAAATCGACAAGCTTGAAAAACAAAACCCAAACCTGGCAATAAACGTGTTCGGATGGGAAAAAGACACCGTGATTGTGTACAGAATAAGCAGTAAAGAAAAAAGCGTGGAAAGAATAAACCTTATGTTGATTGAGTCAAGGGATATACAGCATTACTGTTGGGTAAAAAGAGAAAGCGCTTTGCTGTTCGATAAGGCAATAAACAATAAAACTTTCTACTGCATGAGGTGCTTAACACGTTTCACAAGAGCGCACATGCTTGTGGAACACGAAAAGTACTGCAACGGAGTGAATGGCAGACCAACAAAAATAGATATGCCGGAAGAGGGGGAAAACATACTAGCTTTTCAAAATCATCAGAAACAGATGAAAGCGCCCTACGTGATATATGCGGACTTTGAGTCTCTGGTAAAAAAGATACAAGGCTGTGAGAGAGACCCGGAAAAAAAATACAAAAGTTACACAGAAAAGACCGAGTGGCATGAAGCGTGCGGGTATTCATACTTTGTGGTGAGAAGCGACGGAGAAGTAACAGCTAAAAAAGTTTTTAGGGGTGAGGGAGCGGTAAATTCATTTTTGGAAAGCATAATGCAGGAAAAGGATAAAATAAGAGAAATGCTCGCCAAACCGAAACCTGTAACAATGTCGCAAAAAAATTGGTATGACTTCAAAACCGCAGAGAACTGTTATATCTGTGAAAAGAAACTGGTAAAAGAAAACTATTGGGATTCATTGCCGGTTTACACTAAAGGTCTTGTGTCACAAGAAGAAAAATACCAGGGTCAATATCACAAGAGATGCTTTTTTCAAGAGCAAAAAGATCAAAGGAAAGCATTAAAAGAAGTGGGATGTGCTGGAACAGAAGAAGGTGAATTTGAAATTATAATACTAAAAAAACCGGCGCAAAAGGACAAGTGGAAAGCAAAAGAGAAAACCAACTGTTATTTATGTGAAAAACCTTTACTACAGAAAAACTACAGAGACGCGGTAAAAGACCATTGCCACTTAACGGGTAACTACCGAGGAGCGGCGCACAACAACTGTAATCTTAAACTGAGAATAAATCCCAAGACGGACCAGATACCAGTTGTATTTCACAATCTGAGGGGTTACGACGCGCACCATTTAATGCAAGCGATGGCAAATTTGCAAAAAGAGGTGAAATGCGTCGCAAACAACATGGAGAAGTACATAACCTTTTCGGTCGATGGTCTGCGTTTCATAGACAGCTTGAACTTTTTGCAAGGAAGCTTGGACTCGCTGGTAAAAGCAACGCCAAAGGAGGCACTAAAAATCACATCAACAATATCAAATGGCAGTGCTCTGCTTTACAAAAAGGGAATTTACCCATACGAGTACATGGATTCATTTGAAAAATTCAGCGAAACAAGTCTGCCCAAAAAAGAAGACTTCTACAGCAAACTAAATGACGAGCACATTACAGAAGATGAATACGCACACGCGAAGACAGTCTGGGAGACTTTCAAATGCAAAACATTGGGAGACTACCACGACCTTTATGTGAAAACGGATGTAGCTCTGTTGGCAGATGTATTTGAAAATTTCCGTAAATTGTGTTTGCAGCAGTACGGTCTTGACCCGGCGCACTATTTCACATCACCAGGCCTATTATGGGACGCACTCTTGAAAAAGACGGGTGTAGAGCTTGAGTTGTTTACAGACCTTGAAATGCATATGTTCGTGGAACGAGGAATTCGCGGAGGAATCTCGATGGTAAGCAAAAGATACGCAAAGGCAAACAATCCTTTGGTATCAGGCTATGACGAAAGCAAACCGAACAGTTATATAATGTATCTGGACGCAAACAACCTGTACGGCTGGGCAATGAGCAAGCCTCTCCCCAAAAGCGGATTCAAATGGAAACGAGTGATGCCGACTGAGGAGGAAATAATGAACAAAAAAGAAAACGCCAAGAAAGGCTGGATCCTTGAAGTAGACCTGGAGTACCCGGCGGAGCTGCATAAAGAACACAACAGCTACCCGCTGGCGCCTGAGAAAAAGGTCGTGAAAAAAGAAAGCATGTCGGACTACCAAAAGAATCTGATAAAAGAATTGGACCTGAAACTTCCAAACAGCAATAAGCTGCTGCTAACACTTGAGGACAAAAAGGACTACGTATTACACTACGAAAACTTGAAGTTTTATCTGAAGCAGGGGATGAAACTAAAGCGCGTAAAAAGGGTGCTAGAGTTCGAACAAGAGTGTTGGATGGAGCCGTACATCCGTATGAATACAGAATTCAGAAAGCAAGCAAAGAATGACTTTGAAAAGAACTTTTACAAGCTGATGAATAACTCAGTTTTTGGCAAAACCATCGAGAACCTGCGCAACCGAGTAGACATAAAAATAGTTCGCAGCAATGAGAAAGACAAAATAAGGAAATTGGTCGCTAGCCCTTTGTACTCAAGGCACGTAATATTTACAAACGACCTGGTGGGCATTGACATGCACAAAAGCCGCCTGCTGCTCAACAAGCCGGTCTACACAGGAATGACAATCCTTGACAAAAGCAAGATACTTATGTACGACTTCTTTTACAACCACTTGAAAAAGAAGTATGGTGAGAAATGCGAGCTCCTGTACACTGACACGGACAGCCTGCTGCTGAAGATAGAAACAGAGGACGTCTACAAAGACATAAAATCAAACGAAAACTTCTATGATACGTCAGACTACCCGAAGGAGCATCCGCTCCACTCAACAGTGAACAAAAAGGTACTGGGAAAAATGAAAGACGAGTGCGCGGGGACCCCAATATTGGAGTATGTGGGCCTGAGGTCAAAGATGTACTCAATCATGACGGAAGGTGAAAGCAAAAATGGAATAAACAAAATAAAGAAAGACTTCCCTGAGACGGAAATAAAAGAGTGCGCCTGCGAAGGAAATAAAGTGCAGGCAATAATGACAAAAGACACAGAGTTGGTCAAAAAAATAAAAAAGAAACATCCGAAAGCAAGAGTGTCGCAATGCTGTAACGTATTCACTATAAAAGTGGACGAAATAAACGTAAGAAAAGCGAAAGGCGTAAAAAAGAACGTTGTGAAGAAGCAAATCAAGCACGAGCAGTACAAGCAGGCGCTGTTCAGCAAAGAGCAGATGTGGCACGGAATGAACATTTTGCGAAGTGAGGGGCACGAGATCTACGGCATGCATGTAAATAAAATTTCACTGTCCCCGTTTGATTCAAAGCGCTGGATAGCTGACGACGGGGTAAATACAAAAGCTTACGGGTACAACAGTGCAATGGAAGAAATAGAAGCTTTATTCGCTACTACAGAAATAAAAGAAATAGATCTAGAAGCTTTAACAAATACAGAAATGGAAGAAATAGAAGAAGCTTTAAAAGAGATGTTATAGTTGCTCAGGGGGTAATTGTGTGTTTGGAGGAACAACAAGCAGTTCTTCACGCACAAAGCCTCGCTTGGGCCCATCGTGCAAATAGTAGAGAACGGGCTGATTCGGTTTGGTAAAAGATCGTTCAATGTTGAAAACTTTCAAAGACCAGATTGGATCGGTGGCTCTTTTTACACCACCTTCAAGCTCGCCAGGTTGGTACAAATACCTAACATTCACAAGAGAGGGGAGCTTTTTTTCCCTTTCTCCAACAGGCCTCAAATAAGGTGTCGATGGCTTTGCATAAACATTTTTTTCTTTGATGGCAACGGCGGGTTTCTTGCCAATCAGCCGCGTGACTTCGTTGTTTAGAGCGGCTACAACTTCAGGAAGCCTTTTTACCCACGCAGTGGACCGCTGTCCCTCAGGCATGCGCATTTCAACGGCATACTGATGCCCGAACAAGCGCTCAGCCAGGGTGCGGTTAAAACGTTCAACAACGGCCTGGTCACGGTGAATGTCAACTCGCCCGCGCCGAATATATGTTTTGTGATTTTCCATTTCTTTTGTAACAGCGCCCATGAATTCACGCCCAGGGTCAACCTGCAGCAGTTCAGGCCATTTCACAGGTGAGCGTTTGTAAATTCTCTTAAAAGCAAGGGCAACTTCATCAGAGTTTTTAGAGGTTAAGGGTTCAGCTTCTTTGTATCTACTGGCCACGTCGACAACGGTGAGTGCGTATTTGAAAACTTTGCGCCCGCGAGGTAGTTTGTCATGTGGCAAAAAAAGAAGATCCGCCTGATGCACTTTGTTTGGTGTAGGAACGTCGAATTTCGGTCGAGGAATGCGCTTTGGTGCTGGGAGGAATATCTGCCACAGTGCTTGCTTGAACAGCCACTTTTTTGCGGTTTCTTCTGGTACATTAGCAACTTCGGATAATTTTTTGATTGCGGCAAAACCTTTCCAGTAGCCCCCAGGACTATAGTATGACTTTGCGAGTTTGGCATCCATCGTGTAATATAAGTAAGGAATTAAAAAAGTTTAAAACCCTGGGTGTGGGGTTTACCCCACTAAAGGAAACGGAAGGCAGCGTAGCCCAGAGCAAGAGCCTCGGCGCCCACGAACATCAGTTCACCATTTTTCTGCTGTTCGCTTGGTTGATAGAAATCTGAGAACTTGGGCTCTTTGGGGGGTATCATTTGTTTGTCAGGGTGCGCTTTATTATACAGTTTGAAGGCGTAGTCAGTGTTAGTAAAGTTCTGCTTGGCTTGTTCCTTTATTTGCGTGTTAGTCGCAATCCAGTCGAGAAGTTTGGTTCGGTCACGGGAGTATTTGGCGTAAGCCGCTTGATACGCCTCGAGAGCTTTGTCATGTCGTACTTTTTCATCAAGTGCAGCGTCACCTCCGCCAAGTGCCTTCGCAAGATAATTGCCACCGATAAAAGCCGCAGCATTCAACACAGCCCCACCAACCATAATCGCTATACTTGCCATGGTTTTATATACCAGAGCAGAGTTTTTTTCAAATCATAAATTTCAGACGCTGGTGGGAAGGATTTTTTGGTCCTCGAGGTACTGTTTGAGCGCAATGCTGCCCGCCATGACGGCTGTGAACTTCACGTAGTTCATCGCACTGCTGCTGGGGTCAGAAGTAAAATTCTCTTTTACAACCTTTTTTGCGACCCAGCCGATGCCGGCGGCCAAACCAGTGATAGTAGCAGCATCCATGATTGTTTTAACAAGCTTGTTGTCTGACATTATTTTGCAAGTAATGAAATGGAAACATACAAAGTTTAAATCAAAATTAATTTGTCTCTTCTGCGTCCGGGTTATATAAGGTGGCATTTAAAAGATCGCAGACTGTATTAAAAACCTTCACGTTGAAGTCGTACCATATCAGTCCGATTCCAAAAATGGCAGAGGTTGAGATAAGAACTTGGGGAACGTCAACTTTTTTCATGGTATAAGAGGCAGGTATAATATTAATTCGTAAATATTCAATCCAAATGTTTTACACCTCTGGGCTGTTTCGCGCGAACAGGTTGTGGCTCAGGTGTCTTTTTGCGAACAGGTTGTGGATCAGCACGTGCGGGCTCAGGTGTCTTTTTGCTGAATACGGCCTTGAACTCTTCGCGTTTGTAATAAATCCCGATCAGTGAAACGACTATGCTGACAACACCAAGCCATTGTGTGATGCTGAGACTGCTATTTTTTTCTCCGGTACTTTTTGGTGTTTCGTCTTCTGTAGGCGGGTCTGGCTCAGGTGCTGGAGCGGCGGCCTTTGCCTTGTTGTTTGCGATTATAATAGCAGCCTCAGCTGCAGCTTTTTTCTGTTGTTCGCGGGCCTGCCGCGTTCTTTCAGCAACCAATTTGCCTGCAGCCACACGCTTGGGATTTTTTGCACGCTGCGGGGTTGAAGTTGGCTTTGGAGTTGTTGCTTGCTGTGTGATATCGACCTGCGGGGTCTCGCCTTGTGAATTTGCGCTCTCGGATTGTTCGGTAGACATTTTGAAACGAAGCGTATATGTTAAGCAAATATAATAATGCTTAGAAATTACTCAGAATTTGTCTGCAAGTGTTCAGCAGTTGGTGAGGTATGCTGAGGAATTTCTTCTAATTTTTTTGATTCATCCTTTATCTGCAAATGCGAGTTAAAATCAATGTGCTTCGCCGTTATCAAAGCAGCAGAAATACGAGCAAGAAATTTTCCATATTTCAAAGATAGACTGCCAACAAAATCTGTCATTTCTTTGTTAATAATGAAGTCTTCTTTTAGTTCTTTTTTCATTGCATCAACGTCATCTATTTCAATAACCATTTGCAGGCCTCTTGTCAGAAGCGTAAGCAGGCTGTCAACCATGCTTTCGGTTGTCTTGCTGCCAACGAAGGTTTCATATCTCTTGTAGTACTTTTCAACTTCTTTATCAGTCAAGCGTTTCAACTGCTCATGTGTTAACTGCACTCCGGTGGCCTCTTTGGATTTGCCTGTTGATACAAGCACGGCCAGCTGCTCACGAAGAGCAGGAATGTCAGGTCCGGGGGCAGTTAAACTTGTTAAGTCTGGCACAATACTACCAGCTGGGCCGCTTGACGGCTCGGCTTCCAGTAGGTTTATAACTTCTGCGAACTCTTGTTCAGCCATTGTAACTATATACAACATTTATTTTTTTAATTCAAAATGAATACCGTAGGGGTAGCGAAGCGAGAACACGAGATAAGAGAACTTCCGCTCTTTCAGCTTTGAAATCAGAGATTTGTACTCATCGTGGGAGAGTTCGCCGGCGTAATCTTCAAAGATCGCCTTCGTAGTTTTGGCTGAGGGAGTGTAAAATAAAACGATAGCCGCCACGTTTTCCCGAAAGGAAGGTGTTATGCTGGTTATCTTCTGGGTCAGCACCCAAACGCTGATTCCGATATGTCGGGCGGAAAAGCCAAGATTCACCAGCTGGCCTGTGCGCCCTTTCACATCTTTGGAGGCTGCGCAGTCATCGAGTATTATGAGCGTGTTGGTGCCCTCAAACAGCCAGGTCACGCTATTCAAAAAAATTTCAACCTCATGCTGCTTGCATATTATCACAATCATTCTTGGATCATTTTCACCAATTCGGTGGTAGGTCTTGTTGTGCGCGAATGTTGGGCAGATAAGCACAATGTAGTCGAACTTGCCGCGGAAAGGGCCGTAGATCTGGTCAACCACATATTTAGATTTGCCTGAATTTGTTGGGCCCACAATCAGAGCGTTGAAGGGTATCTTGCTCGGATCCATTTCTATTAGTACTGCACAGATTCTAATTGCCTTCCTAATATATTCATCTGCGCGTCGCTGATTACGTAAATGTGGCAGTTCACATTGCCAGAGCCGCTTGCATTCCTCTCGAGCTCCAGCTGTACTCCATCCTTTGTGTTTACAAGTCGCGTGCCGCTTCCGTGCATAGAGTGGTCAGCCATGGAACGCAGATCGATCATAAGCCCGAACTTGTTTTCTGTATAAAACTTTGTTGCATTCATGTGCTGTGTTTTGTTTTTGGCTTTGAGAAAGAAGCGTTTGACCTCTTCCCAGACATCAACTCCTTCAAGGCCGTTGTTGTACAGCCTGTTGGGCGAGCCGTTTACTGTGACACTGACTTTCGTCAGGTCTGGGTTTAAGTAAGTTTCTGCCTCCCTTGCTCCAGCAACATAGGGCTCGACAAAAAGTACCAAGATGCCTTTGAGGGACCTTCTGTGCGGGTTAACTCTGAGATTCAGCCTTGTGTCTGTGCCGTTGGCAAACATAACCACTTCGTCACGCTGGATGTGGTCATATGCGAATTCTTTGCCACTTGTGTACGCGGTGAGGGCTTCATCTGCCAGTGTTTTGCTTCTTATCATCTCGTACTCCAGCTGGATGTTTGTCAGCTTATATTTCAGTTTTGTTGGATCGGAGCCTCTGACAACCTGAGAGGCTGGCGCAAGTGTCAGTTCGAACACAAGATCGTTGTATAAAGCCTGCGGATAAAAGGTCCCGTGGTCATTCAAAATCTGGTGGTCAAGGCGGATCCTGTATTTGGTTCCATAAATCCCGTTCAGTTTGTTTTCTGCAGCTACGCCTGAGGTCTTTTTATCACCCGCGTTTGAGCGAATTTTGTTGAGGTCCTCACTCTGGATTCCATCTTGCAACATGTTGTCGCGCTCCTCCTGCGATAGGAAGAGATCCTCGAATATCTTGTAAATGTCATAACCAACTGTGTCCTGCAGGATAGTGCCAGAGTACTTCACAACAAGTTTGTCAACTAGCGCCCGTCCAACATTGTCGACAAGAAAGTTGTTGGCATGGCCTCCTCCCAAATCGATGTTGAAGCGCAGCGCAAGTGAGCCGGGAACAATTACCTCGCTTTCATTCAGCTTGGGCACCGAAACATAAAGCGTTTCCTGCGGATTGGCTTCTGTGCGCTCGAAAGTGATGCGTTTCACCGCGCGCTCCGCTTTTAGAGCGCCGAGAGTTTTCTCACTACGTGTTGGTCGAAGGTTTTCTTGTACACCGTCCATTATTTCAAAGAAATATAAAAATGTTCAATTAAAATTTCAATTGTAAATATAAAATCACGCGATGGCAGAAGGTGGCGAATTTGGTATGGACCAACCAGATCTTGACCACAGGCCAACAGAACCCAGCCATTTCAGCCTGGCACGGTTTCCACCCCCTACCATGGTGGTGAACAACATGAAATGCAAACTAGGCAGCACGAACAGAGCGGATTGCCAGAAACATCATTTGATGAAATCCCTTCGTTGGGGGGCTTTATTCATGAAGATGACAAACCAGCACGTCTTGAAAAGGCAAAAGAATTCATTAAAAAATTGTTTCCAAAAGTTGACTTCGGGAAATTAGGCCCAATCGGTTTCAGCAAAAAACCTGGCAATGAGACTACAATCGTTTCATTTGGAACAAAGGGTGGCGAGACTGAAATTTTCAGAAAAGATAGGAGTGGTCTTCTCAAAAAATTCACAGACAAGTTCAAAAAACCCCTTGGTCCAGAAGCTGAATCTCTGATTTCTCAAGACAATGAAGAAATAAGAGAAAACCGGCAGAGATTAAGAGAAGCTGAAAAACAACTAAGCGATGCAGAAAAACTAGCCTCTGAAAGAGAAAAAGCCGCATAAGAAGTGCAAGATCTTAGAATAAGAATCGAGCGAACTCAAGCCAGTATTGATCAACTGGGGTCAAACGTGGAAAGTGAATCAGAACTGCGGAGACTGCAGCAACTGAAAAAAAATCTTCAAAATGATTTTGAAAACGCAAAAAAAAGAGGTGGCGGCTCTTGAGAAACAAGCTAAAACCAAAGCTAAAGAACAAACCAGGGTCAACGAACTTAGAGCAAGCCTGGCCGCTAAAGAGAGAGAAAGAAACACAATGGAAGCGAGGCTCAATGACACAAGAACGTTAGATGAGCTGAAAGAACAAGAAGCAGAACTGCAGCGTCAAAATGAGGAAGATCAGGCAGTTATCGACAATGCAGACACATCACCTTCTGATAAACAAGCCGCCGAAGGAAGAGTTGCGGAAAGACAAGAGGAGCTTGCTCGTTTGCAAACGCAGATTGATGAAAGAGAAAGAGCGCTTCCACTTCGTGAGAGGGTAAAGGAGATATTCAAAAAATATGGTGTGACCGTTACGGCTATCGTTCTTGCTGCCGGGGTCACAATTGGTGCTGTCATTGGGGCTATTACAAACGCTTTGAGAGCCACCGGTAAAGCGTTGGGAAAAGGTCTGAAAGATATTGGCTCAAAGATTGCATCAGCTCTGCCAGGTCTTATTGGCTCAATTGTGAGCTTTCTTTTCAAAGCCGCCGGTCAAGCTATCGGTTTTCTTGCTGAGCACACCTGGCTGATTATTTTGGCTGTGGTTGCCTTTCTTGTGGAAAAATACATCAAGAAGCGGCGTTAGCGCATAAAGTAAATAAAAGCCGCAATCCCGACGGCACCAATAACAATAGCTGCTTTATTATTTTCATGTGTTTCAGTGCTATTTGCATTTGGTACTGGCTCATCAGGTGTTTGCTCTTCAGGCGCGGGCCCCTTTTCTTGCGTTGCTTCTTTGTGTATCGGGTTTGAGGGGTGGCTGTTTGGTGGGTTTATCTTTGTTGGACCTCCTGCCATCAGCTTTAGCGCTGCTTTTTTTGTGCTCTTATTCACTTCGTCGTTAACCCGGAGCTTCATGCCTGGCACAGCTTGTTTGAGCTGGTTGTTGTAACCAGTTACACTTTCCATATTTATTACCATCCGCGCAGGCATCAGCCAGGCCCCCGGACACACAGCAAGGTTAAGCCTCACCTTTGCCTCGTCGACAGCAAGTTGGTACCTTTGAACTGACTTTGCCAGATCCGGTTGCCTTATTGAGTTTTCCATTAGCACAAGGAACTCACTTTGCGCTTCCTTTGCGCGCCCTCCTGACCCAAGTATGCTGCTTCTAACGTTCACCTCTTAACCCAAAACACAGTAAACGAACGCCTCTATCGACTGGTTTATTCGCGCCAAACCCGCCTGGGTCAGACCTTCTGCTACATTGGGACAAAACCAGTCTGCCTGTCCGTAGGCATCGTCATCCGGCTTGATATAATAAATCAAGTTACCTTTTGAGCCTGTACCGCCTTCGTCAGAAAATTTATTGAAACCAGGGTAACTGACTGACGTTTTATCTGGTCCAACGTTTGTGACATAGATGTAAACGCTTCCCAGGCCGTGGTTTGCGCCTCTTTTAAAACGAAAATCGCTTGACGGGTCGACTCCGAACTCATTGCATATTCTTTTGTATGAAGCAACATCATACTTGTTGTCAAACTGGTCAAAAGTAGGGTCGCCAGGCAAAGCGCTTATGCTTTGTATTCCTCCCATCTGAAACAATATCCGCCTGACAGTAAAATATATATGGAACTTGTAAAAAGCTCGCACATTCGGTGGCAAAGGAATAGCAGAGTTGTCATCGAAAATTTCGCGACTGATACCACAGCCCGTTGTCGCGCACCAGACAGCAAAATTCAGCTGCTGTGGCCAATATTTCATATTTGGGCCGGCTAGCCATGTTTTAGACTCTTTCCCTGAATGGTGGGTGAGTTTGGTTTTTTGAAATACCTCTCTGAACTTTGTTGTGAAATACTGGTCCGGTGTTACGTAAATATTCAGTTGGTCATTAAATATTTTTTTCAAACTCGGGGCGGCATCGTGAAAGCCAACAGCAGGAATGGGCAAAGAGTCTCCTTTTAAACCACTTGGTGTAAGTTTCTGAGGAAACCCTTCTGATGATTGGCCAACACCCAGCGCACTTTTCATTTCCGGGCTCCAATATTTGCTGTCTGAACCAAAAACGTTTATCAAATGGCCTGGCCCTGCTTTGAAATAAATTTCTGAGGTTGCTGTGTGATCTTTGGCGAAATCGGTCTGTGGCTCAAACTTCGATTTATCAGCATTCGGGTATTTTGCATTAAAGGTTTTCCATGCCTTCTGTTCTGCCACTTTGGCAATGGTGTCAGCTTGTGGTGTCTGAATCCATTTTAGAAGAGCATCCATGTTTATATTTAAACAAAAAATTTTTCTCTAATTATAAAATGGTTATTCTTACTGTTGTTACAAAAGAAAATCCACATACGGTCTATTTTGAACCTTATCCTATTCCAAAACCAAGCTATATACGGCTGCTTTCATGCTCCCTCTACAATTCGTGGTTTAACTTAAAGGAAGGTGGTAAAATATTCTACACTGATGATAAAAAAAATCAAAGATCTGAATCCATTTTGCCAGGTAATTACACAATCGAAGAAATGGCAAAAACACTTCAAAATTCTTTTAAAAAATATGGTGACGTATTAACAACACAAATCAATACTCCTGTCGGTCAGATGGTTATACAAAAAGTGGATCCATTTAATGAAAAAATAAAGTTCGATAAGAACTTATCCAAACTGCTTGGCATTGATCAAGATTTACCATTTATGAGATATGTCAAACGTTTAAAGTCACCCACGACCTATTACATTCATTGCGATTTAGTTGACAAAGAACAGAATCTGTTAAATGGAAAACCGTCTACTGTTTTACAAACTTTTGACATAACAGGAAAACCATATCAAAAAGTTTTTTATCAAAGTGGCCCAGAACATGTCTTACGCGAAGTTTCTGCTGATAAACATATCACAAATTTGACAATATCAGTCAGAGAAGAAAATAATGACCTTTTCAACTTCAATCAGGAACCTCTTCAGTTTCCAATTGAAACAAATTAAGCAAAAAATAATTTTGTAAATATAGCCATGGCATCCAACGTATTACCAACTGCACCAGCTTATGAACAAACAGAAACTCAGACAACACTCTATCCGATTCTTCCAACTCAACCAGATAACAATTTTCGTATGCAGAAAGCAAACGAAGTTTTAAAATATTTAAGTGACGAAGTTTCACATTATAGGCTCGTTGCCAAAAAATACAAGCGCACAAAAACCATTATCAACTACGCTAGCTTTTCTGCTGGCGGTATTAGTGGTTTTCTTTCCGCAGGTAGCGTAGCAGCTGCATTTACAGTAATAGGGGCTCCTGCCACGATCCCCATTGGCTGTGTTGCTTCTTTATTTGGGCTAACAGCTGCTGGGCTAACCGGTTTTTACAAAAAGCTAGAGCCCAAACTTATCAAACACTGCAAAATCATGACGCTGGCTTTGTCAAAATGTGATACTGTCAACCGCATACTGTCAAAATCACTCATTGGCGGTAAAATAAGCGATGCTGAGTTTCAAAGCATTCTTGATGAAAAAGAGAGCTATCGTATTCAGAAGGAAATTCTACGGAAAGGCACACTTCTAAAGGAAAAAAATAAACATAGCAGCCCTGATATCGAAAAAATACGACAAGAGGCCATGCACGAAGAAAGAATGCGCATGCAAAAAAAGCTTCTTAGCAGCATCGGCGACGTTTCGAAATAAAAATTCAGTCGAAGCGCACACTCTTTCACTTTATTAAAGAATGATTGCTTTACAAAATATAAACACGCAAAATGATTTTACTATTTCATGCTCTTATGTATGCTATAAATGAACTTTCTACACCCGTTTGGCACAATGAGGTCAGACATATAACATATCAAGTCGTGGAGGCGATGCGAGAGGCAGAAAAAAATTAAATAGTATCTCTTGAGTCATTTGTTCAAAAAACTTCACTTAAATATTGGTTTCCGGTATCTTTCTGAGAAAAATTTCACGCAACGGCTCCGCACCAACTATTATAGTAACATCTATTGAAGATATCGTCGTAATCTTTTTCATCATAAACAGAATGGCCTAGAAAGTGTTCGACTCTATTTTTTTTACACAAATAAAAAAATAAAATCGAAACCATTCAGCGACAGAAGCTATGAATTTCAGATATTATAGAAGATAAATAGATAAACGATTTGTCCAAATCTCAGGTCTGTGCGGTGCACCGTTTGCGAGTTATTTGCCGAAACTTTGCACGCAAATTTATAAAGCTCAGTATGGAGACGCCATATTTGTGTCCTTCCGAGGGGCACAAACATGGCCGCCGTGATGTCAGAGAAACCATCTGGAACTTAATTTTCCTATTAATAGTGACTACTTTTGGCTCATGATCTATTACACTTTCACATAAACAGCACTTAGTACATTGGGAATGTTCGATCTGCAAAAGTGGAAAGGAAAGGCCTTTTTTGAATCAAGACAACTTTGTCACGGCACTCAGCTTGATATCACATACGGCGGAGAACTCGAATATTCAAAATGATCTGTTTTTAAAACGAAGGGCACAACCAAGCTGAAAATTTGCAAAAAGATATATTTTTAGTTTATCTTACACCTAGTGATATCAAAAGTTTAGCAGGCCTATTAAATTTTGATTTCAGAATTTTATGACGTAACATGAAAATCACTTTGTCCCAGCCAAGAGCTTTTCGCTGGCAGAGCTTAATGGTAATATACTCATTGTAGATTTTTTCACGAAGTTCTGTTGGAAGTTTTTTAATTCCCTCGGAAAGTAGGCAGTTGGTTTTTTTCTGATGTTGAACTGACATTGTTCTCATTATCCGGCAAAAGATTATTCATTAATTCTTGTGGACTCATTTTTTTCATTTCTGCAAGAAGTTCTTCTGATACAAGTATTTGCAATTCTTTATTTTTTCCTATTGAGTTTGGCTGAAATATTTGCCAATCGACCTTTTCTTTGTTTTTTCTAACTTTCGGTTTTTTAATGCTTTGATCAACAGGACCATTGTCTCTTCCTCTACCCATCTCGACGTATATACAAGTGAAGATAATTGTTCAAATGGAAAATAATTCTGGACCACTTTTGTATATAGACAGTGCATACATTTCTTCAATAGAAAATAATTTTTTTTGTGACACATCCGATTTCGCACCGTAGGACCATGTCTCGAAAAGTTTGTTTTGTCGCTGTGTTTGCTGTGTTTGCGCTTCTGCAGGTTTGTTTGCTGCTGTGTCTGCGCATAACTTCTATGTTAGAGTTAATTTTCTCTCAAATACCACCACACACATAGAAAGTACTGCGTTATGGCCCACTTTTATGTACTAAAATTTACACACAAAAATGAGGCCCTTTAGGGCCGAATTTTTTTATTTTAAAATGTTAACACATAAAAGTGGGCCAGAACCAGTACTTTCTATGTGTGTACCTTCGAACGGTTCTTTCTTTTATACCTTTTTTAACGTTTAAATTTCTTTCGCATTTTTAGCAAAGTCATGCAGCGACTTAAAGAGGCTTGACCCTACATCAAAAAATGGGACTTACGTCATCGACCCTGACGGTGAAGGAGGCTTGCAACCTTCATATAACGTCACTTGTGACATGAGTGACAAGAATGGAGTTGGCGTGACCGTCATAAGTCACGACAGCGAAAACAGAACCCTCGTGGACGGATGTGATCGTGCGGGGTGTTACTCCCGTAATATAACTTATACAGGACTGAGTATTTCCCAGCTGGCAAGTCTGGCCAATGTTTCTTCAAACTGTGAACAGTTTATAAAGTATGAGTGCTTTAATTCACTGATGTTCAAGGGCAATCATGCCTGGTGGGTGTCACGTGATTCAGCTAACATGACGTACTGGGGCGGAGCAGAACCTGGCAGTGGTAAGTGCGCATGCGGGATGAACAACTCATGTGCAGAAACCAAAAAAGCTTGTAACTGTGATAAAAACGACGACGTGTGGCGCGAGGACAGCGGTCTCCTCAAGAACAAGACACATCTTCCAGTTAAACAGCTAAGATTTGGAGATACGGGTACCAATACGGAGAAAGGTTATCATACCCTAGGAAAGTTCAAGTGCTATGGAATTGCCTGATTGTAAAATGTATTTTCATTGTCTTCCAACTTTTCAGCGACACGGTGAAAAAAGCCGTAGGAAAGAAATTCCTTCCCCGTCGTTAAAACCTTAAAAGGTTACTTGAGATAGTTGGTGCGTGTTTTGGCCTTTTTATGACTGTTTTTTGCGCATGCAAAACAGGAGTATTGTATGTGGTGGCGAAACAGAAGTAAGAAATCGCTCGCACCCCGTGCATGCGGCATAAGAAGCGTCAATATTCTTATCTGGTCATATCTTGCAATAAAAAATAAACTTAAAACGCTTGAATACACACGAAAAGCAATTCATTTCTCTCTTAAACGACTCTGTACACATGCATATATTGCCCCTGTGATAAAACTGTGAAGGAAAATCCGTCGGAAGGCCACATTTTCAGTAAGTTCTCAGAGAAGAGCAATTCGGCAAAATGTCACGCCAAAAGACCCGAAACTACGGGAGTCGCGTTGGGTCTGTCAACCATATGTCAACCCCTTTTGAATTCCCGATTGAGATACACCTTTCGCGATAATTTGTCCAACCACAAGCCTGCAGGACGCCAGAACAAGCTTTTCGAAGCCATTTGTATCGGTGTATACCAATATTCAGCAGGCTATCGGTTTCAAACTTTATTCTGTTTAGCGGCAGAAGCCATAGAAGCGTAGTAATGATAAATCACAATGTAGTATATAGTATGTAGTTCGAAATCTGCAAAGTAATACAAACTGTCTATTTATGGTCTTCAGATAATAGAACGAAATACGAAAGAATATTTACCCGATGGCCTTCAGATGTTGTCTTATCGCAGTTGTTTCTGTGTCAATCAGTAATACAGTAATTAGGCAATCATCATTTGTCACGTGTTATGCGCGCGTAATTAAGAAATTATAATCAATGACGATACACCATTCTACAGATACGACTGTCTGCGACTCAGGCTAGACCGCGTTCCGGTCTGGTAAATCCTCGTTTTATTAATTCATTTTCCAAGTTCGTAGGCACATAGGGCCCTTTGGTTATTTTGGGTATGCAAATTTACTGTATTTGATTACACAAGCCCTTCCTTACTTAATTGGTATAGGGAAGCGAAACTTCATTTAAGAACCTAAATTGTTTAATTTTCTCTGTGAGCAGGTTTGTTTAAAACGTTTGACTGCGCAGAATTTCTCAAATGATTGATTTAATGGAATATATTTCGACAAGTGGGGCACCTATTTTCTGTGAGGCCAAACCTTCCTAAGGAAAAAAAAATACTCAAAAGGTCGTTTCTGTAATCCTTCAAAAGTTAAAGGTTGGACAGGCGGGGAAAATAAATTTTTAACTCTCAAGACAATCTAACTATATAAGGTTCGATTTAGACCCAAGCTTCATACATTTAACTTTTTTTACGCAGTTGTAAAAAAAATAAATATTTATTGGATGGAAAAAATACACACGGATAAAATGGGAAAAAAATTGAAATGGCAGCGTAGGAGCGATTTTCATTGTCAGTTGAGCAACAAACTGGTTAAACGCATATTATCCCCGGAATTTGTGAGCGTGATATACCTTATTTTGGTTAGCATTCTCAATATCTGGAAAATTGCCACTTCACAAAATTTAATATTGTATATTCGAAGTATTTAACCAGCATAATTTTAAACAGCTGAATTTTAAACAAGCCGGACGGACATTTCATAGCTTTAGTTAATATTTCTAAACAAAACAAACTTTGTGCGGAGAAGCGTGTTATTTTTCCGCTTTTCTGATAAGAATACCTTGATGTAACCGGAATGCAATTTTACGAGCTATTTTAACTATTTTCACTATATTGAATAAATATGATAGCTTAATTGTTTCATATGTTGTAACTGCAAAGTAGTGAAGACTCATGAAAATATGGTTATTATTACATTTGTATACCACGTTAAAAGTCAGACTGCATGTACAAGCTTATTTATCTGATTACTTTAATTAACCATGTACCTGGACTGCTAACTAATAAAGCTTTAATATGTCGATATAGTGATCTTTGTGTTTTATTTCTACAGAACAAAAGTAATTATAACAGTTTTAATGTCGTGCGAGTATAAAATACGAGAAGGATTCTGGAAAGAAGTAACGTCACACGTCACAACAAAATCTTGATGTCATCAGCTAGTAGGTATGCAGCACCTCGGTTCTAGGCTAGATTACTACAAATAATCGCATCGATTCCTTAAGAGCTATACCACCTGGACAGTACATTCCTGTTTTTATACGAGAAATACCTCGTTAACCATCGCCCGATTGCTTTTGCGTTATTGCGAGAGGCTATCCAACTGAATAAATCGGTTTGGCAACCTTATCTCTCCATTTTGACGTGGAGGTGATGTGGAGTTTCAGAACGCATTACATTGTAGAAAGAAATATAATACACTAGGGTAGCAAAAAACCATGCCAGTTTGACAGTTTTTCTTATTAAGAGTGAGCCTCGGCTTATCTCATCCCGAACCAACAGAAGAACAATGGCTCCTTATTTGACAAACCAATTAACTCAGTTATTCAACTGCACGACTTATCAACCGGCCATATTAAACACTTAATGACTGGTCCCGAGGGAAACAGTCAATTTTGTTTCCCGAGAATCTCAGTGTACATTAAGATTCGAGGGAAATAAAATAGACTCTTTCCCGAGAGACCAGTCATTAAGTGATTTGTTATATAGCGAACGAAGACATAGACAACGCAGACGAAGTCGGTCAACATTCGCGAGTAACAGTGCACTGTTACCCTCTGACGTCATAGATTTTGCAATGTTGTCCACTCGGAGATTTTTGGCGGGAAACAGTTTCATTGTTAGATGTCATGTGACCTCGAAGTGACCAATGAGAGCGCGTTCTGTTGGGGAAAAATTCCAGCTATATAACAATAGGTATTGTCACCATCTAACGGAAAAGTCGTAACTGCAAACTCAACAACCTCTACCTTCAAGACTGCAGCAAACATTTATTAAACAAAGGGAACAGCAAAATATGAATAAATATGGTAAATATCTTATTAATTTATGCTTTCCTTGTCTTCGTGATGAATATTCGTGCAAGTCCGCACGTCAACTTCCAAGCAAAAGATGTTTATTAGTAATCATGATCTCAATCTGTAAATTATTTTGTTTTGTTATTATACCTGGCTCAATACAGGACATATCTGGCTCAATTTACCAAATGCCAGCGGGATCCTGTGGTTTCGGCGAATTCAAATTAAGTTTTCACTTTTGCAGGAACAACTTAACAGGTTTTTTTAAATAATACTAACAAAATTAAATAAAGGCTTTACAACATTTCAATTGTCACGTTAATAGCAGTGCTGCTCCTTTCGATCCAACAAGTTTAGCGAAAAGCGGAAAGCTTAGAATGGCAATGACGTTCTCATTTAAACCGATATTATTGTAATTGCCAGAGGCTTCTGTTCTCGGATAAAGTACCACTTAAAATATACTTTTCGTTACTCAAGGGACCTAATATCTGGATGACGGAGGCCCTCAAAAGAGGCTTCCACGTCACAACAGAGTTGTTTACTGGTGTGGGTTGAATAAATATTCCCGCAAACAGGATAACAAGCTATTGAGTGAAAATTGGTGATCCATTAGCAAATAAATTTCCCTCGAAACTGACTGACAAGTCCATTAACGCAGATGCATCACGTCTTAACTATATTGGATACTGCAAACACCAGAAAAATGAGTTCAACGCTCGCGTTTTGGAAAGGCAGCAGCCTTAAGCCTTTTAATGAAGAAAACCGCAAATTATGAGAAAAACGTTGGTAAATTATTTTTCGTCATCAATTTTTTCCTTGACAACGTATGAATATTCGTGCCTTAATTCACGCCAATTTCTAATCTAAATAGATTAATTGTAAAAGCTTTATTATGTTAATTTTTTAATTTTGAGCAAACATAATGGACGAGAGAGGCAATAATTTGCCTAAATTAGCCAACTACCTGTGTCCCAGGTGTTTATATGGAAAAGGTTGTCGCTGGTAGAGAAGTAGAGGTGCCACCCCGTGCGAGTCGAATTTTCTTATATTTCTTTAATAAAAGAAAATTCTCCCTTACAACATTTTATCTCAAGAAAAGATATTAATTTCAAATATTCAAATTTCTTTGCAATTCTTTGGGTTCACTGGATTGGAAGGAGCGGCAGAAATTCGCTTTTTGGCATTAAATTTGAAATCATTTAATAAGTCCATCATCGACCGATAGAACCTTGCTGCTCCAGTTTGACAACTACAGTTAGTTTTCTTGACCATTCTTTTAAAACACACCTGCTGTTGTTTTACGTGTTCCTGTCAAAAGCGAAAATATATAATGCGCGGAACCGAAAAGCGTTTTGCATACAGTATTTTCTGCAGGGTCAAGAACAATGGCTTGTTCCGTTTATTTTGAACGTGAAATTGCAACGATTTTTTGTATCCTGTTTACCGCATTGGGAATCATATTCCCGTTTGGTTTTGCTTGTACTGGTAAGAGCAATTAATTTTATCTAGTTTCTTAGTGTTTTTTTCTGGTTTTAGTCCATGAGCCAGTAGGGTGGTCGGTATCATCTGGGGGGATTAATCTAAATGGTAATTTTTAGAAAGGTGGAGTAGTAACTAGTCAGAAAATACCTGATAGCAATTGATCGGTGGAAGTTTGTGGACTTGGGCGCCTTTGAAAGTTTTCTATTAGCATGGAAACGAGGCTAAGGAAGAATTGTTGTAATAGCGCCCAGTTAACAACACGAAAATTCCTAAAAATTCGTATATCCTATTCTAGAAGCTTAATCTTACCTTATTTGCTTCTTTCAAAAGTAACGTGCTATGTCACATGCCCATTAAAAGGTAAGGATAAAATTGAGGACGGCGGTATGGGGCCCAGTTCTCGGCCGGGTCCAGTTCTCGGCCACTTTATGTTCAAAAAAGTATTTTTACCCAAAGATAGACTGGTTCCTGTACTTTCGTTATCTTCAGTCTTGCCCTCGCACTAACTGTAGGACGTTAACGCGTTGGGCTGAGGCGAAGCAAGGTGAATTTGTTTTTCCGAAAACTTGTTTCAACTCCTTTAACCTTTTCATTGGACTCAGGCGCGTAACGCATGTTACAAACTTTCTTTTCTAAAATAAGCCCCTTAAACACAATTTGTGATCGTTATAACAAAAATAAGTTTTAAAAGTAATTTAATATACTGAAAAGGTATTTAAATCTTCTTTAATATATAGATTTGCGCACGCTCTTTTTGTGGAAGAGAACTGGGTCTACTGGCCAAAAACGGGGATCGCAAACGAAGCTACCATCTTCGCTCTTAGCTAACAGCTTCGCTATTGCTCGGATAGAAAAAAAAGTGTTGTTTACACATATGAACTGAATACTGAAGCTAGCTGTGGGCGCAGTTTCAAGTTCATACGGTTTTTCTGAGGTACCTGCTATTTATATTCCGCATAACTATCCATCTACTCCAATCCCTTCCGCAAAGCCGTCGACTTCGTCCTTTACATTAATTAAATGGCTGGTTTTCACAGTTGGGCAGTCTACTCATTTCTTTGCACCTCATGCAATTAGCTAAGCGAACGCATAGAACAGATCATTAATTTTCTACTGTCGACACATGACAGAGGTCCAACGGGCCTCCATATTGTAGTCCGATGGTCGGATCTCCCTTTTTAGAACACAGTAGTTGCTATTTCAGATTACTGACTGTTGTTGTGGTGATTTTAAGAGCCGAGAAATAGCGTGTCAAAGCATTTAACCCTTTCATGAACTCTAGTGAGAGTTCTCACTTCCTACATAGCCTGGTAAAGGTTTCACCACACTCTTCTTCACTTGTCGCTGAACCTTTACTATCCTGGGGAAGGCGCAAACAATTTATGCGCGCATTTTAACACAGCCTTGCAGGCGTCCCAGCTAAAAACGTTAGCAAGCCTGACTGTTGAGTCCAACGACCCTTCTGTGGTTTCTGGTACGTTCCACATTTAACGAACAACGATGTCGCAATATAGTCGACAAATGCAACTGAGATATAGTGAGGGCATCCCTGTCTTCAGATCGCGAAGGTGCTATGCCCGTATTTGCCTATGTGAAATGCATGCAGAAATAAAGGACTATCTGCCACTTTCTTACATTGAAGTCAATTACCTCGTTACTGGCTCTTTGTCGTCTAGCTTCTGCCTTTCCATCTTCCATTCACCCGGACAATAAAACTGATGACACGTTCTGTATTGCTGTCGTTTGTTAGGAAACTTTGTTCATGTCTGACTAACGGTCTGAGTTTTGGTGATGCCACGCAACTGATGCCGTTTAGCTCTGCTTGTAGATGTCTCTTCTCATTCTTTATTGTCATCCTTTAATAATATAAAAATTAATATTATATAGCGTTTATACATTGCTGTTCTAAGCGCTTTTCAATAATAAAAATCGATTCCTTGGTACGTGTCAAATACTATATATGTATCTTGCCCTGTGCGTCTTCCCTCGGCATTTTATTTACGACTTAAACACCTCCAAAAGACACGAGCTCACTCCGTCAATTCCGAAGCACAGCTACTGGGAACTCGTTCAGCTGCCATTTGCAGATTTATTCCCTAGCAAAGTTGCAAAAGTAGCCATGTTAGTCTTGCGAAGGAAACCAAAAGGGATAAACAAGGTATAACGACAGCGGCTCCCAGTGGAAGCAAGAAAATATTCTCCATCTAAGATTCTATCCTTGTGCCATTGGTTCCTTAGATAATCCAACCAAGAAGAGACCAATTAGGCTTGAGTATAACTGTTGTTTCACAAGAAGCGACCTGTTTCTTCTGAATCAGTCAAGTGAAGTGTCTAATTGGTTTTCAAGAGATCATGGAATTTCTTATCTTGTGGGACTTTACTTCTCCACGCCTTCCTCTTTGAATGCGTTGTAGTATTTCTCACCAGTATCATATGCTCGTATCAGGCTTTTGTGCGAAGTTCTTTGAGATCCTAACGAGATCTTGGTTTTCAGAGAAGGAATGAAACAGATTTTTGGTCAGCTCAACTGCCATCGCAGAAATGGTTATTGACAATTTTGATACAAGATCGCTGGAGGTCTGTTTGTTATAATTCGTGTTCTGCTTGACTGTACCCCGTCTCTCACCTGCGCATAGTAAAGAGCAAGGTTCTTACCGTTGTTATTCTTGCTGTGCACGCCTGGAATCATCGATCGTATCACACGAAGTGATAGTTCTATGTTGCCCTCTTAAAACTCAAGTAAAAGAGCGAGGGTCACGCCCTTAGCTATATCCACACTTTCACACCCAAAAGATGGCAATCTCTACCATAACGCCACAGCTTTTCAGTGAGCTCTATCATGTCTTCATGACCTCTCTCATAATACAGGTAGAACCACATACCATGTCACTGCAAGGCTTTGGGCATTTTATGGTATTTATATGGTCTATAAGCATGAAAGCCGTGGAAAAATGTGGCGGATTTGCTTTATACAACTACGCTGAAAATGTACCAGCGAATGAGAAGGAAAATCAACTCGAAGTCCCACGCGCGTGAGCTCCTCAGACTGATCGGAAGTGTTCCAGTTTACATTTCTACTCTAAACTTGCATTGGTTACAAATTAGAATTAACACTCGAATTAGCAATAAGACTAATTAGTAGTAATTCTTACGTCTAACGCTAGGTAATAACTACAAACATCCACGAACGGAAATCACTTCATTAAAAAAACAGCTTCATTTATATATGGTGGGAATAATTGGAAGGGAAGCTCGAAATACACACGAGCCCACTGCATCAACCAGTGCAAGGATATCAAGAATATCAATATTGATAAATAATAAAAAAATATCAACACAAAGAAAACGTAATTATGTGTATGATATACAATGCAGACGCTATTTTGGTGTACATCCCAAGCAAAACGCAAACGCGAGGCGGTCACGTAACTTGCCACGTGATTTATATTACACGTTTTGGAACAACCAATTGACCTGAGAGCCATGCACTAAATAACCTATGTTTCTTCGCAGTTTAATTTGAACAGTTTGGTCTCCAATAGAGTAAGCCAATTTTAATAAGATCATATAGACGAGGGGGGGGGGGGGGGGGGGGGGGCAGAAAAACCTTCACAATTCACAGAAACTACCTCAGATCGGTTGCTATCAGGCATTTTCTAACTCTATATTCATAGTACTTCTCAAAAAACACAAAGAACTTAAATCCCCCCGGATGATACCGATCACCCAATTTTTGGGGTCTGGCTCATGGACTATTTGTATGAAATGACCCCTTTCTTCGTAACCCTATTTGATTATTTTTGCACGCGCGGGCAAAAGCGTGCTGTATGACTGCTGGGTTCATGTCCGTCGATGTAACATGAGATGTTTGATGGTCATTTTCATTTATATCGAGTGAAGACATTCGGTCGATAGTTGCACGGGTACTTCGATATGAACGTTTTTACAACGGTTCGCGCTGAAACATTAAAATGACTACTGCTAAACCTACAAACAGTTAAGCACGTCGAATCTTGCACAAACTTTTGCTACAACCTTCTTCGTGTTACTCATAGCTCCTGTTCGAGCTTATTTGCCCATCTCTGTCCCAAGCTTTCCCAATCAGTATTACTTACAATGCAAAATTTTCTCAAATATACATATATAGATTAATTTCTTAAAACAGAAAACTCTTTATTGTAGATTTTCTTTTGTGTCTTTCACAGGTGACGAATGTCGTATCATCATATTCAAGGAACCGATAGAAAACAAGGCAATGACAGGTCACGTGATCAGAGGTGAGGAGGTTCCTAATCAAGGGACCTGCCGACTGATGTGTTATATGGAGCCCAACTGTGTCTCCATTAATTTTGGACCATCAGAACCAGGAAAATACAAATGCGAGTTAAACAGCGCCAGTGATGAGAACAAATTGGCCTTCATGAAGGCCAGGGACTCTTACACCTTCCTAGCTATTGAGGTAACTTTTGACTGGTTCAGTTATGTTTGAGTAAAATTGATTAATCAGGGTTAAACGTATTAAAAAACGCATTAAAAAAACTGGTAAAATGTTCTCTGGCTAGAAAAAGGGGTTTTTGAACACGCTGAGCTTTTGCTCTTCAGCACCGTGAAGTAACTGTCCATTTCAGTGGGCCTTCAGTTACCACAGCAGTCTGGTTACTTGCAGAAGAGATGTAATGTGGGATACCACAGGGCCCGCTACCCTATTTTAGTTTCAGGAATGGCCCAAATGACCCACCTTAACTCCCCTAGCAACAAAAGACCCACTCTTCCTTTTAACCCCCCTCTCCCACCCCCGTCGTCCGCTCTTTGCAGACGTGTAAATACAACACTTTACACATGTACAGTGCTGCTATTATTCTCGTCATTATTTAAAAGGGAAATTAACAATCAATACCCTTGACAAAAATACGTTATCTCGCTTAACATTATCCTTTGGATACATTTTGGTTTAAATTATTTCCTCATTAAAATCTGAGCCCAAATTAGTCATTAACTAACGGAGGCTGCAATGGTTAATATATCAGTGTTACAACAAACCCATTGAACGGTTAATAATATTTTTCCAGCATTGATTTTGGCGTATCTATGCAATTTTCGTTTTTTTAACAGAATCATTGTAGTAGCAGTCCATGTTTAAATGGCGGTACATGTCAAGTTGGATTCTCCAGTAAAGGTTTTCGTTGTATCTGTCGCGATGGATTCCCAGGAAAAAACTGTGAAGGTAGTGCATCTTTTCTTCAGCCTTTTTTTTAATTTACCACACAATTGCCTCATTTCATATCCACTTTTCTTTCAACCGATCGAATATCCCAGAGCCAAATATATCCACAGATTGCCTGTAAGTAATTAAATTTTCTATTATTCTGTTTTGAAATTTCTGTTCACACTTTAATGTATCGTCATACTTAACACGTTTTTCGTAACTGATGCTAAGATCAAGTTACTTTTTCTAATTTTATAATGACTCTAATTTAAATTGACTGATAGATAAAGATGTATTTCATCAGGTCTGCTGGGGTCAGACTTTAGTATTACTTTTGGAATTTTTTCATTATACATTGAGCTTTCCCATAGTCAAACCGCCTCTTTTCTCTACGAAATATTGCTCGGGGTATAAAATAATCAAATTCCTAAAGAGCCCTTCCTACACCACCTCCCCCCCCTCCCACCGCTTCACTTACTCGAGAAAATTTAGGCACAAAAGTGCATGGTTTTACTCTGTTTGATGCGTAAACTGTCCTATTGTAAGTATACCATTACTTTATCGTTACTTGTCTGTGAGAAGATTGATAACGGAGTTTTCTACTTAAGAATAGTAACAATGTCTGATTTTTACACCATAAAAGCAAATTCTGTAGCAATTACGACCACCCAATTATTCTAAAAACAAATCTTTTCCATCGTTAGCAAAGTCTTGCAGCGACTTAAAAAGACTCAACCATACAGCAAAAAGTGGTAATTACGTCATTGACCCTGACGGGGAAGGAGGCTTACCGCCTTTATACGACATCACCTGTGACATGACTGACAAGAGTGGAGTTGGCGTGACCGTCATAAGTCACGACAGCGAAACAAGAACGCTGGTGAAAGGATGTGAACCTGCAGGGTGTTACTCGCGTGACGTCAATTACAAAGGAGCAAGTCTTTCCCAGCTGGTGAGTCTCACCAGAGTTTCCACACACTGTGAACAGTTCATCGAGTATGACTGTCGTGGCTCGGTCTTGAGTGCAGCTAATCGGAACAAGGCATTTGGATGGTGGGTGTCACGTGATGGCAATGCTATGAAATACTGGGGCGGAGCATCTCCTGGCAGTGGAGAACAGATTTGCGCATGCGGGATGAACAACACATGTGCAGACACCAGTCGTCCTTGTAACTGTGATAAGAATGACCTTACGTGGCGTGAGGACAGCGGTCTCCTTACTGACAAGACACATCTCCCAGTTAAACAGCTGAGGTTTGGAGACACTGAGCACAGTGACGAGGAAGGTTTCCATACACTGGGCAAGTTCAAGTGCTTTGGAAACGCCTGATTGTAAGGGGTTGTGCAGTGATATTCACTTTTTTCCATTGAATGTGCACATCAAATTAAAATAGCGCACTACTACATGGCACTGAGAATCATGGAGAATGCAGCCGTAGTAAGGACAAACTATTCGACACAAGGAGGTTAGCGTACTAGTCTGGCACTGTCGCTCTCGTACACACAATAGAACTCTTATATCATAATATAATCAGGTTATTGATTTGACAGCGATTGGTTGATGCCTGTCATCTATTAGAGTGTAGACACACAAATGACGTCACTCCGTGGTGTGACTCGCGCGCGTGATCAGATTTCATAGTCCAAGTCAGTCTTCTCGGGAAAATGTTTCAAAACTTGCAGCGAAAACAACAAGAGAAAGTTCAGCTTAATTATAAATCTACATAGAGGAACAATCTGCCCTAATACTGCTCACCTTTCAAGACATTTAACTGGGCTAAACAAGCATAAATAATAAAGTTAAATAATTGAACAAAACAGCTCCAAAAGGTTAAAACTATTTCCTGGCTCATTTTGAAACAAAACTATTTAACTCGCACGTCAAGTAAAACACTTACTTGTCCCAAAACTAAGCATAAGCCCATGGGTATATTTGTGGGAGAGCTTGAAAGGATTTTACTTGCAGATTAGGGAGCATTATTAAGGTGGGGAAGAGGCTTGTTTTCGGTATTTTATTTTCTTTCCCCGAAGGTGTTTTTAAAAACAATACTGTAATTAGTTACAAAAAAGAAATGAAATAAAAGTTGAAAAACTGATAATTAAATTAAATACTTAATATTGTAAATATTGCTGAAGGAGCTTATGTTGCAAGGCCTTTTTAGTTTTTTTTTTAGTTTTTTTTTTTTTGGCAGTTTATCAAGAGAGTATGTACTCTCTTGAGTTTATAGGACAAAGAAACATTTACGGAAATGCTCGCCTGTATAGAACCATATAATTAACAATTAGTATTCATTCAAAATATTTCTCCGTCTCTGATTGGCTTTCAATCCCCAGCTAATTCCAGCTAACCAGCCAGCATGGACCAAATTTGGAAGACGTTTCTATTATTCTATTCTATTCTATTCTATTCTATTCTATTCTATTCTATTCTATTCTATTCTATTCTATTCTTTTCTATTCTATTCTATTCTATTCTATTCTATTCTACTATCCTCTCTCGTAAGGATACCTTTTTCGATCTTTATTCGCGCCAGAATTTTTTGCAATTGTGGCGGGATAACGATCGGAAACCTTACCTTTGCAAAAAGCTGCGAGCAGAGCAGGGCTTTGTAAAGATTTTGTCGTGCAATTTTTGACTGACCGGGAGAAGTGAGTGTTTGCGCGAAAACATCTCTGCAGTGATGGCAGCGCCACTGATTTGCACTTGAAGGCGCGTAAAACTCGCGCGTATGTGCCAAGGTTACGGGCCGCAGGTGTGACAAAAAAGTCCCTGAGGAAAACAGCTTAAAGGGGGCTCAAATTCAGCCTAGAAAGGGCTTTTTTTGACACTGACAGGTAAGATTGTACACAAATTATCCCGCGCTCGTTTGCGTCGATTTTGGTCGCAAATAGGCGCGGAAGAAGTAAGTTTAAACGATTTCGCACAGCGCATTCAAATTGTTTTCTAAAAAAAGTTGCCTCCCTTGTTACTTTATTGTATTGTAAGTAGAAAATTAGCATTTTGCAGATCCGCTCGCGCACTTGAACACCTTTGCACACGATAGCGGTGCTGTCGTGTTTATCGACGCTGACCGTGCATACGAAAAACAACACAGAAAACGAACGAAACCATGTGAATAATATTATTTATTAATTTGTTCATGTCATCGAATATTGTGGTCAACCAGTGAGTTACCCAATCAGAGCGCGCGGAAAGCACTATTCAAATGTGTGGTATATATATATCTTATTAGACATTTTAATGTGTAGTATCGGTGTGTATTTTTACGAGTCATGCAGTATTTTGGCGAGCAAATGATAAGTAAAAAGTTACAGTGATACTACACACTAAAATGTCTAATAAGAAATTTATTATTATCCAACGTTTTCGTTTCCCCAAAATTTTGACTTGCTAAGGTTTTTTTAAAAACCTTAGGTAACATTACAACATAACACATTTGAATGGAAACATCATTTGTAAAAAAATTAAGAACCTCCTGTCAATTTTCTTTTTTTACCTAGGGAACAATTTATCAAACGTTGTTTAACAAACACGCTAAGCATCATCGTTTATCACGTACGTGAGAACGAGATCCAACGATACCAAATCACAAACAGATTAAAAATGGACAAAGTACTTGTATAACCCCAACGGGAATTAATCGTCGTACAGTGCAACAGCTCTTAACATAACAAATTCACTGATGTTTTTTCTTCACGTCATTTACTAAAGACAGTCTTTCTTAATACTCCTAACAATGCGTTCACGCTACAGGAACTTTTAATTAGCTTTTAAAAAGTTTTTCGCGTTTGCAATATATCGGTAAAATGTTTAGCCTCCTACGCAAACGTTTCTTGGGGTCGTCGAACGTGTGACGAGACCAAAAAGCGTCTGCGTATGAGAGTTAACGAAATTTAAAAAAGTGTCCTTGGCAGAAAGTAAACTTTGTCATCAATTACCCCTCCCACTTAGATTCCTTCGCGGCTAACTTTTAATTGAGCGTTTAGCATGGATGATTTTCTTCAGATTTGACTTCCGCCTTTCAGTGTGTTGTCTGGATATACTTTGACGTTTAGAATGAATTCAATTTCCAAGGTTTTATCGCAGAGAAATTTATTTCCTTCGGGTTTTAGCATTTTCCTAGATCCATTCAATAGAAATTTCTTTGTAGGTCCTGTAAGGTGATAATAGGTAATTCCTTGTAAGGTGAAAGTATCTCCGCGGAATGAAACTGAAAATAAAGTATTTAATTTTGAAAAAGGCCCCTTTTAACACCATCTAAGTGTCTAATTTACTATTAACGGGATATTTCTAAAATGCTCATGCAGTTTTCTCACCTCCTTCGTGAACCGACAACGGTTTGCCGATTGCAGGAGTTCCAAAGCACATCCCTGAAAGGGTGACTTTGCATCCGATCAACGCCAATCCTTGCTAGCCAGGTGAAAGATCGTGATTTCGTATTTCTCTATGATGTATTTTCGATTTCCAAAGCCTTATAAAGTTGTAAAGCAATCGAATTACCTTCTAGTTTGAACAGCATTTTATTAACAGAATATATTACATTTTTCTGAGGGTCAAATAAAACCACTGTGATTTCAATGGAATAATTTGGCGGTTTGCACTGTGACTTCAACGGAATAATTTGGCGGTTTGACTATTTTTACAAACATTAAGCACGTCCAGCGTGGATCGGAGAAAGAGTACATATGTTTCTACGTTTCAGAAGGCCATTGAGTCACCTGGTTCGCAGGTAGTTAGTAAGTTAAGGTCAAATTTGCATTTTTTTTCGTGACAGGAATGAGTTAAGGTCGCGGGGGACACCTTAGGCAATCATTGTGCATTTATTTAAAGCGTGATGCACGAAACACAACGACTGACATCGACAAGTGTAGCGATCGGACCCAAAGCTTTACGACGACTAACTTGATAACAGTCCCGCTTGTCAGTACTTGACCAAAGACGACTCCAAAGGTAGAGGCAAGTTATACTACTAACACTTAACTTGTCACTTGCCTAACCGAAAACCAACTAACTAAAAATGCGGTTCAACGGGACTATATGATTGCTAATGGCAAGATCAATAACCTATTGTAACTTCATACATGTATTTGCGGCTAACGTAAACGAATCAAAATAAGTCTCTAAAACAATGTTCAGGATGAGGCGTGTCATCCGCTACATGGCTCCCCTGAAATGTTTACATTTCATAAACACAGAAATCAAGTTTAAAATCAAACTAAAATGTTCATTAGACTAAATACGTATACTTCTAAAGTTACTAGTGTTCATGGCTCCTCGACGGGGATGGACCTCAGGTTTCCGTTTCCTGCAACAGCACTAACTTCTGAACAGGGCGATCCAGGAACTTGGAAGGTCTGACTTGCTTGCCACTGTTGTCTAACTCGCGATCGGCCACTGCAATTCTGACTTTACGTACATGGCCATCTGCACTCTGAAAGGTTTCAGCTACTCGCGCGAGCTGCCATTTGTTGCGGGGTGCATCGTCGTCCTTAACAATCACGACGTCACCAACGCACATCTCTCTCCTTGGCTTCGTCCACCGCTGCCACTGCTGAAGGTTCTGCAAGTATTCTTTCTTCCATCTGACCCAGAATTCATTGGCTAGATGTTGCACACGCCTCCATCTCTTCCTGCAGTACTTGTCGGCTGACTGGAAAACGCCCGGAGGTGGAAGAACAACTTTCGTCTTCATCGTTAGCAAGTGATTTGGGGTCAGCGGGTTGAGTGACAGTGGGTCGTTGAGGGATTCAACTGTGAGAGGGCGGCTGTTCACGATCGCCTCTGCTTCGCATAACAGTGTTCTCAGGGACTCTTCATTTAGCTGTGTGCCATTACTCTGGAGCAGGGCTGCCAAGACGTTACGTACCGAGCGAATCTGTCGTTCCCAGACTCCTCCCATGTGACTGGCTGAGGGAACGTTCATGTTGAAAACGAACCAGTCGCAATTATGGCGTTGTAGCTCGTTTCTGATTGTCGTATGATCGAGCTCGTCTAAAGCTTCTGTCAACTCTCTTTTAGCTCCTACGAAATTAGTTCCTTGGTCACTTCTTAGTTGACGGATAGGACCTCTTCGACATACGAATCTACGTAGTGCACTGATGAATGAATCAGTCTCTAGCGTTGCTGCTACTTCTATATGTATAGCTCTTGATGCCATACAGGTGAAAAGCACCCCATATCGCTTTAGCTCTTTGCGACCTTCCTTGATGATAAGGGGACCAAAATAGTCGACAGCGCAGTTTGTGAATGGAGGGGCTGGTTCAACTCGATCGTCGGGCAATTCAGCCATGCGTTGCTCTTGTACAGCTCCTCGTAGCTTGCGGCACTTGATGCACTTGGATATGGCGCTTGCTATTGCTGTTGACGCTCCTATGATCCAATACCCACTTGCTCGTATTTCATTTGTTGTGATTCCTTTGCCTTGGTGCTGCACCCTTTGATGATAATGCCTGATAATGAGATCAGTCACGTGACTTGTGTTCGGCAATAAGGCTGGATGTTTAGAGTTGTATGGAACACTTGACAACTTTAGGCGTCCACCAACTCTAAGGATGCCGTCTGAATCAACAAAGGCGTCGAGCTTGCTGAGAGAACTGGACGGTGAGCTCTCGGATAACCTGTCTTGTTGTACGGACTTCAGAATAACAACTTCAGCTTCACTCAACTCCTGGACGGATACGGGATTGTCTTGTTGTCTACGTTGATCTTCAAACTCCGTGTTTGGGTTAAGTTTGCCTCGGTCCACTCTGGACTTCAACTTCTTTACGTAGCGACGACACAGAGCGACAGCCTTTCGCGCGCGCTGCCAATCCGAGAAGTACTTCATTCTTTCTTCTAGAGTGGGCCATGATGGCGAAACTTCAGTTACCATGGAAACAACTTTCTTAACTTCCGGATCATCTTCTGAAGGCTGAACAACGGCTTCTGTGGAGAAAATCTCCCACTCTGCTTCATCCTTCCAAAGAAAGTCCGGTCCGGTTATCCATTTCGACTTGCTAAGTTCTCTAGGACGCACCCCCCTAGATGCTCCGTCAGCTGGATTGGACTTGGTGTCCACGTACCTCCACTGTTTCACAGACGACCTTTCTTGAATTTCTTGGACCCGGTTGGCTACAAATACGTGAAACCGTTTGACGTCATTTGCGATATAGCCAAGTACTACTCTGCTGTCGGTCCAGAAAATCTCGTTAGCGATGTTCACGTCTAACTCTCTTCTTAGCTGTTCGCTTACTCTTACGGAGACAACTGCTGCATTCAGCTCGAGTCTGGGAACCGTTACTGACTTCAAGGGAGTGACTCTTGCCTTGCCAATGACGAAGGAGCAGTGAATCTGATCCTCTTGATTCACCAACCTGAGATAGCTGCACTGTCCATAGCCCTTGAGACTTGCGTCAGAGAAGTGATGAAGCTCCGCTCTAACAACGTTTCCAAAGTTCTTGGGCTTGTAGCAGCGACTAATTCTAACATTCTTCAATTCTTCTATTTCAGATTTCCACTTAAGCCATCTTTTCTGAATTTCTTCGGGAACAGGGTCATCCCAATCTAAGTCTTGACGGCATAGTTCTTGAAGGATTGCTTTTCCCTCTAATAGGACAGGAGCTACGAAGCCAAGTGGATCAAAGCTGGAGCTAACGGTGGATAGGATGCCACGTCTTGTGCATGGTCGGTCTTTCAACGAGACTACGAACTTAAAGGTGTCCGTCTCAATACACCACTGCACCCCCAAGGCACGCTCCATTGGTAGAGGGTCACGGTCGAAATCTACAATGGAGGTCAAAAATACTTGGGACATTTCTAAAAAAAAGCATTGAATAGTGCAAGAGATCCTTAGAGGATTTAAAAAAAGAGCCTATACGCTCCCAAGTCCCCCGTTCCCCACTCCCAAGCGCCCCCCTTCCCCCAAGCAATGTTGAAAAACATAAATGCCCTGAACTTGCTGTGTGGCATAGGCAAATCTCAACATTGCTTGGGGGGAGGGGGGTGCAAGCAGTCGTTGTGCCCACAATTGTGGCACATGTCCCAAGATTTATGTCCCGCATTGTCTGAAAATTACTATTTCCACTAAAATGCTCCTAGCGTCGTAAACAGCAAATAAATTTCAGATATTGCATTAAGATAAAACTCTCCAGCATTATGTGACATTTTTGGCGTGACAAAAAATGCCGTTACACGTTTCGCACGCGCGCGTTCGATACAGCTATTTTTGTTACTGTTACGTAGTTTATTAGTCACGCGAAAGTATTCAACAATTTATCTGAAGACTCGTGAAACTTTACTTTCTGCGTCTTCGGAAGAAGAAATATCAGTAGCAATGGTATTCAAGAAACAGATACCACCAAGGACAAGAGCATTAGCCTTGTATTTACATAAATACGGGAAATTTTCCCTGAGAACAACAGCAAGAGAATGTGGAATCTCCAAATCATCTGTTGAAAGGATATGCGCCACTGAAGTCGAGAGTTCTTCAAACAACAGAGGCGGTAAGCAGAAACCTGGTCGACCGAATAAATTAAGCACACGCGATATGAGAAAACTTATTCGCACATTGAAAACTTTCAGAAAGAATAATGTGCACGTAACAGTTAAGAGTTTAGTCGAAGAAAGTGGACTAAGCTTTTCACAAGCAAGTAGAAGAACATATTCCCGTTATCTAAATCGGTTGGGGTACGCTTACTTCTCAGCTAGGAGGAAGGGGGTACTTACAGAAAAGGACAAAAAGTTACGCTTACGATTTGCTCGTACGATGAAACAAGAAGTTTCCAGGAATCAAGATTTCTGGAAGAATGAAATTGCTTTTTATTTGGATGGCGTATCGTTCGTACACAAGTATAACCCTCGCAGTGGTCTAGCGGCCAACAAAGCAAGAGTGTGGAGAAAACGGGAAGAAGGACTTGAAGTCACTGCTAAAGGTGCCAAAGATTTGGCTGGTGGAAGAAGGTTACACGTTGTAGTGGCGATTGCGTATGGCAAGGGAGTGATTTTGAAAGTTCCCTACGAAAAAATGACAGATCGCTTTTTTTCACAGTTTGTCAGGGAGCATTTCAATAGGACTTTCGCCGAAGCTGGTCCGAAAACAAATGGACGACGATTATTTGTTATGGACAATGACCCATCCCAGACCAGTGTAGCAGCTAAATTAGCCTTTGAAGACATTGAAGCAGAGTTTCATGAAATCCCGCCGCGTTCACCAGACCTAAACCCAATAGAGAACATTTTTCACCTGGTGAAACTTTTCTTAGAAAACGAAGCGATATCTAGAAATATCACATGGGAGTCGTTTGAGCAATTTCAAAATCGCGTTTTCAGAGCTCTGGAAAGTGTTTCCATTGAGACTATAGATAGAACAATTGCAAGTATGAGCAACAGGATACAAGCTATCCTTTCTTCTAAAGGTGCCAGAACGAAATATTAATCACGCGTCACGCAATGAAAAATGGATATGGACTTGCACTACGTATGGTATTAATTTTATGTTTTCATTATTTTGCTCTTTGATTTCATAGCGTGAAAGTTTCATATGTCTTAAAGAAACTACTCTATGTATTAGAAAAACAGATGGATTGCTAAATTCTCTTGTATAAAGAAGTTCATTTTTTCGTCACGCTGTGTTAGTATAGAAACAGATAGTAGTGCGTTACACTGTGTTACTGTGTATGTTTACACTACTCGCGTTCAGTTCTCGGCCATTTAAGTTGTTATAGCTTAACCTTGAAACCCTTTTTTATAGTTACAATGTGTGAAAACTTAAATAAACCTTTTTCTGCAATCTGTGTAAGTGCTATATGTGTATGAAACACAATTACAGTATGATTTTCAACAGTACTCGGCCTAAACAGCTCAAAAGGAATATAGGATTGTTAGTTAACCGCGCGGCCATGGGCCGAGCGCGGTTCTTGTTTTACACGGGATTTATTAACCGCGCGGCCATGGGCCGAGCGCGGTTCTTGCTTTACACGGGATTTATTATTTTTTTTCGTTTTTTTGTCGGTGACCAGACCCAAACCTCCACTCGGCCAAATCGTGATTGGGGCTTTGAAATCACGCAACCTATGATGTTTATTCGCCAAAAGCTGTTGAAACATTAATGTACCGAAAATGTTGCGGATATTGTTTTCTTTATTGTGTATAAAGTATATTTTCTTTTGGTTTTATCGAAGCGTTGGATTGAAAGCGAATGTTGAATACGCTGAAAAAAGGTATTACATCAGCCATGGAATGCGCTGATGTTGCAGGTTTCACTTTCATTACGTGACAAATAACATTGTGTTTTATTTGCATGTTTATGTTGGCAGAAGCGACGGTCATTAATTTAATTTGTTTCCTCTTCTGCGAGTATTTCTTGTGGGTTTAGGCAATCGAAGTGAATTCTTTGGCTGTTTCATCGAAGTGAGTTCAAAGATTTGAAAGGAAATGAAATATTTGCTAAAGTAAACAATTGAGCGTGTTCGAACGTGCAGGGGTTACGTCATTAGAAGGGAAAAACCCCTAAGCTAAAGATAGCCGGGGGCAACTTAAACCTCGGATTGTGTGACTAACGTGACTACTTTGCTAGTCCTTTACTCATAATGCAAACAGATTAAATTTAACCGTGACTTTTGGGAAAGAAAGCTGTTAATGAGCCAAAAATATAAGCGCGGTTTTAAGTTGCTATAGCAACTTCTTGTTTTTTTTTTTTTTTGTCAGTGACCAGACCCGAACCTCCACTCGGCCAAATCGTGTTTGGGGCTTTGAAATCACGCAACCTATGATGTTTATTCGCCAAAAGCTGTTGAAACATTAATGTACCGAAAATGTTGCGGATATTGTTTTCTTTATTGTGTATAAAGTATATTTTCTTTTGGTTTTATCGAAGCGTTGGATTCAAAGCGAATGTTGAATACACTGAAAAAAGGTATTACGTCAGCCATGGAATGTGCTGATGTTGCAGGTTTCACTTTCGTTACGTGACAAATAACATTGTGTTTTATTTGCATGTTTATGTCGGCAGAAGCGACGGCCATTAATTTAATTTGTTTCCTCTTCTGCGAGTATTTCTTGTGGGTTTAGGCAATCGAAGTGAATTCTTTGGCTATTTCACCGAAGTGAGTTCAAAGATTTGAAAGGAAATGAAATATTTGCTTAAGTAAACAATTGAGCGTGTCCGAACGTGCGGGGGTTACGTCATTAGAAGGGAAAACCCCCAAGGTAAGCACTTGCGAGGATTACATCATTGGTAGGGAAATTACCGCCGTACACCGCCCTTCTAAATATAGCCGTGAACATTGTAATGCTTGAAATGTTAGAATCGTGTGATTACCTTCCTGCGGGCTCTCACTCACGGCACAAACCAATTACATTTAATCGTGACTTTTACCTAAAGAAAATAACAGTTATTACTAGCATCCAAGTACTGGAATGCTAGTTTTCTTTTTGTTTAATTCATGCCCATTCATGTCTTCAGCGAAGTTCCAGATTAAGACCATTACGTCATCATAAATTTCACAACGGCTATGGACGATGGTGCAACAATGGATTGTGTGACTCGCGTGACTACTTTGGTATTCCTTTACTCATAGTGCAAACAGATTAAATTTCGCCCTGACTTTTGAGGAAGAAAGCTGTGCATTAGCAAAAAATATAAGCGCGGTTTTAAGTTGCTATAGCAACTTCTTGTTCATTATTTAACAATAGCCGAGTACTGTTGAAAAGAGCACTTTTTGCACAAACCTTCCAAAAATTAGATATGCTTTGCACGAAGGAAATGATACAGAATACTCTAAAGCTTTTCTTTAGCGAATTACTTCAAACAAAGCAAGGAAAACTCACTTTTCCTTGGTGAGAACTGTGCATGAGAGCTGTGGTGATATAAACAACGTTTCACATCGCGCGCCAGAATGACTAGTCATGGCCATGTTAATTGGTTTGATCTTTATCGGCGTTTTCCAAAATAAATTTGGACAAACAAAGGCCACATGGCTGTAAATATAGCTGGTCATCTTGTGGAATTTGCTTCCAGAAGTTAAAAAAAACCATCTGCAGTTCATCATGGCTGTGTTTACACTGTCCACAGATCCCGCCTTTTGGACAGGCGTTGGAAAAATCCCTCAATTAAAATGTTCACGCGGCCAATTACTAAGATGCAGGACGTCAACTAATGTATGCGTACTTATGCGTTGCCCGTTGTTCAGTAAAAAAAGTTACTTTGTACCTCTGCAAATAAATTTTCCTCTGAAAAACATTTTTTCGTTGCACCGCCAAATAGTTTTCAATAATTCGTGCTGAAATGTAATGTAATTCTTGTTTTCTCTATAAAAGTCAAATTCAGACAATGGAGGTCAAAAATACTTGGGACATTTCTAAAAAAAAGCATTGAATAGTGCAAGAGATCCTTAGAGGATTTAAAAAAAGAGCCTATACGCTCCCAAGTCCCCCGTTCCCCACTCCCAAGCGCCCCCCTTCCCCCAAGCAATGTTGAAAAACATAAATGCCCTGAACTTGCTGTGTGGCATAGGCAAATCTCAACATTGCTTGGGGGGAGGGGGGTGCAAGCAGTCGTTGTGCCCACAATTGTGGCACATGTCCCAAGATTTATGTCCCGCATTGTAGGTTCTTAACATCCTCGGCTCTATCGACTACTGGGATTTCTTGGATTACTTCTTTATTACTTGAATTGAACTTATGGAGATTGAAACCTCCACGCTGGCACATCTTCTTAGTGCTCTTAATAAGTGCGACTGCTTCTTCAACTGATGGGACCGACTTCAGGCCGTCATCAACGTAAAAATCGCGACGGAGAAACTCGGCTGGTTCGGGGCCAAAGGATTTTTCGTTATCGTCGGCTGTGGTTTTTAAGGCAAAGTTACAGCAGCCTGGTGACGATGCAGCACCGAACAGATGTACTGTCATCCGATACTCTTGCGGTTCCTTTGATGTATCTCCATTTTCCCACCATAGAAAGCGCAGAAAGTCGCGGTATTCTTCTGTCACCTTCACTTGATGGAACAATGCTTCGATGTCACACATCACTGCTACTGGCTCTCTGCGAAATCTGCACAGGACCCCAGTCAGGTTGTTCGTGAGATCTGGTCCCTGTAAGAGATGCTTGTTTAGAGATTCTCCCCCGAATTGTGCCGAGCAATCGAAGACCACTCTTATCTTGTTAGGCTTTTTCGGGTGATATACTCCATGATGCGGGATATACCACACAGATTTGCGATCTTTCTCGGGTTGGGTAGCCTGAGGAACTCTTTCTGCATAACCGTTTTCTACGAGCTTGTTCATGAACTCCACATAATGGCTCCGGTAAGTTTCGTTGGATTCTAATCTTTTCTTTAGGGGTTTCAGTCGGTTCCAGGCCATTGCGCGATTATGTGGAAGCAAGGGGCTCCCTTCCTTTAGCGGCAGAGGCATTTCGTAGTGGTTGTCTGGTCGGAGGCGAATTCCCTTCTTTGCAATGTCTAGAAACTTGCGGTCATCTTGAGAGAATGCTGGTTGTCCATTGCAAAGCTCCGAGAAGTCGAGTTCGAACATCTTTCTTACTGCGAAGGGATTGACCACCTCCCTTGTTTGTGCCTCGATAATGAATTTGCTGTCGAATCTAGCAGAACTTCCAATTTCGCGAGTGACGACTCTGTGACAAGTTGAATGGTCATCCTCTTCATCTGTAGCACCATTAATCGGAATCGCCGGTCCAATGATTCCCCACCCGAGCAGAGTTCTTATGGCGTACGGATCTTCGTCATTTCCAAGGATCACTTCTCGCGGCTTCAGCGCCCTTGGGCAGTTGCATCCTATAAGAAGTCCTATCTCCATATCTTCTTGTAGGGGGAGAAGCTGATCGTTAATTCGATCCAAATGAGGCCATTTTTGTGCTTTCTCGGGCGTTGGAATCTGACCTTTCTTTGAAGGGATGATATCTCTCGAGTATGCCTTTGGAAGCATGATTGGACCCTCAACTTCGTTGATGTGCTGGACGACTAAGCCTTCTATCTTCTTAGCTACGATTTCGGTCTGACCGTACATCGTGTTTAACTTAAGTGTTATCTCTGGTCCATCTACTTCTAACTTGCCCAGAGTTGAGTTACTGATGAAGGTTGAGTCACTTCCATTATCCAGGAGAGCATAAGTGTTAATCTTCACAGATGGGTTCTCCTTGTGTGTTAAAGTGACTGGTACGACCATACAAGTTGTCGTCTCGACACAACGATCGCTCACATAGTTACTAACGCTTGTGCTGGCGTTTGTCGATTCTTCTTTGCTTGACCCCCTATCTTGCTTGCTTTGTTGATTCTTCTTTGTAGGTTTAACGGACTTCGTGACATGCAGGAGGGTGAGGTGCAACTTGCCGCACTCCTCGCAACTGAGTCTTGACTGGCAGCTTACGGAAAGGTGCCCTGCTTTCAAGCAGCCAAAACAGAGCCCCTTTTTCTTTATAAACTCGACTCTCTCTTCTACTTTCTTCCCTTTGAATTCTTGGCAACCTTCAAGAGCATGGTTCCTCTCGCAAAGGGGGCATTTGGAAACTGGGCGCTGTGAACAGAGGTGACTTGAAGATTGTTCTTGAGAAGTGCCAGTAGCGAAGCTGTCTGTCTCGAATTCTTTTTTTCGTCCTCTTGATCTAATATCCCTTGTGATGTTGTCCATGCGACCTCTTCTTTCTCTCTTCAAGGCATCCGGCGAGAAGACTGGGTCATTTGCCAATTCTGATTCACCCTTTACGTACCGGACGAATTCGCTGAATGTTATCGCCTTCGGGCCTGATTTTGTTCGGGTTTCATGAGCGTGACGACACCACTTTACTCCGGAATACGACGGGAGTTTGGCGCTGACTTGAATTAAGTTCTGATTTGAGTCTAATTCGCTAATGGATCCCAAGATCTTCACGGCCTCTTGGCAACGGAGTAGAAAATCCGAAAACGCTTGTAGCCCAGCGCTATCTCCGTCTCTTATCTGCGGCCAATTACGGAGGCGTGACTTATACGCCTCAGCCACGTAGATTGGATTGCCAAATCGCTGATCTAAAAGTTTCCGCGCTTCTGTGTAAGCGTGTTCCGAATTTACTGCCAAGAATCCCTTGACAACTTCATTTACCTTTCCGTCGGTGTATTTGTTAAGGAAATACAGGCGATCTTTATTCGATGACACGTTTTCTGAGATTATTGAGTCAAAGGCTGTGATAAATGCGGGATAATCGAATGCATTTCCGGAAAAGACAGGGGGTTCTTTAGCTGGCAAGTCGAGTTTTCTCTGTTGTTGTATCAGAAGTGAGCTAAGTTCAGTTTGCTTGGTTTGCAGGTTAATTAGTTCCCTTAAGGATGATTCATGGCTTAGATCGTTTGTGTTTTGGTCTTGCGTGATCGGCGTGCGAAGAATCGGTTTAGTGTCAATGTGGTCGCCTTCCCTTTTAATGGCCAGATTTTCATCAACTCGGTTTTCCTGTGGTGAATCATGTGGCGACTTTGGAATAAACGGCGACGCGCTCGGGTCTAATTTAATCGACGACCTTTGTTTTGTTTCCGCTAGCTTCTCTTGTTCTAAAGTCTCTTTAATTGCCTTTTCTTCCGCTTCGGCGATAGCGATGTCTTTCATCAACTGGATGCGTCGAATTTCGCTGTCACGCTCTAAAAAGGTTATTTTTGCCTTTAATCTTGCGGTTCTTGCGGCGGCTTCTAATCTGATCGAACGACTTGAGCTTTTTCCGAAAGCATGACTTGATTTAGATCTATAAGAGAAGCCTGATTTCACCGATTCACAACGAGATTTCGACTTTGGTTGTTTCTCGAAGGTATGAATTCGTTCTACCAGTTTGGCTCTTGTTTCAAAACATTCTTTGTCACGAATGTCGAACCACTTATAGGATTCTTGCTTATCTTCGTCCTTATCGATCAACTCGTCGAAGGACCTTTGCGCTTCGTCTAACTCTTCCTTTAACTTATCTAAACAATCTCTTTCGGCTTCGAGAGTTTCCACATTTGCGTTATCATCCAGCGATTGACGGACTTTCGCAATCTGCTTCGAAAGAGCCTAATAGGCGGTCTGGCAGTAGTATAACAAATGGGGGTACCAGCACAAAAATCAGATTTGGGAAAATGTGCTCGGTTAAATTTTAAATAACTGATAAAATGCAATGGAAATAAAATCTTTGAAAATTAGCCTGGGTTTTTTGTGTTGGATTTAATTCTTGGAAAAATATGCTGTGTCATTTCTCGGAATTTATATCTGGATTTTTGCAATGGATTTTTGCGATGGATTTTTGTGCTGGATCAAAACTGAAATCACAACTGGAATATGTGCTGGATTTTTTGTATTCATTATGATTCAAAAAATTTGAATCATAATGAAATCATTTCATTTCAAGGCTTGGAAACAAATCTATACTCTTTTTTAAAAAATTAGTGCGTTTATTTTCATAGTGTTTTAACAATGCATGGATACAAAGCTTGCTCTTATAGTCTTTTTACAAATTTTGGATTTTTTGTGCGTTTAAATATGTTGTAAATCTTTCATTGGAATCCAACTATTAAAATCATCATTGTAACCTTTCCACTTGACAAGAGCCTGTTTCTTCTTATAATCCCGTCGAATGACTTTATCAATTCTGAATACATCCTGTCTTGCTTTCAATAGTTCAGGTTCATAAAAGCTACCTTTTATTTCTTCATTATTTAAATCCCTCAGTTTGTAAGTGATTGGATTAGTGTATTGGATCTTATCAACTGTGAACACTTCTTCAGTCCAGTTTGGGGTATAACCCTTGTCAAAAACCTTCCTTTTATACTTAGATATTCGGACATTATCACCGACTTTGAATTTAGGTTTAGTTGATAATGGCTTCATATCACCATATAGATTGAAGTAAACAGTCCCTTCATTCTTCTTTTTACTAGCTTCTATGGGTGTCATTTTAATAGAGTTATGTTTAGTGTTGTTATACTGTTTCACTAATTTGGGTAGCATATCTAAATACTGTGTATTACCTTGAACAGTGAACTGCTTCCACATTTTGGACTTGATTGTTCGATTCCAGCGTTCGCATACGCTACTTTTCTGTTCATTTTCGGTTGAGTATATTGTTATACCATTCTTTTCCAAAAGCTCCTTCATATTTTTATTGTAATACTCTTTCCCTTTATCAGTCCAAAGATAATGTGGTTTACGCCCCTCTTTGAATATTGTTTTGAATGCTTCAGTCCCTGTTTCACCTTTTTTGTCTTTTAGAGGCACTATCCAACCATATTTACTGAAAACATCCAGTACCATGAGAAGATATCTGAATCCCTTGTTCCATTTACTGAACTGTTGCATTTCAACCAAATCCGAACACCATATTTCATCAATATGGTTAACTATAACACGCCGTCGAGTGAAGTTGCGCTTTATTGATTTATGTAATTCATCGGCTAATTTTTCCTGCCATTTTTCCCCACTCGACGGCCTTTTCCGTTTTTTGACTTTTTAACACCAAGACCAAGTGATTTTTTGCCTTTTATCATAGCTTGAACAGCTGTAGTCCCCCATGGACGCTTCATATAAGGTATTTCTGATATTCTTTTGAGCATTAGACCATCTGCTTTATGCTTGTCAGACAATGCTTTTGCTTTGCTGTAATCAATATCGTGTTTCTGACATATACTGTCAAGGGTGTTAATCGGATCACTGTATTTAGGATCGTTGGAAGCTAATCTTTCTTCTAGTTTCGTTCCTGGACCGCAATAATTATACTTTTTTCCAGTTGGTGTTCTCATATGTAATTCTCCAAGTTTTGAAAGATGTTTTTGGATATCAATACCGCTTCCAATCTTACCAGGATCTAGTTTTTTTGAAATATCGCTTGTTATTGAATCCAAAACTTGATCAATGTATTTGCTTGACATATCTTTCATTTTCTTTTTGGCAAAATCAGATTTAACAGCTTTGCTTAATCCTTTACGAGTAGCAAATTTGCCTACATCCCATAAACCTTTCAAAGCAATTTCTCCCAATGATGCTAAGCCCCCCTCTTGGAGGGGCAAACCTAGTTTTTTGGACTTTTCATAAATTTGAATTTATTGATTCCGCATTCGCTGCAAATGCAAGTTAGGGCTGTGCGATTGTTTTTAGTCTTGACATACCTTTCACTTCCAGGCAGACAATCGGTTTGTTTTTTTTGTTTTACACAGTAACTTTTAACCATATATATATATATGAGTTAGATATTTTTGAAGTAATTGATTATAAATCGGTGATTGATAGCTTGATTATTCATATCAAATTCTGTATTATGAATGACATTAAGCATGGATACACCCTTTTGCCTCTCAAGTAGATAATAAAGACACCAATAACCGCATAAAACTGAATCACGTTCTTGTATCTCATCTCCTGAATAATATATCTGTTTACCGCTTGTATCCAAGTATTGAGCTACTTCAAATGGCATCTCTAAACCAAAACTGTCGAAGTATTCTGCATGTGACTTTCCGTTTCGATAAGCAACCCAATGAGTTCCTGAACCTAATTTTGAATCCAAATTGACTATTCCGCATTCATTATTCTTTATCTGATGAGGCAAAGAATCTCTTGAAAACACACCTTTGAAATGCTTTATTCCAAGATAGTCTACCCAATTCAACAAATCGAAATTGCTTAATGGCTTATTAATGAACTTTACAGAATTGCTCCTATTAATGGTATGCTGTTGAACGGGCTGTTTTTTCCTAATAGCAGTCCTTTGCCCTTTTTTGTTTTTGGCTTCTTTTTTTTTAATCCCATCCCGATCGGATCTTTCCAACTACCGATAAAGGGAGGTGGGTACATTTCTGTCATTGGCAAAACAAGACCGCCACTTGATTTTTTACTTTTATTGCTGGACGTTTGAGGTTGAACTGAGATACCAATTGATGAAGGTGGGACATAAACATTTGTTGAACGTTTAGATCTGTGTCTGTCAACCTGAAGCCCCCTTCCTGTTAAAGCATTAAGAATAAGAGGAACCCCGATACTCGCCAGCAATGTACCGAGAAAGCCTCCAGATTGTGATTTTGTTGGTTTGATGACAAGTTGACCTCCAGTATGAAGTGCTGAAACAATCTGTTCTTTCTGCTTTTTTGTCAACATATCTTTATATTTGATCAGCTGATCTATCTTATTTTGTGGTACAAGGAATCCACCTGTTTGAATACCATTTCCAAAAATTTTATCAATTCCAAGAGAACCTAAAGCTTGAGCCGCTCCTGTAGCAAGTGCTGGACCCAGCTTTGAAACAGCTCTTGATGCATAAGGCAGTGCTCTCATTCCAAGATTAATCAATGAACTCCAAAGAGATCCTCCTTCTTGTACAAGATATCTGATTTGAGTTTTGCTTATTTTCAGATCTACACCTGTTCTATTTTTCATCGCCTTTTGAAGACGTTTCAGCTGTGTTTTTGTTAGATTGAGATGATCATTACCTGACAGATCACTGTTTGATAATCGTATTGTTACTGCTGATTTTTGTGAGAGAGCTTTTGCAAGTCTCTTTTTTTGTCCGATTGAAAGATTTACTCCAAATTTAACGTACGACATACCTCTTATATTACATATGTTATATAAAATTAACATATGTAATGGTTTTAACCTGTATTTAAAATATGAAAATTATGACCAATTAATTATCTCTTAACGGAATAATAGTTTTCCGTTCTGTTGTACTAGTTCAGCATCTTGTTCAAAGAGAGTCAAAGCATATATGCTGTAAGCTGTTGTGGTTGTCCCTGAAAGCTCATAACGAAAGGTAAGCTTCGTGGTACCATCTCGAATATCCGCTTTCTGTTTTGTCAAATCGAAATACACAAAAGGAAACATTGATTGAAAGTTAGTGATATTTAAAAGCGAACCTTCACCATACTCATTATTTTTATGTACATACTTCAGAGCATCTCTGTAAACACGTGACAAATCAACTGATGGTTGATAGTGGATTTCTGGGTATTCAATATTACCACCTCCAACTTCTAACCAGCAGTTCATTAGAGTTCTCGGATCTGTACTGACTGAAAATGTGTTATATAAAAATGGGTTGCTTATCTGTGAATCAATAGCAGCATCATTGATTATGTAAATAAACACTTGACGAGGTCTCGTTATGCCACTGCTTATTCTGAAATGACCAGCTCGCTGTGTTGATGAATTGCTTCTTTCAATATTTTCTCTAAGATATGTCCACTTATAAGGCTTCATGAAGTTATTCATGTAAATGCTTTGTCCAGAGCTGTTAAATGTTATACGTGGTACAATTAATTGTAACTTTGTGATGATTACTCGGCAATCATCAGCACCCTGCCAAATTAGATTATCATCACTCTCAATTTCAAAGTTTAGTTCTAGTCGACCAGATGGTAGCAGTTTATCTTCGAGAGCCTCAAAAAATGAATATTTATTTATAGTTAGTTCTCTTGTGACTATTGTTGACGTACCAAGAAGCAACTTCCTTTCTGCAAATCCCTTATTGTAATTAGCTTGAGCAGGTCTCTCTTCAGCATGTCGCGTTGTATCAAGATGATAAAATTCATTTGTCGCTGTTGAATTCGCATAACTTGGAGAAAATTCAAGAAGAGATTTAATATTAACAGCATGGTTAGCATCGTTACAATCGTATACCTTTTTCCCTTGAAGCTTGATATCAAAATTTTTGATAAAAGAATGGATGTCGTTCACAATACCGTTGTGATCCTCTGCAGCAATATTACCTCCAGCAAGTTTATTCACTTTGAATGAAATACCGAGACGAGCATTATACCAATCAAAAGGGGTGACTTCTCCTGAATTATCAACAACAAACCGATATCCATCCTTCTTTTGATGAACATCATTATTGAGTGTTGTTACTAGAGGAGTCTCTAATTCAAAATATTGATCTTCATATCTTTCAACATATCTTGGGTTTCTAAAATTTTCCATATATTATTAGTTTAGATAAAATGCAAGTTTTGATGTAAATCCCTTTTTAAACAAACCTCTTCTTCCTTATTCTCCCCCCAGAAATAAGCTGGTTTACTCTTTGTGCAATCTCTTGACTTGTCATTGGATGTTTGACTTGAGTTTTTGGTTTTTCTTGAACTGTTGGTTCAAGTGAAAAGGCATAATCTGTATAAGTCAATGGTTCTATATCAATCTGTTTCTTGACTGTCTCTTTAGGGGGTTTTTTAGACAACATCTGAACTATTTTATCACCAGCTCGGTTCCCAAGGTGCTCCCCTGTTTTCGTTGCAACAGAAGTGGCTGTTTTTTCAACAGCTTTTTTCGCTATTTCTCGCGTCGTTTTACCGAACAACTTCTTACCAAGTGATTTCAGCATATCCATTTTATAGCCTTCGCCATGTAATTCTCTGGAATAAATGTGTTTTTTGACATATCTCCCCGTATCTGGATCGTATCTTTTTTTATACTCACTTTTCATATATCATTAGTTTATACAAAACTAGATCTCAGAATCAAAGTCATATGCCAATCAATTCCATTGAGATTTATTGGTCTTCCAAGGGAATCTCTTACTTCAATACGCATTTCAGATATATTTGTTTTTGAAATAGAACTAAATAGAGCACGTTTTGGTTCAAATTGAAAAGGAAAGCTTCTGGTTAAATTTGTACGTGGAATAACACAAAGAGTGTTGCTTCTTTCTCCATCAGTGATAGAATTTGTCACAATATCACAATTAATGTGTAAACTGTCTACTGAATTCGTTATATTGGGTAGTTTTGAAGAATGATCAGTTACTGTGATAATCTTTGGTTCAAAACCAATCAGATCTCCAAATTTTGAATTACGAATATCAAGTTGCCAACCATCTGCAAGTTCGACAACAACACGATAAGATGTCAAAACGAAATAAATTTTAACACTACCAGCATCTCCTTCTGGTGTATCTCCATTAGATTTGATGACTTGTTCAATAAATTCGGAGAGATCATCATAACTGTACATTCCATCAACGAAATTGATGTTTTTCCAATTGGAACCATTGTCTTTTGAATATTTTATGGTTTTGTTATTGTATGCATCATTTATATTATGCCAACTATAAGTCATTGAGACTCTGTCTACCGCCATCTCATATTTCATCTCTTTTTCAAGGTGTAAAGTTGGTTTGAATTTGATTGTAAAATCTTCTGGACGAGATCTACCGACTTTCTGTCGATTAATTGAACTGATACTAATCGCTTGTTCCTGCATATAAATATTAATTAGATAAAATTAAGGTTGATAATAACTCAAGACCCCCTCTATAAAACATAAACATTGAGGAGATCATTTAATTTTTTCTTTCCGATTATACCAAGCTGTAACATTTTATGTGCTATCTGTGAAAATTCATCTTTTACACCATTATTTCCAGCCAAAATCGATCCTCCAAGCAACTCTAATCTATCCATCAAATCAGACGGATTATTGTAATATATTACTCCAGACCCGATTTTGCTAAATTTTTTGCTGGATCTATGTATCGGAATCTCTGATAGCCTATTCAGTTCATTAAACATCATTTTTGATAAATCAGAATACCGTTTATTACTATTAAAGCGCTTAGTTAACAGATCAATGGTATCAAAATCAACTAATTTATCAATCACTGTTTTACCATCCTTTTTTGCCAAAAGACGTAATTGACCAATTAGTTTTGGAACATCAATGACGAGATTTCCATACTGTCCTCCATTTTGAACTTTATAAGCATTCCGTTTTGGTTGAAGGTAACCTGTCCCCAAAGTCTCTTTTCCTTCAGGTATGATTTGTATACGATTTCTGTATTTCTGTATCAACTTGATTTTTTTTGTTAATTTATCAATCGCTTCTTTGTTTTTAGCCTTTGCTTTTTTGGTAGTCGACAGATGTCCTTTTTGTCGTCCTAAATCTTTTAAAATAGCACCAATTTTTTCATTATGTTCTTCAAAATTAAGATCTCCACTGACTGAACCATGTAATACATCACTTGGAGCAAGTAATTCATAGCCTATAAGCTTTTGAATCTCTTCACCTGAAAATCCTTTGTCAATATCTGATTTGTATTTTGGTTTCATCATTTCTGGCTTATAATCAAGCGGAAGTTTGGTTGGTTCTTTGGAAGGTGATTCAACAGGTAATGTATTAACCAATGCAAGGTCTTGAAGACCTGATGATATTGCTTTCTGATTTTTCTGTAACTGGTCGATTATGGTGTTCTGTTTCTCATCAATCGTTTTTTTCACATCCTCTTGAGCTTTCACGATTGGTTTGTATGCTTCTTTAAGGTCTTCTTGAACATCTTGTCTACCAATTCGATATTCTTTTAACGTGTTTCTGACTTTTTTAACTGAATCATCAGCTTTTATTTTTGACTCCGATAGTCTCTTTATTCTTTCAATATCCATTATATATGTAAGTTATATAAAAACTTATCTGAACTTATCTCAACTTATCTCAACTCATCTTAACTTATTTGTGTAACATATATGTATAATGGAAATGCCTAATTATGATTGTGGGAATGAACAAAATGATTACAAACAATTGTACAATTATATGCCAAACCAAACTTTCAGAATGTTGATGGCTGCACCATCTGGTGGAGGAAAGACGAATTTGCTTTTTCATATATTGACAAAACCTCTGCTGTATTATGACAGGATATATTTGTATGCAAAAAATCTTGAACAAGAAAAATATCAGAATTTGATGAAAACATTCGAACCTATAAGCAAAGAAGTTGGGTATGATATTTTAGTTTGTAATAATGATGAAATCACTCCTGTTGAAAATATGGGTGATAATGGACAATGCCTCATTGTTTTTGATGATTTCATTTGTGAAAAGAATCAAAAACCTTTGATTGATTACTTAATAAGAGGAAGACATAAGAACTGCAGTGTCATCTACCTTTCTCAATCTTATTATAAAACACCAAAGGATATAAGACTGAATTGTTCTCATTTTTGTGTTTATGATTTTCCTAGCTCAAATGAAAGAAACCTTATATCTCGAGAACTTGGGGTCAATAAAGAAGATTATATGAAAGCAACCAAAAAACCATATTCTTTTCTGTACGTTGATAATCGTCGAAAAATAGTGAAGAGAAACTTTTACGGAAATATCTAACTAATATTATATGGGATTATTCAACGATAAACAAATATCACAAACACCTGGGGGTGTTGGTCAAGCTGTTGGTCAACAAGGACCTCCTGGGCCTCAAGGAGTTGGTTTTAAAATGACTAGCCATGGTAACTATGATATGGACAATAAAATACTTTTCAATGTTAAGACTCAAGATGATGTCCCTGAAGATAGTGATTATGTTACTATTAAAAAAGACTATGAAAGCGCTGTAAATAAAGAATACCTTAACAATCACTTTTTAAAAAGGGACAAGACAGGAGTATTTTACGATTTGCGTGGTTTATCAATACAAAATAGCGAGGATTTTGACCAAAATTCTTCGAACAATAAAACGCTAATAAATAAAGGATATGTTGATAGCTCTATCCACCTTGCCAATACAATGAATAGAGACCATATTGAAACTGTAAAAGCTGAAGTTGACTTGAAACTTGCTAATAAGGCTGACTTAACCACAAATAACGAGCAAACATTCAAAAGCATCGTAAATGTTCCTGATTTCGATTCTGGGTATTCTAATATGACTAATGTGATGAATAAGGAATATATTGACAGTCAAGACTTGAAAAAAGCTGATAAAACTGATGTTTTGCTAAGAAATGGTGTTAATAAAATGTCAGCACCGCTTGATATGAATAATCAATATATTAATAATCTGAGTACACCTTCTACTCATCTTCAGGGTGCTAATAAAGCATATGTTGATTTGACTGCTCTTTCAGTATTAGGTGATAATAAAATGCTTTCAAATTTGGATATGAATAAAAATACAATTACTAATTTACAAGACCCCAGTGTCGATTCAGACGCCGTTACTAAAAAATTTGCCGTCGATCTTGTTAATCAAGATAAAATAAAACAATCTGTCATAAGAAAAAATGTTTTTTCTTTCACACTAAACCGATCATTATGGAAAACGGAATTCAAAACAAGAAATATTTCATTGATTGAAAAGGATTTCAAAATACAATCTTCATCTTGTTAGTTTCGAAATAAATAGAGAAGTCAAACCTCAAACCAATGGTTTGATATATTGGTATCGTGGGAGAGTGAGTATCGATTGTGGGGCTCTTAATCATGGTGAATATACTATTGTTTGTGAGCTGTTTCCACATTGGAATATTAACACTGAATTATTCATTCAGTCAACATCAATCAATGTAGTTAATAAAACAGACAAAAATTTTTCTGAATATAATAAATATTTGATTCATATACATAAAAACAGTAATCATGGAGTTCTCTATATTGACATTAATTTCGATAAAAAACATGATGTACCAACAGATTTCAACAATGAATGGGTTCCTTGTTATTTGATATTTTATGGAGTGATAGGTTATGTTGAAAATGTTGATAGTAGTGTTTATGACAGTTTCATGTATTTCGAAAATGATAATATTTACTTTGAAAAAATTGTCAATATGAACGACAAACAGATCATTAATGTTAAAGCAGGCACTACTGACAAATCTGTGGTTAATTTATTACAATTAAAAAATGAAATAAAATCATCACAACCAAAAAGCTATTACAAAACAATATTTGAATACTTTTTTGATTTACTGGATCCATATGAATTCACCATGTCAGACAGCTTCGGTGCAGTACTGTCTGGCTTAGGTAGTAATCTCGTTTTTCAAACTACGAAATTGTTAAAAGAATTTAAGCCAAGAGATGGGTTTACAGGTGTTTTCATAGTTAATTTAACTGAAAATTTAACTGGATCTGATGACTGGACTATATATATTGCGTTTAAATACGATTATAAATCTGGTGATAGTAAAAGAATTAAAATAGAATTAGGCAATGATGGTAGTTTTGATTTTCCATGGGTTAAATTAGAGTCTGGTAAGTTATTTCTCGATTATGATTTAGATGTATATTCTAAGCAAATTAGAGATGCTTATATAGGCGAATATTTAAATCTCTGGTATACTAAAATTGCGGGTCAATTCAGAATTGCTGTATGCAATAATGCTATGAGTATTAATCAAACATTTTCTGGGTTTAATATCAATGCTTCAAACATTAAAATCACTTCAGATTACTATTTACAAAGAATCGGTTTTAGTAAAACTGCATATCCGATAAATGACAAAAAGTATCATAAAATACAATTTTTAGATAAAGCAAAGGGTGTATTCTTCGAATAAAACATAGTATAAGCATATAATATATATGCCGAAACAACGCAAAAATATATTCGAATGGAACCATATTAGTGATAAATTAAATAAAGCGCAAATTCAAGAATTGAAAGAATACTACCTTGTATACCATAAGAAGTCTTGGTGTTATAAACAAGCTACAAAAAGCTTTAGAAGGCTGAAATTAATAGGCAATTCACTGGCTATTTTATTTGCTTCGGGAGGCATAGTATCGTCAATTTCAACAGGTGGTATCAGCCTGATTGCAATCAGCACGGGAGCTTTATTAATACAAGGGTGGCTTCAGCATCAGAATCTCGATTTGAAAATTCAAAATTGTTTATATGCATCTCAATCCTATATGCATATACTTAACACAATAAAATTTATTTTGCGAACGGGTGAATTTGACATATCAAATATCCTAATAACGATGAAAAACACCGATGACTACATAAGTGATAACAGCCCGATTGTAGATAAGTATATGGTGAAATATGATAAAATTTTTACTTTATAATGCGCAATATCTCTGCATTTTTCAATTCTAAAATCTTTGCCCAATATCGATTATAAAATTCATGTGTTTTTCTCGATTTAGTAATTTTTATACACTCAAATGGAAGACCAAGCAATTTAAATAACTGCCTGAGGATATATTTAGTGCTGATCATTCGTCTTCGGAGTTTATTAACTGAAGGAATAACAGAGTCAATCTCAATGAATATTTTATAGATTCGATCCCTCTGATCATGAGTTAAATCAATTCTGTTTTTAAAACATATATCATTCATAACATTCTCGATATGATATTTACGTTGATATATTGATTTTCGTCGTATTTTATACATATTTTCATAAAAATCGATATAATTGGAGACATATTTATAGCTTTGGCTACCGCAATTTTGGCATACTGTTGAATAGGCATCTTCTAAAATATCCTGTTTATCACAACATTGGTTAACCGATTTATCACAACATTGGTCAACCGATTTATCACCTTCTTTCAATAGTTCACAACAAAATGGACATAAGCTCTCACCTATTATTTTTAATTCACTGTGTAAATCTGAATCACAAACCATCTTTATATAAATATATTGTATAATAAACTTTTTAGTAAATTTTACTCAAAAAGTTTATAATAAAAGAACTTCTTACTTGCCGTCATACGACTGTATCATGACCTTGAAAACGTAATGATGACTCATTTTCCTGGGGAAACCCCTATAGTTGCTTGGCTGAATAAGGTATCTTCACAAAAATATTTCACAAAATGAATAACGTTTCACAAAATATTTCACAATTGTGTAGCAAAATATGTAGTTTTTTATTGGTTAAAAAAATCATACGATCATCTCATGATGTCTTCAAATGTAAATATTATTGTGAGAAGAAGCATTTTAAATATTAATCATTTCACTACACGGCGGGGGGTACACACCTGAATTTCCATATTTGATCATTTTAGTTTTAAACGCACTTTTTAAAACACTTAAAATAATATTATATATAGTATTATTAAAATGGCAAAGCAAGGGAGACCTATAAAGCATTTAAATGATGCTGACAGAAAAAAAGCTATTTCTGAATCAAAAACTAAATATATGCTGAATAAGCCTTGGTTTTGTGATATATGTCAAAATGATAAAAATTACACTCTAGCTGGCAAATGGAGCCATTGTAAAACAAAAAAACACATTACTAACTGCATTATCAAAAGCATTGAAATGGATGATAAATTTGATGTAATAACAGTTGAAGATTAGATTTGATTTAAAGATAAATTATCTAACAATATATTGTATAAAAAAACAGTATTCAATATATAATGCTGACTTTTTGTTGCAATGGCGACCAAAAATAATATATTTCTGGTTGTCATAATAATTAACAAATTAAACGCATTAAAAATCTACAAAAAATATATTTTACTATAGACTTAAAGAAATAATATCTCAACCTATATATATATATATATATATATGAACGACTTTAATCTCGAAAATCTTGAAAATCTTTCGAAAGAAGATCTCATTCAAATTATTTTATCACTAAAAGCCGACCAGCCACGGTCTCCGAAGCCTACTCCCATGCGTAGCGTCCGCGATATGGTTCAAGATTATGAGGATAATATCATTAAACCACCCCCTGAATTTAGGGATAATAATGAAGAAAATATCATTAAACCACCGCCTGAATTTAGGGATCCAGCTCCAATGACTCAAATAAAACAAGTTGATAAGGCTTTTAAAGGATATACCAAATCCTATGAAATTGGTATAAATAATAACAAAGACCCGCTATTGCAATTACAAAACACAAGATCAGATGTCAAGCATCACATTAATAAATTACTGGATGAAATGAAAGGATTGAAATTCGTTGAGACATTGAAAATAACATTTTCAAAGATGACAGGTGATGATATCATATATAAAACAGCTTATTTTAATAGCAAACCTCAGACAATCATTAATAATGAAGAGATATTAGGATCACTTCAATTATCTAAACAGCAGATATTAAATTTTGTCAATCAATGGATATCTGAAGGATCGGGTTGGACTATACAATCCATTGATGCACATTATCTAAATATTGTTAAATATGAACCAATGAAAGGATCCTCATACATTCAACTACCAACAGAGCTTAGAAATAGTGCTAAGGGTTTAATCAACCTTAAAAATGATGACGCTGAGTGCTTCAGATGGTGCCATATCAGACATTTTAACCATCAAAATAAAAACCCTCAACGAATTAAAAAAACAGACAAGCAATATGTTAACAACTTAAATTATGAAGGAATTGAATTTCCTGTAACCATTAAGCAGTATAATAAGATTGAAAAGCAAAACGACATCAACATCAATGTATTTGGTTATGAAGACAGGCAACCATTTCCAATATACATATCTAAAGAAAAGTTTGAAGATCAAATGAATTTACTGCTGATAACAAAAGATAATAATAAACATTATGTACTAATCGAAGACTTCAATAAATTCATGTATAACCAAACGAAGCATAAAGAAAGAAAGCATTTCTGTATGCACTGCCTTCAATGTTTTAGCTCAGAAAGAGTGCTAACTGATCACAAGGAAAACTGCATACAAGTAAATGGAACACAAGCAGTTAAAATGCCTGACAAGAACAATAATATACTAAAATTCGTCAACTTTCATAAGCAAATGCGAGTGCCATTTGTCATTTATAGCGACTTTGAAGCCATAACGGAAAAGATCTCTAGTTGTAAACCTAATGATAAAAATTCATATACCGAAGCATACCAGAAGCATAAAGACTGTGGATATGGTTATAAGGTTGTCTGTTGCTATGATGATAAATATAGCAAGCCAGTACAAATTTACAGAGGTGAAAAGGCTGTTTATAAATTCATGGAAAAGATGCTTGAGGAAGTTGATTATTGTAAAAAAGTGATTAGAAAACATTTCAAAAAACCGTTAAAGATGACCAAATATGATGAAGAGGAATTTCAAAAAGCAAAAGCATGTCACATTTGTGATAAGCAATATACTGATGATGATATACGAGTCAGAGATCATTGTCATATTACTGGTAAATACAGAGGCTCAGCACATCAAGACTGTAATCTTAAACTGAGAATAGAACCTGGTAAAATAAAAATACCTGTCATTTTTCATAATCTCCGTGGGTACGATAGCCATTTTATTATGCAAAATATAGCTAAAATTGTTAAAAAACATAAATATTTAGATAAAAATGGACAAGAAAAACAAATGAATATAAATTGTATTCCCAACAATATGGAGAAATATATGGCTTTTATGCTCGGCAATCATCTTACCTTTATTGATAGTTTCCAATTCATGAGCTCTAGTTTGGATAAATTAGTTAGTAATTTGCCTGTAGGAGCTTTTAAATATACAAGCAAAGAATTCAAAAATGAAAAATTTGAATTGATGAAGCAAAAAGGTATATATCCTTATGATTTTATGGATAGTTTTGATAAATTTAATAAAACAGAATTACCTACAAAAGACGAATTTTACAGTATTTTAAATAATGAAAACATATTAGATGAGGATTATCAACATGCTCAGAATATTTGGAATAAATTCAAGCTCAGAAATATGGGTGATTATCATGATTTATACCTAAAAAGTGATATTCTTTTGCTTGCTGATTTGTTTGAAAACTTCAGGAAAACATGTATGCAGTATTATAAACTTGATCCTTGCCACTATTTTACATCACCAGGTTTGTCGTGGGATTCAATGCTAAAAATGACTGACATTAAATTAGAGCTTATGACTGATATTGATATGTATCAATTCATTGAAAAGGGTATGCGTGGTGGAATAAGCTACATAGCCAATCGTTATAGTAAAGCAAACAATAAATACCTGAAAACATATGATTATAAGTCGCCCTCAAAGTATATAATGTACCTTGATGCTAATAATCTATATGGGTGGGCTATGAGCAAGTATCTACCAACTGGTTGTTTCAAATGGATGACAGAAAAACAAATCAAAAACATAAACTTAGCTAAGTATAAAGAAGACAGTAGAAAGGGGTTAATTTTGGAAGTAGATTTAGATTATCCTGATGGATTGCATGATCTTCATAATGACTATCCATTAGCCCCAGAAAAAGTTAAAGTAACTAAAGACATGCTCTCTGATTATTGTAAAACCATTGCTGACAAATATAACATATCAATAGGTCTAGTACATAAATTGATTCCCACTTTGAATGATAAAGAAAAATATGTACTACATTATCGAAATCTACAGTTGTATCTCAATCTTGGTATGAAACTAACAAAAGTCCATCGAGTCTTAGAGTTCAATCAATCACCCTGGTTGAAGCAATATATCGATTTCAACACTGAAAAACGTAAAAATGCTAAAAATGATTTTGAAAAGGACTTTTTCAAGCTAATGAATAACAGCGTATATGGCAAGACGATGGAAAATCTTCGTAAGCGAGTTGATGTTAGACTTATTACAGATGAAAAGAAATTATTGAAGATGACATCTAAACCAACCTATGTCAGCAGTAAGATATTTAATGAAAATCTAGTGGCTGTGCATAAGATCAAAGAAACACTTACTCTTAATAGACCTGCTTATATAGGCATGTGTATATTAGATCTTAGCAAGACGTTGATGTATGATTTTCATTACAACTACATCAAAACGAAATATCTAGATAAAGCAAAGCTATTATTCACAGATACAGATAGCTTGACATATGAAATTCAAACTAATGATATATATCAAGACTTTTTTAATGATAAAGAAAAGTTCGATTTCAGCGACTACCCTGAAAATTCAATATTCCATGATAATACAAATAAAAAAATTATCGGTAAATTCAAGGACGAAGCTTGTTGCAAACCAATCACAGAATTCGTCGGCTTAAAATCTAAAATGTATAGCTATACAAAAAACAATAATCAAGAAATAAAGACAGCAAAAGGAAATAAAAAATGCGTTGTTAAAAAGGATATAAAACATGAAGACTATAAAAATACTCTATTCAACAAAATGCAAATGCATCATAAAATGAAAACTATAAGAAGTGACAAACATCAATTAGGAAGCTATGAGATAAATAAGGTCAGTCTTAGCTGTTTCGATGATAAAAGACATATACTCGAAGATGGTATAAACAGCTATGCATATGGGCATAATAAAATATCCACATAATATACATAAAAAATAAAATCTATGTATATATATATAGACATACGATGAACATATCCGTAATCGGATCGGTGGATAACGGTAAATCATCTCTTATTGCCAGAATTCTATTAAATAGTTCGGCTATAAAACATAATGTATTAAATAAAAACATTAATACACATAAAAATTGGCTTGCTCATTTGATTGACATTGATGATGCGGAGAAAGAACGTGGTATGACGCTAAACTCATCAATTGAACACTTTAATTTAATGGGTAGACCTTTTAATATCATAAATAATCCAGGTCATTTGTCTCTATTAAATCAAGTCATTCAGAATTCGTGTCAAGCAGACATAGCTTTACTTGTTTTATCAGCCAAAAAAAATGAAATTGATAATAGCATCAAACAATCGTATGATCACGCTTTAGTATCAAGGGTGATGGGTATAAACCATATAATAATAGCATTAAATAAATGTGAATTTTTAAATGACGATAATAAATATGAAGATATAAAAAATAAGGTAATAAAAGCTTATAAAAATATAAAATTCAATACAATTCATTTAGTACCTACATCGGCTAAATTAAATATTAATATTCAGTCTAATGACAGTGTCAATTGTCATGAATCACTTTTTGACATACTAAAAAACCTCAATGTCTTTAGAAGAGAATCCCGAACGATCAAACCCTTGAACAATATAATTAACTGCAAAATTTTTTTTCACAATGTAAATCATTTAAGAGGCTCTGACTGAGAAACCCGGGCAAGTGGTCAAAGATTGGGGTTGGCCAATTTGCTTCATACTAACACCATAGATAGGTTAGGTGGACTTATGGATAAATATACTAAAGTTAGCTCCTCAATCGTTTTGGTATTGGAGATACGACATCCGCCCTGTATCACCCCCCCGGCCCCAATTTTTCTGCTAAATTTGACAAAAATTCAAAAGCTGGTAGAAACTTTGGCATTATACGAACGAAGTTCATATTTTCTGTTTAGCATAAACAGACATAGAACTACTTGTATAAATCCAGAAATGGGGGAAATAATCACAGGTCAGTCTACACCGTTCACGTTTTGAAAACCTATTTTTTGTATCTTCGAATGAGCAAAAAATTGCCCATTTTTGAGTTCGCGTAGAACCCACAACTATAACTTTAGAAAGTATTGAATGCCACAGACAAATACTCTTATCTTCCCTCTATCATAAACAGCAATCATCTTTTTGGGCCGCTGAAACAGCAAAATGCTAGAACTCCTAGATGTTGTCCATGCACGCCATACTGTCCTCAAGGGCACACGAAGTATTTAGTGTTTTTTTTAAGCCGCTCTTCGAGTTCGCTTTGAGTTTCTCCATAGCTAATCATATGCAGTCGACCAAAGATATTCCCAAAAAGTTGTCAGCTTTTCTATTTTCCATTTCAAGTAAAGAAATTTAGAAAACACGAAATAAACTGAGTGACGCTACCTTGCATTTCATGACTGGAAAGGAACTGGGAACTAGTTGTTTGACCAGTGGGTGAGTGGGGCGAACATTTGGGCTATTCTCGGTATACGTTGTTTAAAAAAAATTGTGGCATGTTGAATTAGTTTTACAACGAAACAGCGATTTTAAAATAAAGTCACTAAAAAATGCCGTTTAGGAATTAGAAATATACGTGTTTTGAATAAAAATGAAATTTCAGTTTGAATAAAATTTCAGTAACAGTGCTTATTTGTTGTACTGCTTTCTGTTTTCTGTATTTATGAGTAACTAAAAAAAATGAGTAACTAAGAACAGCTTATTTCGATTTAAAATTCGTTTTTGAGGACAACATTTAATAATTCGATATTGGTAAAGTTCATAAGGGTTTATGTTCTAATTACATCGACGCGTGATGCTTGTACAGTACCAGGCTTTTGCGACATTGTTTACATAGCCAACTGATGAAGCGAACTGTTCGTCGCAAAATGAGTTGTTCATTCTCAACTGAAAACAGTGTATGCGGTCCAACTCCATATGCTCCAAATGAGCTTCATGTCATTCCCCTAGAAGCATGCAGGAAGGATTTAACCGAGTATCTAACCAAACTTGGTGTCAGTGGAAGTCGTGGCATAGGGACACGAATAACAGAGTGTGAAGTTATTCTCAATCGCGCTGGGCTACATTCGCTATCGAAGGAAGAAAGAGAAAGGATAACAGTGTGCCCAAAGCACAGATACGAATTAACAACACATTACCAGAAATTGCCATCCAGTTGCTCTTATCCATCTCACAAAGGGGAAACCAAAAAACTAAAAAATCCTCGTCGGGTAAACAAGCAGGTGTCGGAGGAAATCTATCACACGTTTCATATTTCAGTGCCAATTGGTTCCGGTAAGTACATTGCAGTACAATTATTCAGTAAATTTTCTTGCCATGTACTCATTGAATACTTTCGCAAACAAAGAAAAACATGTTATTTTTGTTTTGTTCTTGGTTATTATTTTATTCTCGTATTTTCTCGTTCCCTATCAGCTTGGAAATCTTTCCTTATTAGATTTATACGGTGTTTTGTTTACAATGTCGCATTCCAATTGAAATAAGCATGTTTTGCTTGGCGCCTTTTTATTCAGAGTATATTATTTATACATTATCACTTTTTTACAGCCGTATGTAACACTTGCCGGAAAGGCCACTCAAAAGCTGATGAAGAGGACAAGGTAAATAATTTGAATAACCCCCCGCCCCCCCCCCCCTGCACGGTATATAAATTTCGGTTTCACCCCGTAATTTATTTTCTATCTCATGAAACATTTTTGTTGAGATGGCAGTACAGATAAAAGATCGATGAAATTAGAGTACTGTAATGCTCATGATGCAGACGAGGGTTGCTAATTTAATATTTAGTTCATAATCACCCAAGGGAGATCTTAGTTTGTTTGAAGAAGTTGTGGCTTCAGGGACGTAGCTAGGATTTTTAAAAGATTAGTGCGTTGTAGACCATAGGAAGATCGTACAGATTTAGAGGGGGGGGGGGGGGGGAAATCCTGAAAAATTTATTTGCAAAAGCAAAAAAAGCCCAACTAAATTTTTGGCAGGCATGACAACAATTAAAAAAAAATTGGCTTTGCAGGAAGATTACGCCGGAAAAAAAATTGTTTGTCTTCGAAAAATTTTCATCTCCCACCTTCCAAAAAAATAATGGTCCGCCCTATAGATAGACAAGATAGAGCCGCTTATTCAGTATTCTAAATATCCTAAATCCCATCAAAATAAGCCAAAATATTTTTTTTTCAATTCCTTTGCAATTTATGCAATACTGCTCAACAAATATTTCAATTTCCTTAAACCTTTCGACACAGGAGAGCAAATAAAACATTGCGTGCAGAATGTAACTTAATTAAGCGAAATATTTTCACGTCTATTAAACACTGCAAGCGGTTGAATGAAAGAGTTTTGTTTTCATGACTGAGAACAGCTTTCAAATAGTCAATACATGGAAATAACAATCAGATCAGAATTCAATAACTATTAAAGCGAGTTTTCATTCTGTCTTTACTACTTTTTGGCAAGTTTCAATATTTATGCAAATTTCGCGCGAAATGTAATTTGAGTACACTGTCTTGTTTTCAAGCTCTAGATTGAATCATGAATGGTGAAAACAAAACTCTTTTTAATGAAAAAATGCATTCTGTGAATGAAATCCTGCTTCAGTTGAATTGAACAATCAATTGCTGCCTACAATCTTATTTAATTTTCCATTTTTTATTTTGGTTATGGACACAAATGTCACTTCCGAACTTTTTCATCAAAAGATGTCGATTTCACGTTGCATTTCCCAGGGATTATTAAAAAACATGCAGCTGGAAGGAGAACATTTTCAGTGGCTTCACACTTGAAAACGAGGATTCATATTATTTTGCACTGTAATACATTTATTCCAATTACATACATGACAATTTCTTTTACAAGTGCGTGTCGTGCTCGAGCCCCGTTCGACCGTTGCTTCGTTAACAACATCCTTGCTTCCTGATTGGATTACGATCACCGCACCAAGCCCGCAATGAGGTGGGCTATTGTTTAAACACAATTACACCGAACGATTATCGATCTCGAACCATTCCCTTGGGATTGCTAACAGCTTTTTTCCACTACATAGAGTCTAATGCGCAAATTATCTCACAAAGGGGAGGAGGGGGCGTCACGGGCACCCAGGACCCGCTTTGGCTCCGCCTCTGCGCCCTTGCATGGGAATAACGCGCGGATTCAGATCGGTTTCAACCGTTTTACGGAAATCAGTCAACATCTTGCCCATGTGTCTAAAACTGGGAAATGGCATTTTGTGAGTCAATGAATAAACATTTTCATTGGTGAACATTCCCGTGGACCCCTCTACAGGCTCGCGCCTTCGACACTCGTGTTATCGGAAAATGGTCAACATTTTTCAAGATCCGTGCCTGACTGGAGATACAGGAGAAGGCCATTTGTTTCGAAATGCGGAAATGATGTGGAAGGAGTAGGGGAACTTACATAGTAGGGTTGCGTATTGCTAACAAGGGCGCAACTAGGAATATTTTTGCTATTTTAGAGTGCCAAAGGGGCGCTTTTCGGTAGGAGGGCGCCAATTCAAATTATTATTAAATACATGACAATGCTCTGTGATCTTTACACTCCAGCGGCTTCCTCTTCTACTCTCCTGTCAATGCATCCACGTTTGTCTTGGCATTTTGCCCTAAAGCTTGGTCAACAACAACTACATTATTGTCAATTTAAATGTATTTGTACCAGAGGTTAATAAAAAGATTGAAGAGGACCTGCGCGTGGAAATTCGTTATTTTTTATCACAAATGTATCTCTGGTTCCTCGTGCTAACATACAAACGTAGGAAAGCAAACGTTTAGCCGAAACTGTATATATTTTCTATTGACTATTCCATCCCTAATTATATCTATCTAGGGTAAAGTGGAGAATGCTGGAAGTGGAGAAATGCCTCTGACGGAAAAAGAGTCTCCAATCAAAGTATCTAGTGAGTTCAATTCAACTGATTTGGACTTTGACGACAATATTAACTTATCATTACTCAGCTCCTCCGACTTTGATTGTACACTGGATAGTACTATTGCCGACAACGGAGAAGAAGATGAAGATGTCAGTTTCTGGGTAGATGAAGAACAGCACCAGCACGAAAAACGCGCAGTCTTAAATGAAGCAGTAGAACATATATCAGATGGAAGAGTCAGTCCAATTGCTTCGACTCTCAATTCGAATTGGGAAAGTGTATCAAGTACACAAAAGGCCTACTATCTAAGGAAACTGCGTCAAGTTGTTACTGCTGTGTTGACAACCATTGCACCAGATCAAGAAGAAAAATTATTTGATGCACTGATTGAGAAGCGTTCTTCAGACACGATCTTTGACAAAACAGGGGGCGAAGACAGCAAAAATGATGTCAAAAAAGAGATGAATGGAGACGAGCTGTCAATTCTGCTAGGAGTGTACAACGAAGCGGAAAGTCGTCAAACTCGATTGCAAATACTGTCAATGTTTGCTAAACATTTTTCAAAGAGGAAGCTCAGGGAGATGATTCCTGGACTTAGCAAATGGCAAATCGATCAAGCCCGTCGCCATGCTACAGAAAAAGGGCCAGGACAACCAGTGATATCAGTGCCCATCAAAAGAACACGTCTTGATCCTGCCAAAACAAGTCACTTTGTGAACTTTATTTCAAGAGCAAATTTTGTACAGGACGTAGCTTATGGAACTAAGGAACTAAAGCTTGACTCTGGCGAGAAGGTCATCATTCCAAACGTGATTAGGACGATGGTGCCTTCACGAATAATCAAGCAGTACGTTTCGTATTGTCAAGAGAGCGCGTTTGAGCCAGCCAGCGAAAGAACATTATATAGAATCATTGATGTCTGTGCCGCTTCCATGCAGAAGTCGCTTCAAGGGCTAGACTACTTCTTAACGGAAGGAGCGCAAGCATTCGAGACTCTCGAAAGCGTAGTTAACACACTTGTAGAAGGTGGAGCCACTCCAATTTGGGGAAAAGAAGCGAAGACCACCTTGAAAGAGGCAAAACGTTATCTCAAAACCGATTTTAAGAGCCATATCGGACCCGATGAAAGATGTGTAGACCATTGCACTGGTTACAGTCTTAGCGACCCGCAGAACGGCGCCTTCGCTAAACAGTGCCATCATAGCCATGATACATCTTGCATCTCGTGTTGCCAGCTGGATGAGGTTTTACTCGATATTGTGAACATGATTAATTCTCCAAAGCTAACTCTAACCGACCAACAGCAAAGTCAAGTTAAGTTTGACGTTACCCATGCAGTGGATGCAATCGGTAGTTGGAAAGCCCATATGCTTCGCACTATAAACCAAGAGCAAGCAAAGGAAGAGATGCTCGATGCACTTAACGATGAAAGCGTTCTCGTCATTATGGACTGGGCTATGAAATATCTGCCCCAGCGATATAGAGAGCAAATGAGCGACTTTTACGGCAAACGAGGAAAGAGCTGGCATGTTTCTTGCGTTGTATGTAAATCCAGTGAGAACGCGTCATACAACGTCGAAACTGTTGTGCACGTATTTGATAGCTGCACACAGGATTGGTTTTCTGTGGCATCCATTGTTGAGCACCTTCTTATTACAATTAAGCAAGAGCACCCTGATGTGAAGGCGGCTTATCTGAAATCCGATAATGCTGGATGTTACCATAACGCCTCGCTGATTCTTTCCCTGAAGTCCATTGGAGAAAGAACAGGCATAAGCGTTCGAAGGTATGACTTCTCAGATCCACAATCAGGAAAGGATGTTTGTGATAGAAAAATCGCCCCAATGAAAGGTCACATAAAGAGATGGATAAACGAGAAGCATGATGTCGTCACTGCAGCAGATATGAAGGAGGCGTTGCAATCGTATGGTGGCGTACGTGGGTGCAGGATCGCAGTTGCAGAAGTAGATGTAGCACATGCGGCTGAAACCATGGAATGGAAAGGGATAAGTGCTCCATACAACTTTGAGTTTCTTGTCTCCGGTATCAGGGCTTGGAAAGCTTATGCTGTGGGTGAAGGTCAAATGCTTCCATATGATGAAGTTGGTCGATCTCTGCAAGGTCCGACAGATCTCCGCATCATCATGCCTCTAACAATTCCAACTCCGTTGTCAAGGCCTGGGTTGATGGTAAAGAAGCAACATACCAACAGTTTGCAAGATCTTTTCATGTGCGAAGAGGAAGGTTGTGTGGCCACATTTCGGACGCAGGCGGATCTCCAAGCACACATGGATACTGGGCGGCATTTAAGGGTAACAGAGCGGGAGACTGTTTACGACTTGGCACGAAAAAAGTGGGCAGAAAATGTCACCGGAATACAGTCATCTCACGTTGCAGAACAGACAAGGCAAACACGAGCAAGTAGCCAATCAAGTCCAACGAGAAAAGAACCACTTCAGGGTTGGGCTTTAAAACGGCAACGAAAAAGTAAAAGAGCAACGGAAAGCGTTAAGATGTTTCTGCTGGAAAAATTTAATAGAGGAGTCGAAACAGGTAATATGTTTACACTTACGTTTTCTCGATCCCCCTGTATAGTTGAAGCAATTTCCTCCATTCCTGGCTTCAATGGGTGTAGGAACTATGGCCAAATCGACAAGCAGGCTTCTGGACTTGGCAATTCCTTTCTTTTCAACTCCTTTACAAACTTTTGCTAAGTGCATGTAATCAATGTTTCTCTTTTTACATTCGCTTTTCTCGTCAATACTACCCTTTCTTTTATCGTACGAATGTGTTTTAAATTTAACCTGCTGATGAGAGTCATATGAGCGCTAAACGGGGCTTTGAGCAACGCAATCTAATCGCATATTAGCATATTGAATATATAAAAAAAATAGATTTTAACGCTTTTTCACCAAGAAATGTTAATTTCTTGAAGGAAACAAAGAAGATCCAGAAAAGGTGGCAAAAGAAATGAAAGTCGCCAGGGACGCGAGTGGTAAGCTCCGTTTTGCTCCAGAAGAATGGCGAACAGCCAAACAAATAAGCAGTTATTTCTCAAGACTTGCAGCAGCGCAACGTCAACAGAAAGCACCCAGCGAGCTACTAGTCGAAGAAGCTGAAAATATCAATGAGGATGACCTTGAAGCGTGGGAAGAAGAAAAGCAGCTGCAGGAGTTGGAGAAAGCAGTGTACGAAGAGATCGACCTGCGACATCCAATCGAATTTGATGGTCATAAGATCTGTGGTCTCGTTAAACGTGGCAAGTTGAAATCAAAATTTAGGATTTCACAGCTTAAAGAAATTTGTATTCTCTTTGGATTAGAAATCGAAGGATCCGCTGGCCGAAAGGACTCCTACGCGAGGCCAATCAAAGATCTTGTACAATCCTGCAGTTGTTGTTTAGGATGAGTTTCTCTAAAGTGACCAGACACGGTGGAAGTTTAAAATCAACAGCATGAAGTACTGAAATTGACGGGGAATGCCAAGAGCCCAAAAGATTTGTCTTTTATTATTTACACGAGAAATCAAGCGCTTTTACCAAAAGCAATCACCTATAGGGGGTTCCCTTATAGTCCCTTAGTTTCATGAAGTTTACTTGTTATCAACCAATATACGTAAAGAAATTAGAAAAAGGAGATGCATACCCTGAGGCTGTTTTCCTTTTTTAATGAAGGGATTCCCCTATAACAATGCATGTCCTTGATCAAGCGTATTTCACTAGCTTATATTCAATCTGGCGGCATTCTAACGTGTGAATTAGTTGAGATAATGATCGATGATTAAACGAAGGGATCGTTTACGGTTATAATAAAATAACTACAGTATTTACTGCGGTAATAATTAGCTAAAGCTGTTACATAAAAACAATCAGCCACAGCCTACCCTCGTTGGGAAAAAAACTGGTTCCCAGTCCCTTGCGAATCATGGAATTCAAGATGGCGTCGCTCTGTTTATTTTCGTGTTTTCTTAATTTTTCTTACCGTAAAATTGACAGTCGGAGTACTTACAACTTTTGGAGAAGCCCTTTGGTAAAATACATATATTTAACTACTGAAAAACTCAAAGCAGACTCGAAGAGCGGCTTAAAACACACTGACTGCTTCGTGTGTTGTCGAGGACGATCTGGCATACACAGACAACATTAAGGAGTTCTAGCATGTTGCCGTTTCAGTGGCCCAAAAAGATGATTGCTGTTTATGATAGAGGGAAGATAAGAGTATTTGTCTGTGGCATCCAATACTTCCTAAAGTTATAGTTGTGTGTTCTACGGGAAATCAAAAATGGGTAATTTCTTGCTCTTTCGAAGATACGAAAAATAGGTGTTCAAAACCTGAACGGTTTAGACTGACCTGTGCTTATTTCGCACATCTCTGGATATATGCAAGTAGTTCTATGTCTGTTTATGTTACACAGAAAATATGAATTTCTTTTATTAAATTCTGAAGTTTCTACTGGGTCTTGAATTTTGGTCAAATTTAGCAGAAAAATTGGAGCCCGAGGGGGTGATACAGGGCCCATGTAATATCTCCAATAAAAAAACGATCGAGGAGCTAACTTTAGTATATTTATCCATAAGTCCACCTAACCTATCTATGGTGTTAGTATGAAGCAAATTGGCCGACCCCCATCTTTGGGCTTTTTTCAATTTTGCCCGGATTTCTCAGACAGAGACTCTTAATAACAACAGGTTTTAATTGTTTGTTGCATTCATATAATAAAATATTCAATATAGAATTCATTAAAATAAATAATAAACATGGTTTCATAACCCCAAAAAATAAAAGCAGTGAATTCATCGATTGTAAATTAAAAATAAAAACATGTGAAATGATTGATTATGCTATTCTATTAAAAATTAATGACGATATACTAGCTTATGGTATAATCTATTGATTATAAAAAACGCACATAAAAAATAAATAATATGTATATATATCATAATATGATCGACATCGAATTACTCATATTTGCTAAAATTATGGATTTACTAAATGAAAAGGATGATTTGATTAATGAGGATGAAAAACTAAATGAAAATATTGACAGATTAATTGATGAACTAAAGGAGTCGCGTTTCTTTACTAAAAAAGGATCAATATCTAATAAATTAGACGAAACTCAAGCTGAGCTAAATAATATGAAAGCCCACGATCAATACAACGAGATTTTAGAGCAAATTGTGACTGATTACGGGTTCTACAAAAATAAAAATAATTTTGAACCATATTACGAAAGTCAAATATATAAAACCGAAAATTACAATGCTGTCAGATATTTAAACATAAATCCTATTCCTGATTCATCAAGTGAATCTGATAATGATTCATCAAGTAAATCTGATCAAAAATATAAAAAAATGCATAAATTGTTAAGCTCATTGGAAAAAGATATAAAAAACGATACAGAAACAAAGGGCTAAATAAAAACAAAAGAGAATACGTGTAGAATGGTATCATATTGAATACTGTATCGAATACTGTATTGGAATATTGTATTGGAATATTGTAATAAACAACGTACTTACAATGTCATCAAACCAGTAATAGAAAGTGTGATAAAGGACAGCAACCACGTATGATAACACCCACAGGAAAGAAGTACCATTTTTGGATATATATATATATATATATATCAATTTTAAACGCACTTTTTTGGTATACAAATTATAAAAAAGACTATAGATTTGTTTTTATTATATAGTATCAGGATTTAATTTCATGCGTGGTTATAGACTCTTACGTATCATGTTGATAGGCATTTACAAAGCTTTGAGTACCATGTGAATCACTGTCCTGAGTTTATATATACTTATTCAACATATAAATCCAGTTTTGAATCCAGTTTTGAATCCAGTTTTGAAATAAAATATCAAACACATAAAAAATAATTTATAAGCATATAATATAATGACAAACATCGACCACGACATAAATTTAGCACTACTATTCAAATATTTAATAACAATAAAAAAAATCAAGGCATCAAGTCTCAAAATGAAAGACTTAACAATCGAGCTTGAAAACTTGCGAAATGAGTTGAGCTCCATCAAAGAAAGCCTAACAACAACAAAATTAAATGAAAATCAAATACTATCATTAGATGATAACGATGATTTAAAAATAACTTGGATCAATAATTAAAATATGAAAATAAACGCACTAATTTTTTTTAAAAGAGTATAGATTTGTTTTTCAGTATAAGAGTATAGATTTGTTTCCAAGCCTTGAAATGAAATGATTTCATTATGATTCAAATTTTTTGAATCATAATGAATACAAAAAATCCAGCACATATTCCAGTTGTGATTTCAGTTTTGATCCAGCACAAAAATCCATCGCAAAAATCCATTGCAAAAATCCAGATATAAATTCCGAGAAATGACACAGCATATTTTTCCAAGAATTAAATCCAACACAAAAAACCCAGGCTAATTTTCAAAGATTTTATTTCCATTGCATTTTATCAGTTATTTAAAATTTAACCGAGTACATTTTCCCAAATCTGATTTTTGTGCTGGTACCCCCATTTGTTATACTACTTCTGGCGCGCTTTTCCACGAATTTCCGACTAATAAGCCCTTCCTTTATCGGTGCGTTTCCTTTCGCGGTTTTCTACTTGTTTTTCTGAATCACACCCTTCCGAATTCCCTTTTGGGACGTGATCAGCGCTTGACGAACCAGTCTGTTGATTCGAATTTTCTTCTGTTTGTTCTAGTTCTCTATTTTCTTCTTGTTCTACTTGTGAGCTGGACATGGCTTAACTTGGGAGACTTCACGGTCAGGCGACGACAACGGTGTTATTTTACTGTAGTGATCGGACCCAAAGCTTTACGACGACTAACTTGATAACAGTCCCGCTTGTCAGTACTTGACCAAAGACGACTCCAAAGGTAGAGGCAAGTTATACTACTAACACTTAACTTGTCACTTGCCTAACCGAAAACCAACTAACTAAAAATGCGGTTCAACGGGACTATATGATTGCTAATGGCAAGATCAATAACCTATTGTAACTTCATACATGTATTTGCGGCTAACGTAAACGAATCAAAATAAGTCTCTAAAACAATGTTCAGGATGAGGCGTGTCATCCGCTACAACAAGTGTACGGAATATTCAGGACTGAATAAAATATGATGCGTGATTTGAAGAGTTCACGTGTGGCACGGACCTTGTGATGCCAAGAAAAAGTCAGTGGCCCCAGTCAACAGAACAGTAAAAGATTCAAGTCGTAGACACAAAACGTTTGTTTGCATTTCAAAATCTGCTGTAGGAGATTTTGTCTTGTTTACGAAATCAGATTATTTCAAAGTGCATTTTGGTTGAATTTTTTTTCTTTGTAAGACTGAGACCATTCTGCTCCGCATCGTTCTTGTCTGATCTCAAAGTTAAAGCGTGGAATGCTGGGAATGCAATTACCATAATTGGCTCCCTTGGCACTTGTGTTTTAATCGGAATACCTTCGGAAATCTCTAAGTTTGGCCTTTTCCGACAATTTTGTGTCCAAGAATTAAGCGCAGATTTAGAAAATTCATTAGCTGGCACTGCAGAGAGGTAAACTAGGAATACTGTAGTGTGTCATGACAGAAACGGATTTCTAAAAGAGCGCTTTTAAAAAAAGGTAGAAATTTCGATTTACACATTTAAACGACTTTTACTCGATGGCAAAGTTTAAATTAAAAAATCCCCTTCTGTCATGACACCCTAGAGGTTTATTTCGACTGATCTATATGTCATAAAATCACAGAGTGATGTCTTCTATTCGATCCGCAAACTTGGACACAAAATCATGGATTTTTCAATTCGCCACTAATGGCCCTCTAGCGTCGCCGTAAAGCGAAATCCACTTAATCAAAGACAACATTCGTAAACGTCCATTATTCTTTTATGTCTCTAGAAAATTTCAGCCCAATTGCACCCAAATCAGCTGAAATATAACTGTTTTTGAAAGAGGAAGGACAGAAAAAAATTTTGCCTAGTGAATTTATTCACAGACAGGTGTCCCCCGCGACCTTAAGGAAAATATAATGGCCCTCTCGTGATGTATGCTTAAACGTTGGCGTGAATACAGACGCGAATGTTCATCACGTTCTCAAGGAAAAAAATATGAAATGATTTACCAAGATTTTTTTTGGTAGTTTGCCGTTTTCTTTCTTTAAAAAAGGTTAAAGTATGTTGAGAGGAATGTGGTATACGATATTTGAGACGAATTCGCTATTCTGGTGTTTACGATATCCAATGTGGCCAAAACATGATACAATTGAATAAATGTACTAATGGATGTGTCAACTTTTTGGAGGTAATTATTTGCTAATGGATAATCAATCTTTAGTTCATAGCTCTTTATCCTGTTTGCGGCGATATTTATTCAATCCTGCAGATAAATAAGTTTTTATTGTAACATGGAACCTCTCTTGTAAACTTCCATACCGGACCGAAAGTCGATAAACACTTATCCAGAAATAGAAGTTGATCGAAGGTTCAATTCCTCTTGTATTAAAGTGTTCTTATTGCTAATGTTTTGTGGGGTTTTAGGTCAGTCGACGTTAAAAAGGGCAGAACATATAACCAGAAAACCTCACTGAACAGTTAAAAACTGAAATCAAATTTCATGTTAATCTTGGATTAGCTAAATAGAGCTTCGGACAACCTACCCAGATATTAAGTCTCGAGAGTGAAAATAAAATAATAATAGAGAGTTGTAATGTATTCCAAACTGTAATAGCCTACGGCAAATTTAGAAGAAATATCTTTCTGCACCACAACTACATTTTACCTGAAACAGTTGCAACGTAAGGAGAAGTGTTCCTTTTATTTGCGTGTGAATTGAAATGTAAAGTAGTAAAAGGTCGATTATTGATTAACTAGAGAGTTTTAGGACTTTCTAGGGACTTCAGTAACCAAGCAAGATTTATTAGCATTCTTTTAAAAACACCTGCCGTCGTTAAAGTTGTCAGAATTGTAGCGTATTCAGAAGAAAAAGCCTCTGGCAAATTTAGCAAAATTGTTCTACATCATAACGGCATTGCAATTCCTAGAACTAGTTGAAACGAAGAATGAAAACGTGGAATTTGAAAAGTAAAGTAGCAAGATTAACTAGAGAGTTCTAGGGCCTCCTGGGGAAGTCCGTAACCAAGGAAGATTTTATTAGCATTCTTTGCGAAAACACCTGCTGCAGTTCAAGTTCTTCCTCTTAAAAGTGGCACTATATGTAGGTCGATACCGAGGAGTGTTTTGCATACAGTTATAATTGTGTGATGAGGAAGTGTGCAAAAGATGACTTGTTCCACTCATTTTGAGCTTGAAATTGCAACTGTTTTTCCTTTCCTTTTCATCTCATTTGGAATCATATTCCCGTTTGGTTTTGCTTGTACTGGTATGTATAATTTAGTTTATTCTACTGAGTTTCTTAATTTTTCTGGTTATACGAGATGGCCCGTTCCTTCGTTACCTTGCATGATTATTTTTGCCTTTAAGTTACTTACTCTGACTAAAACGTGCCGTATAACTGATGGATTTATGTCCCTCCATCTCACAGGAGACCGTTTGGTCGATAATTGCACGGGTACTTATAGGTGAAAGTTTTCCGCAAACAGCTCGAGCTGAAGCATTTCTATCATGATACCGACCTCAGGCAAACAAACTTGAACAAGCTCAAAAACACATCGGACACACTTGTTCAAATACATTGCCAATAGTCGCATATGTTCGATTACTGTTAAGGACGACTGCCTGTAAGAGAATCCCAAGCCACAACTAAAAATTTGAATTTTCTTTTATTTCTTGAAGAAGACCCTTTTGGTGAACTATTTTTAAAAATATTGTTTAAAAGTTTAATTAATTTCTCGAGAAAGGGAACTGGTTATATGTGATTTATTGACGAAAAAGGGTCCAAACACGCAATAAGAGAGCGAGTTTCATAATTACCAAGACTCGTTCCAAATTTTCTTTCCTGTCTTTCACAGGTGACGAATGTCGCATCATCATATTCAAGGAACCGATAGAAAACAAGGCAATGACAGGTCACGTGATCAGAAGTGAGGAGGTCCCTAATCAAGGGACCTGCCGGCTGATGTGTTATATGGAGCCCAACTGTGTCGCCATTAATTTTGGACCATCAGGAGCAGGAAAATACAAATGCGAGTTGAACAGTGCCAGCGACGAGAACAAATTGGCCTTCATTGAGAACAGGGAATCTTACATTTTCCTAGCTATTGAGGTATACTTTAAGGTTTAAGTTATGTTTGTTTATTGCATTCGACGCTAGGATATCACGTCCTAATTTGTGGAGGTTCCTATGACTTCTTGGGTTTCCCGAGTAGGTAAGGCGAAAATGTCCCGCTGGGCCTTCGTTGGGTCATGTACCATTTCGGTATTACTCCTAATTATATGTGCAGAACAAAATGGCGTCGCAATTTGTGCGATTGCGGAAAACGAAAACGATTTTGCTTGAAGAAAAGTTGAAATGTGTACCCAAAGTTAAACGAGTGAGTCGAGTCGTAGTTCGTAGTTTCGTTTACATGATGATTCTCTTGCATATGGAGTGAAGGAAATGATCACTCACTATAAATTGCTCGTGCATTTGTGACCTTGTTTATGCTTTTTGAATGTCACATGAAACTGCAAGGAGCGACTTCAGTTTGTTTTACATTTATTATGATATCAATGAATTGATTTTGCTGCTCCGTTCATTATTTAAGATCCATTTTGTCCTTAGGCAAACTATCACCACCACGACTCGTGTGGACCCCCTGTCGACAAATAGCAGACACATACTACCAAAAATTGTTAACTCAAACGCTCTCAATAAGCTGTGATTACTTCTAGTTGCAATTATATTTGATTTTTAATGCCGACTAAATTTTAATGATTTCGGAATTACTGTAATTTTTTTTCAATTTTTTGTTAGATTTTTAACTTTTTACCTTTTATCCTTTTATATGATGTATTTTTATTTTTATATTGTTATATATATTTTTCTTTTACAGGACCCCTTTGATAACAGTACGCATGTACTGAAGGGCCATCCTGTTTAAAAATTCGTTATTATTATTATTATTATTATTATTATTATGTTTACAGAATCCCTGTAGTAGAAGTCCATGTTTAAATGGCGGTACATGTCAAGTTGGATTCACCAGTAAAGGTTTCCGTTGTATCTGTCGCGATGGATTCCCAGGAACAAACTGTCGTGCAGGTTTGGCATCTTTTGTTAGCATTAGGCCAATTGGCTGTTTTTTATTCATTTTCGTTTCTTTCTCATATTTGGTTGAAATTTTGTTCACACCTTACAAAAATGTTATTTTTTATTCATGCTAATTTATAATGGCAATAATAATTGATACTGGCAGTTGCAGAATGATCGTATGTCACGTGCCAACAAAACAAGTTAAAAATTAAAAACGGCGCATTCTCTCTTAAAACGTTTGCCTGGTGTATGTTTACATTTTCTTCATCATTTCTCCTCACTGAAAAAAGTAGTTTGCTTCTGCAGTTTAAAAAAATCAGACTCAAAATTTAAGGTTTTGGGTTTATATAGGCTAATGAAGAAACGTTATCGAAATTACGACCACCCGATTATTCTTTGAAGCGTTTCTATTTAGTCTAAATTTCTTTCGCACTTTTAGCAAAGTCCTGCAGCGACTTAAAGAGGCTTGACCCAGCAGCAAAAAATGGGACTTACGTCATTGACCCTGACGGTGAAGGAGACTTTGCGCATTTATATAATGTCACCTGTGACATGACTGACAAGAATGGAGTTGGCGTGACGGTCATAAGTCACGACAGCGAAAAAAGGACGCTCGTGGACGGTTGTGAACCTAAGGGGTGTTACTTACGTGACATAAGTTACATAGGAGCGAATCTTTCTCAGCTGGCGAGTCTCACTAATGTCTCCAAAAACTGTGAACAGTTTATCAAGTATGAGTGCTTTCATTCAAAGATGTTCAAGAACAGCAAATATTATGCTTGGTGGGTGTCACGTGATTCTACTAAGATGACGTACTGGGGTGGAGCCGTACCTGGCAGTGGCAAGTGCGCATGCGGGATGAATAGCTCATGCGCAGACGCCAGTCAAGCTTGTAACTGTGACGCGAATGACAAAGTGTGGCGTGAAGACAGCGGTCTTCTCACTGACAAGACACATCTCCCAGTTAAACAGTTGAGGTTTGGAGACACTGACCGCCAACGTGAGCGCGGCTACCATACTCTCGGAAAGTTCAAGTGTTACGGAAATGCCTGATTGTAAAGAATTGTGCCATTACGTCTGTTGTCGAATCTCTTTACCAGTGCCCTCTCTTCAAGCCTAGTATAGTGTAACAATGTAATTGGTACAGAAACTTGCCGTATTATCTATAATAATTTTTTCCGAGTCCCATCGAATCGGCGCAGATTTTGGGTTAAACTGTGGCCCTCAGTCTACTTTCTTTTCAAAATTCCGGCCTTGGCTAATAATAAACTACGAATCGAAAATGTCTTTTAACAGATCTCTTGTTCTAATGATAAACGTACTTGATGTCACCAAATTTGTGCACAATTTGAAATTTGAAAGCCGAACAATTTGAAATTCAAGACCATTGTTACAGCCTGTAAAGGGTAAAATGCTCTACTTCATGGTTTGAAATTTTCAGCTGGTCTGCGAATGCAACCTCCTGTCAAAGCTTGCGAGCAGACTAATGAAAGAAATCGGGAACTCCTGACAATGTTTTAGCGTTAGAGAGAAGTCTTGTGTAATTTTTAAGCTGTATAAGGGATGTAATATACTCGTTTTCAAAAGCGGATCCGGCATTTCGTATTTTAACTAATTATATTCTTTTCAGTGTCGGCATATTTTTGTAGGGCGGTGGAAGTCCGCGGTCGTTTTAATAATAATACCGGGTCACACTAAGACCAGTGTGCACTTAAGGTCATTCCCCCGAAATAGAACTGAACATAGATTTTCAACCAAACTTTACCTATTGTTTGATTACTTAAAGGGAACTTAAATTTCGAAATAAAAAAGGGGGTCACCACATTCGTTTAGGAGCGGGAAGACCTTGTATTTACCACATAATTCCTTATAATTCCATTGCGAATACTGGCAAAGTACACGTTTTCTGTGATAATCTTTTTTTCAAACATAGAAATTGTTCTGTATTCATTTTATAGAAAGAGTTTGATCGTTACACCCAAAATACGTGAAAAAATTGATAGGTCCCCATACTCGTTTACGAGAAATCGACGATTTATTTCTCTCGCGCACTAAGTTGCATAGAAAAAAGCTGCCATTTTGTTTATGTGCGCGCGCTAATTTAGTCCGAAAATTCTCAACTGTTGTTTTAAAATATTTCCTCATGTGTCATATCTTTATTCAGCTGCTTTTCCAACAAGGTTGCTAGATGTAACTGAAATCAAATTTTACGAACTGGCTTGGAAACTTGTTTGCTTGTCTTAACTGGAAAGAGTTTAATAGCATAATGGTTTGATTGTATTTAATGATTTGCGAACAGTTCATTTGAACTACCTTAAAAAGTTTGACAGTTGCTTTGGAAAACTTTGAAATAAGTATTTTCCGCATAAAACAACGAAAGAAAATCAAAATCAACCTTTTTTGGTAGTCAAAGTATAAAGGTTTGAAGATTATGCAAATAAGCTAGGTGTTCAAGAAAACAGAAACATTATGAAGTACCAGGGATGCTGACTAACAAGATAAACAGCTTAAAACCAGTTTAAAAAAACTTGTTTTATGGATAAACCGGAAGAGCTTTTAACATTAAAATTTTGGAAACAAAATTGCAGTCACAGTCACAGGGAAACCTGACGCTTTTCAGCTTTCAGTATACTTATGTAATTAAAACAAAGCAATTCAACTCCCTTCTGTTCTTTCTTTCGTTGTTTTGGCTTGCAAAGATTTGCATCAGAGTGAAGACGACTTCTCTCGTGCGATTTCAAAATACAGTTGTTTCAAACGAATATTGGAAACAGGAGTCTGCATTGACGTGTCCAATTCTCTCCGGGCGAACATAAAAAGCTCCAAGGAAATCAATTGAGTAAACATGCGTACATTGACCGAAGAATTACAATATGGGAGATCTTGGGTGTTGAATGAAATTAATAAGATCACGTTCAATTTCATTTGGGATGGTAAACCTTCAAAAATCAAAAGAACAACCATAATAGGTGAGAAAAAAGACGGCGGACTTAAAATGTGTGACTTCTCAATTATGAAAAAAGCATTAAAGATCGCCTGGATTAACAGAATTCAAATTCAATCTTCTGCCGCATGGAAAATTATTCCAGGCCACCTCTTTTAAGACTACATGGCAACCTTGCTTTTTTAACAAACTGTAGTTACGAAATTACGATGCTGAAGCTCAATAACCTCCCGGACTTTTATCGGTCAATACTACAATCCTGGCAGCATTTTAAAACGTTAGACTCTAACGAAACAGACTTCAAAGACGAAATTCTATGGAACAACCGTAATATTCTAATTGACAAGAAGCCAGTTTTTTAGAGAAATTGGTTCAATCAAAGCATTGTTCACGTGCATCATTTATTGAACGAACACGGTAATCTCTACGAACTTGCAGAATTCAAAACCAAATCGACGCCATTCCTAACGCATGGAAAAATAAAATAAAGCAGCCCTTCCAAATCGATAATAACACAACTGTATCCACAAGTTCAAGTTATTCTACAATCTTGACAAGCCACTTTGTGCCACCAACCTCTCAAAGTAAAATTCTACGTCTCGGCTTTACCGCGAAAACAATGTTCAGAAAGTTTACAACTACCTTTCAAGATAACAAAAGAAGTTAAAATCATCATGTTTCAATTCAAAATTGTACATTATATACTACCTACTCAAATGAGCTTATACCGTGACGGGTTTTCACAAAATAATAGATGTCCTCTTTGCAAAAAAGAAATACAAACCTTGAACCATTTATTAGCTACCTGCATCAAAACGACTTCCTTTTGGAAAACGTTTCAAAATTGGTGGTACGAGAAAACACACGAAACGATACGCTTAAATCAAAGTAAAATATTGTACGGCTTTTTTGAAAAAACAACGCACTGGCAGGCCCTAAATTACTTGATTCTACTAGCGAAATATCATATTTTCTGCACAAATGGTCAACAAGACGAACTTTGTTTCCAGAGCTTCCTATTACGGGTAAAAGACAAATTGCAAATTCTTAGGGAGATCGCAATTGCAAAAAATTCATTAGAAAATTTTCAGCTAACATGGACCTTCTTGCGGTGATTGTAGATAAATTTCAGCTTTCTTGGAAACAAATAATATAAAACGCGTGTAAGTCATAGTTGTAAGTAAGTAGCGTAGTATTGTGTAAGTAATTAAAACGTTTTGTATGTGGCGATTATAACTAAGTAAGTACATATAGGGTAACTGCAATATTGTAATTAATGTAATGTATCGTATTTTGTAAGTGACGTAAGTAATAGTGTATCAAAAATATTCTTCTGTAACTACGGTAATTAATGTAAAAAAAAATTAAAAAAATTAAAATAAAATAAAAAATAATCAATGAGAAAAAAAAATTGGGTGTAGATGTTAAAATGAAAAGGCGCGTTTAACCCTTGAACATAAAATGGCGTGGATGCAGCCTAATCCCTCGGCCTTCTCTCTTGTTTCGGGGACCGCGCAAAGCCTGGGACGGATGCATCACGTCAAAGCACAGACTTTCTTGACCTGAAAACGCCAAGGGACTAGCCTAGCGCAGAGGCTGAGGCAAGCGTTAAAAGCTGGCGTGGATGAAAGAAGTGTGGGGTTAAGCACTAGCCGCAAGCGAGTGTTTCTCCCTACTTCTTTTTGGTTTCGTCACTTCCTCTCCCTCTCTCCCCGACTTTTTCCCCTCCCCCACCCCCACCTTTCTCTTGCCGCTTTCTTTTCGCCCCATCCTTGACCGGAGAGCCTGTTCACTGGTTACTTCCTTGAGTGCTTAATAACAAAACAAAGAACGATAAGGGCATTATTTTTGTCGTGTTTTTTTTTTGATAAATCTTTTCTTACATTTTGTAGAGTAATTTGTATCAAACAAGTTTAATTCATGGGTTACGTGCACAGAATGGCGTGACATATCACAAGCGATTGCGTCAACAGTGTTTTGTTTTACAAAATTCTTTTCACCAATTATTGATTTCTTGTTTAAGCTTTACTATTTTGTTTAATTTTTCATTTCACGATTTTAAGCGCGTATACAATTTTTCTTTTGAGAAAGATGTAATTTTATGTTGTCACGAGCTTGGAACGAAGAAAAAAAATGAGTACCCGATGGGACTCAGACTCTCTTGGTCTGTGATGATCTAAAGCACGCGCGCACAAAATGGCACATGATGGCGAGACGCATAGTCAGCTCCATGCTTTGTATTCTAATAAAGCACACTATTTTAACCAATGAGAGCGCTTGTTAGATTGGCACTTTATTACAATTGATTTAACAAAACTTATAGCCGATTGAGTGTTTTCTTGGAGTGAGCGCAACGACACCATAAGCAATAACCACATCTGTAATAAAATTTTTCCCGTGCCCTGCACTCGACTGGGCTTCCCCATTGGACCTGAAAATAGCTGATATTGCAAAGAGCTGTTGGATACCGTGAGCAGGCTGCATAACTCTTTTTGTCGCCGTCATATCCATTTTCTTTAGTACTCTCTCCATTATACCTAAACGGAAAATTTACAGCAAAGTCACCCGTTAAAGAAAAATTAGGAAGCCTGCCATAAGGAATATTAATAACTTCTCATCAGTATGTAAATAAAATGGACGCTGTCTGACATGTTCACTGCGATACCAAAAATACTGGAAGGACACTCCGTGTTATTAAAACTTGCAAATGGGGTGAACTTTAATAACTTACAGTTTTGGGAGTTCAGCTCAGGATTTGAAAATCGCAGGCAAATTAAACTGCTTACGTGTTGTTCGTTTGGGAAAATAAAGTGATAAATTCAAAATGTTGGGAACACAGTTGCAAATATTTACCGCGTAGCCTTGCAAAGCATTTTTAAAGAACGCTTTTCACCTGTTTCAAAGAATAAAGGTTAAAACCTGTTCCCATCATAATTAATCGTGGGACTGATTATGAAACCCGGCTTAAAACTCCAAAAAGCTGAAAAAGGTGATTTTATGTTTTCTGCCCAGGAAACGCCGAAAGAGCGTACAAAAAATATAGAACGCTTTTTTCGAGTTTCAGAAAAATATTCTTTAATTAACTTTGTTCCAATTCTATAGGTCGGCGTTTGATTTCTTCGAAGGGTGACGCAGAGAGGGTATTATCCTCTTTTGTCAATATGTCATACAGTTTAATAACTACAATGATGGTTGTTAGTGGTTATTTGTCAATGATCAGGCGGTTTTGTTCGTTAATTATGACATAACGATTCATTATCATCCTTTTTTAGTTCGCTAGACTGTTTATTCAGCTCGCTTGAGCCGCAAAGGTATATGGCATTTAAGTTCCCGGCATAAAGCAAATATTTTTCAACAAGAGCCATATGTCGATTGCTGATATTTTCCCGTATGTCTCGATCGATCGGCGTGCTTGCAAAAATAACCGAGCAATTGTTAACTTTTCAACTTAGAGCGGAAAAAATCCAAGTTGGTATTCCCTTTGGCATGGACGTTAAAATTAAACAACGTAAGAATTCGACCCTCACTTAACTCCAAAATGCAAACTGCTTGGGATTTTAACCACCACTGTGACATTTAATTAGCAATCTTTAAAATAACACCTGCAATCGGTGAAGTCGTTTACAGTCAAAATTAATGTGAAAAACTCTATACTGACCGGAACTGTGGGGTGTTTTGCAAGCCATGTTAACAGTGTGGACAAACGGTGTCCAAGAGAATGGCTTCTTTGAAGCAGTTTAAGCGTAAAATGGCAATTTTTGTTGCTATCCTTTGCATTTTGTGTGGAATCATATTTCCATTCGGTTCTCCTTGCACTGGTGAGCATTACTTCGTAGCGATGAATATCGGGATTTTTTTAAGGACGTTAAATTTAAAATTCTACTCTTTGTGTTGAAGGGAAATGCAGTCGAAAGCCAAGTCGAAAACCCAGTGGTTTTCTCTCTCATCGCGTTGCGACTCGAATTTGACTAAGGAATAGAAAAGAGTAAACGTCTGTAACTAGGATAAAGAACAACAGGACGGGGACTGTTTTCAAGCGTCTCCCGAACTTTTCCAGTACACTATTTTTATCTCCGTTTTCTCAAAATACGTGTATGACGGGTTCTTCAGTCAGTTTTTTTCGTTATAAATTTCTGGACGACTGCAGCAATGTTAACTTTTTTTGTGACGTTTACGATATCGACGTTATTCTTTTTACATTTATCAAGCAACTAACACCTGTAGGCGTTGTGTGTTCGCTGTATTACCAGTTCCTATTTATATTCAAGACACATGCACAGGAGTGTGTATGCAGCTCGGACTGTGAGGCTGAGTATTTGATCTCGTCCACGTAAGATACATGGGTAATTTAAGTTACTAGATGTAGCATACGCAACAAAAGTGGTGTACCACTCAAGCTGTAAGACCTTTGCAATCACCTGATACGAAAACCCAAAAAAACGAAACGTATTCCCCGACCAAATGCAGGTACACAAATCTCCGGTGGTAAATTACAGCCAAAAAATACTCATAAGTTGCAGGACAAGCAGATTACTAGTGCGTTCGACGCCTTTAGTAACTAAAAACACGCAAGTCCTAAAGTAAAATTCGAAAGTTCTTGAGCTGAGCTGAATAAATTACAACTGCCAAACCTTTTATATGCTTACAAAAAAAGATTCAATTAGCGCCATAGCGCGGCGCACGATGCATTTCATGCTACTGTAATAAGAAATTATTTACATTCTCTGCCTCATTTGCCTGGACGGTCAGTGACTCCTTCATTTAGGAAAGCCAGGCCTTCTTCGAAGCCCTTTAACGCTTTCTTGACGGTCGCTGTTCTTCACTCTATAAAACTGAATTTCAAACATGGCGTCGCTGGATATTTTTCAACTGGGTGCTTTTTTGGCTAGGTAATGACCAGCCTACCGTTTTAACACTAGTCTGGAGCAAATAAAATTGTCATATTAAATTCGGAAGGGCCTACTGCATGTCGCCTAGAGTTAGTCAAAGAGAAAAATCTCATTTATCCGGACACATGGATCGTTAAAGCATTCATGTATGCTCTAATCTAAGTTGATCACAGGAAACGAAAGCACCGCGACAAAAATTTCTGAAGAGACTTTGAAAGAGAAGCCGGACGTCAACGATTGCTTGTTCGATCTTGGAAATAAAAAGTTCTCTTAGCCTGAAGGAGCAACATAAGAATGTGTGAGTACTAAAGAGGGAGCTAGAAATTAAATTACAAATGGCAGCAAAATGGCCACAAAACAAGTGGACATGTAGTGCGTCCAACGCTAAGCGTATCAAAGCAAAATTCATAAATGCATTTACCTTGACTAGACGAATGGCACGTCTGTTTCAGTATGCCTCTTTCCGATTGTAACGTTGTTAGTTCGTCTGAGGTTTAATTCGTCTTGTTTTCAAATTTATCTTGAGGTACAATGCCTCTATATCTATATCATGGGGGGTCTTGCAAAGGGAGGCATGCTCCCATCACTGCAAGACATAAAATAATAATGGGTTGGGGGGGGGGGGGGGGGGGGGAGTAAAAGACCTTAAAAACAATAAAATATGTACATAATTTAAAAAAGATTACTAAGAATTACTAAAATTATGATTAAAAAATTAGAACCTAATTAAAATGTCAATCATTCTAATCTAAGCGCATTCTTAAATAAATGACTTTTTTCAACATCTAAAACATTGTTTGGTAAGGCGTTCCATTCTCTGATAGTTCTACAATAGAATGAGTTCCTATAACTCTCCGAGTTTGGAGTTATTTCGATGAACCTGTCTTTGTGAAAAGATCGAAGTTGTTGACAATTACGCCTTTTGATATAGCATGGGATTTCTAATGCTGATTCACCATGAATAGCTTTATGAAGTAATGTGAGGCGAGCAGATTTCCTTCTGTTTTGAAGGGAGGGCCAATCCAAATCGTTAAGTAAATTGGAAACAGTTCCAGGTGTTCGCTGCCAACAGTTCTTCACAAATCGAGCAGCTCGCCGTTGGACGTCTTCTATTTGCTTTATATGCTTGGTAGTCCATGGATCCCACACCGGGCTTGCATATTCCAGATGAGGTCTCACTAGTGCTTTATAAGCTAATTCTTTAATTGATTCAGGGCAGTTGCCAAGATTTCTTCGCAGAAAGCCAAGAGTTTGGTTTGCTTTGGTAACCTTATTGTTAATATGATGGCCCCAGTCTAGTTTAGAGGATAGCTCAACGCCAAGATATGGATGCTGTGACACTGATTCTAGGGAGTGACCCATTAATTTATAATCATAAATAACAGGATCACGTTTTCTGGTTATCCTCATGACAAAGCATTTACTTGGATTAAATTGCATCAGCCATTTCTGCGACCAATATTCAATAGTGGATAGATCGGATTGAAGATCTTTAGCATCACTGGTTGACTCTATAACACTATATAAGATTGTATCATCTGCAAATAGGCGTAAAGCAGAGGAGCAGTGATCACCAATATCGTTTATGTATAAAAGAAACATCAGTGGTCCTAAGACCGTTCCTTGAGGAACACCAGAAGATACGTGAACTGGGTGGGATGAAGCACCATTAACTACAACGGACTGTTCTCTGCATGTAAGCCAGTTTGCTAGCCAATGTTTAAGATTACCACGTATGCCATAATAATCCAGTTTGCGAATAAGACGTTGGTGAGGAACAACATCAAATGCCTTAGAGAAATCCATAATTATGAGGTCTGTCTGCTTACCATTGTCAAGAGCCTTGGCAATTTCCTCAATTGCAGTTACGAGCTGGGTTTCACAAGAAAACTTCGGGCGGAAGCCATGTTGAGAGTTGACAAGAATATTGTTTGAATCCAGATGGGTCATTATATCATGAAAAATAATATGTTCCAGGATCTTGCAGGGTACAGCAGTTAATGAGATGGGACGGTAATTGCTGGCAAGGTGTTTACTGCCTTTTTTAAAGACAGGTGTTATATTGGCCTTCAACCAGTCTTTTGGCACTGTTCCAGATTCCATTGTTTGGGTAAAGAGCAATTTTAAGAATGGAGCAATCTCCATGGCTGCTTCTTTAAGGATACGACATGGGATCAGATCAGGGCCATTTGCTTTCTTGGGATTGACATTATTCAATAACTTGAGAATTCCTGGTATGGTAAACACAGTAGATGAAACATCAGGATAAGGACTTGGGCCAAGAGATGGAATGTTGTCAAGATTTTCTTTAGTAAATACTGACTTGAATTGATTGCTTAATAGGTTAGCTTTTCCATAGTTGTCATTTACGTCAGCACCATTATCTTTCAGTTGGGGAATTCCAACATCATGAGTTTTCTTCGATTTAATATAAGACCAGAAACGCTTTGATGGAACTTCCTTATTGGATCTTGATTTCTCGGGAGCTGTTAACAGATCTGAGACATATTCATTGTGTGCAATGGTCAGTTGTTTCTTTATACACTTTCTCATCTCTTTGAACTTTATCCAGTCACTAGGATTATCAGTTCTTCTTGCTTTATTGTATAGCCTTTGTTTCTTTCTGGTCATGCGTTTGATAGAATTAGTTAACCAAGGTACATTCCATCGTCCATTGATATTTTTTTGAGGAATGTTTTTCTTCATGACTTCATTGATGGTACACACATAGATGATGAGGGTTCTAGCACAAATTTTATAACACAATCCTAACAAAGCTTTATTATTAAAAACTCGGCTCCCATGCTCGCCTCGTTTTTGATAAAAAAGCTTTGTTAGGATTGTGTTATAAAATTTCTGCTAGAACCCTCATCATCTATGTGTGTGGTGGTATTTGAGTGAAAATAAGCAAGCATGGAAGTAAACAAAGAGCGTGACACCCGAGCGAGCGGATATGTCACAAAAATAATTATTTTCTTTGAAGAAATGTATGCACTGTCAATATACAAAAAGTGTGCCAGAATTATTTTCCATTTGAACAATTATCTGCACTTGTATATACGCCGAGATGGCAGCCGCAAGATTTTCGTCTAATGTTCTGCAAACATTTTACAGTCCAATAACTAGAGAGGAAAATAGAAATCTTCCTCAACCATTACAACCTGAACGTGTTCCTGTACGTGATGTGTTTAAAATAAGTCAGACTAATTTCCAAAAATGGCTTCGTGTATGGATAATGAACGTATCTCAAACAAATCCAAACAACAAAGATATTTATATGTTTAAAAATGCAAATAAAGAAAAGTATACAAATTTGATTGAACAGGAAATTCAAAAGTTGGGAAGTGTAAAGGTGAGCTTCGGGCTAAAAGTAAATTTTGAAATAGAAAGAAACGGAGAAACGCAAGAAATGTCGCACTATTTCAAAGAGGACCAGCCGCACGTTTTTACCAGGTATGACAAAGAACAGATAGAACAAAAATATGAAGAATTCATGGGAAGAATAAAGGGAGAAATAGAAAACTGGTCATTGCAAGGATCAGGATGGGAAATTGAAAGTATAGAGTTAGCATACGTGAATGTCGCAAAATATCAGCCACTGCGCGGAGGAACCTATTTGCCACTTCCAGCCGATCTAGCAAAAAAGAAGGCAATAATAAATGTAAAAAACAAAGACAACGAATGCCTGAAGTGGGCTCTAAGAGCAGCATTATTTCCTCCACAAGATGGAAAGAACCCACAAAGACCAAGCAGATATCCGGTTAAAAATGATGGCATAAACTACAAAGGAATTGACTTTCCAACACCGGTAAAACAAATAGACAAGCTTGAAAAACAAAACCCAAACCTGGCAATAAACGTGTTCGGATGGGAAAAAGACACAGTGATAGTGCACAGAATAAGCAGTAAAGAAAAAAGCGTGAAAAGAATAAACCTGATGTTGATTGAGTCGGGGAAAATTCAGCACTATTGTTACGTAAAAAGAGAAAGCGCTTTGCTGTTCGATCAAAGCAAAAACAGAAATGCAAAACACTACTGCATGATGTGCTTAACAGGTTTCTCAAGAGCGGACTTGCTTGTGGACCATAAAAAGTACTGCAATGGAGTGAACGGTAGGCCAACAAGGATTGAGATGCCAAAAGAGGGGGAAAACATCCTCGCTTTCCAAAATTACCAGAAACAGATGAAAGCGCCCTACGTGATATACGCGGACTTTGAGGCACTGGTAAAAAAGATACAAGGCTGTGAACGCTACTCGGAAAGCGAGAAAAAATGCAAAAGTTACACAGAAAAGACCGAGTGGCATGAAGCGTGCGGGTATTCATACATTGTGGTGAAAAGCGACGGAGAAGTAACAGGGTCAAAAGTTTACAGGGGCGAAAATGCGGTAAAGACATTTCTGGAAAGCATAATGCAGGAAAAGGAAAAAATAAGAGAAATGCTCGCCGAACCGAAACCAATAGAAATGACACACAAAGACTGGTATGACTTCAAAAACGCAAACAACTGCCATATCTGTGAAAAGAAACTGGTAAAAGAAAACTATTGGGATTCATTGCCGGTATACACTAAAGGTCTTATAACAAAAAAAGAAAAATACCAGGGGCAATATCACAAGAGGTGCTTTTTCAACGAGCAAAAAGATAGACAAGAAGAATTTGAACTACAGGGTTGTAATGCAACAGAAGAAGATGATTTTGAAATGATAATACTAAAAAAACCGGAGCAAAAGGACAAGCAGAAAGCAAAAAAACAAACCGACTGTTATTTATGTAAAAAGCCACTGCTTCAAAAGAACTACAGAGATGCGGTAAAAGACCATTGCCACTTAACGGGTAAGTACAGAGGAGCGGCGCACAATCAGTGTAACCTTAAACTGAGAATAAATCCCAAGACGGACCAGATACCAGTTGTATTTCACAACCTGAGGGGGTACGACGCACACCATTTAATGCAGGCGATGGCAAATTTGAAAAAAGAGGTGAAATGTGTCGCAAACAACATGGAGAAGTACATAACCATTTCGGTTGACGGTTTGCGATTTATAGACAGCTTGAACTTTATGCAAGGAAGCTTGGACTCGTTGGTAGAAGTAATAGTAAAGGGGGTAGAAGAAGCCACATCAGAATTAAAAGACAGAGAGCTGCAGTACAAAAAGAAAATTAAGGAGGAACTCAAAATAACATCAACATTATTAAATGGCAGTGATCTGCTTTACAAAAAGGGAATTTACCCATATGAGTACGTGGATTCATGGGCGAAATTCAGCGAAACAAGTCTGCCCAAAAAAGAAGACTTCTACAGCAAACTCAACGATGAACACATTACAGAATATGAGTACGCTCACGCGAAGAAAGTATGGGAGACTTTTGATTGTAAAACATTGGGGGATTACCATGACCTTTACGTGAAAACGGATGTTGCACTGTTGGCAGATGTATTTGAAAATTTCCGTAAATTGTGTTTGCGGCAGTACGGTCTTGACCCGGCGCACTATTTCACATCACCAGGCCTCTCATGGGACGCACTCTTGAAAAAGACGGGTGTCGAGCTTGAGTTATTAACAGACCATGAAATGCATCTCTTTGTGGAACGAGGAATTCGCGGAGGAATCTCGATGGTAAGCAAAAGATATGCAAAGGCAAACAATCCTTTAGTATCAGACTATGACGAAAGAAAACCAAACAGTTACATTATGTATCTGGACGCGAACAACCTGTACGGCTGGGCAATGAGCAAGCCTCTCCCCAAAAGCGGATTCAAATGGAAACGCGTTATGCCGACAGAGGAGGAAATCCTGAACAAAAAAGAAAACGCCAAGAAAGGCTGGATCCTTGAAGTTGATTTGGAGTACCCGGCGGAGCTGCATAAAGAACACAACAGCTACCCGCTAGCGCCAGAGAAAAAGGTCGTGAAAAAAGAAAACATGTCGGACTACCAAAATAATCTGATAAAAGAATTGGACCTGAAAATCCCAAACAGCAAGAAGCTTCTGCTGACACTTGAGGACAAAAAAGACTACGTGGTTCACTACGAAAACTTGAAGTTCTATCTGAAGCAGGGGATGAAACTGAAGCGCGTAAAAAGGGTGCTGGAGTTCGAACAAGAATGCTGGATGGAGCCGTACATCCGTATGAACACGGAATTCAGAAAGCAAGCAAAGAACGACTTTGAAAATAACTTTTACAAGCTAATGAACAACTCAGTTTTCGGCAAAACCATGGAGAACCTGCGCAACCGAGTAGACATAAAAATAGTCCGCAGCACTGAGAAAGACAAAATAAGGAAATTGGTCGCCAGCCCTTTGTACGCAAGGCATGTAATATTTACAAATGACCTGGTGGGCATTGACATGCACAAAAGCCGCCTGCTGCTCAACAAGCCGGTCTACACAGGAATGACAATCCTTGACAAAAGCAAGATACTGATGTACGACTTCTTTTACAACCACCTGAAAAAGCAGTACGGTGAGAAATGCGAGCTCCTGTACACGGACACGGACAGCCTGCTGCTGAAGATAGAAACAGAGGACGTCTACAAAGACATAAAAGCTAACGAAAGCTTCTATGATACATCAGACTACCCGAAGGAGCATCCGCTCCACTCAACAGTGAACAAAAAGGTTTTGGGAAAAATGAAAGATGAGTGCGCGGGGACACCAATATCGGAGTATGTGGGCCTGAGGTCAAAAATGTACTCAGTCATGAAGGCAGACGAAAGCAAAAAGGGAATAGACAAAATAAAGAAAGACTTCCCTGAGGTGGAAATAAAAGAGTGCACCTGCGAAGGAAAAAAAGTGCAGGCAATAATGGCAAAAGACGCAGAGTTGTTCAAAAAAATAAAAAATAAACATCCGAAAGCAATAGTGTCGCAATGCTGTAACATGATAAAAGCTGATGAAATAAACGTAAAAAAAGCAAAAGGCGTGAAAAAGAACGTTGTGAAGAAACAGATAAAGCATGAACAGTACAAGCAGGTGCTGTTCGGAAAGCAGCAGCTGTGGCACGGAATGAACATTTTGCGAAGCGAGGGGCACGAAATCTACGGCATGCATGTAAATAAAATTTCACTGTCCCCGTTTGATTCAAAGCGCTGGATAGCTGACGACGGGGTAAATACAAAAGCTTACGGGTACAACAGTGCAATGGAAGCAATGGAAGAAATAGAAGCTTTATTGGCTAATACAGAAATGGAAGAAATAGAATTAACAAATACAGAAATGGAAGAAATAGAATTAACAAATGCCGAAATGAAAGAAATAGAAGAAGCTTTAAAGTCGCTCGGGGGGTAATTGTGTGTTTGGAGGCACAACAAGCAGTTCTTCACGCACGAAGCCACGCTTGGGCCCGTCATGCAAATAGTAGAGAACGGGCTGATTCGGTTTGGTAAAAGAACGTTCAATGTTGTAAACTTTCAAAGACCAGATTGGATCAGTGGCTCTTTTAACACCACCTTCAAGCTCGCCAGGTTGGTACAAATACCTAACATTCACAATAGAGGGGAGCTTTTTTTCGCTTTCTCCAACAGGTCTCAAATATTTTGTTGACGGTACGGAAGTCACATTTTTTTCTTTGATGGCAACTACAGGTTTCTTGCCGATAAGGCTTGTGACTTCATTGTTCAGAGCGGCTACAACTTCAGGAAGTCTTTTTACCCACGCCGTGGACCGCTGGCCATCAGGTTTTCGCATTTCAACGGCGTACTGGTGCCCGAACAAGCGCTCAGCCAGGGTGCGGTTAAAACGTTCAACAATGGCCTGATCACGGTGAATGTCAACTCGCCCACGCCGAATATATGTTTTGTGATTTTCCATTTCTTTTGTAACAGCGCCCATGAATTCGCGCCCGGGGTCAACCTGCAGCAGTTCAGGCCATTTCAGAGGCGAGCGTTTGTAAATTCTCTTAAAAGCAAGGGCAACTTCATCAGAGTTTTTAGAGGTTAAGGGTTCAGCTTCTTTGTAGCGGCTAGCCACGTCGACAACGGTGAGTGCATATTTAAAAACTTTACGTCCGCGGGGTAGTTTGTCATGTGGCAAAAAAAGAAGATCCGCCTGATGCACTTTGTTTGGTGTAGGAACGTCGAATTTCGGCCGAGGAATGCGCTTCGGTGCTGGGAGGAATATCTGCCAGAGTGCTTGCTTGAACAGCCACTTTTTTGCGGTTTCTTCTGATATCAACTTTGTTGATGATGCAGCTTCGGCTAATTTTTTGATTGCAGCAAAACCTTTCCAGTAGCCCCCAGGGCTATAGTATATCTTTGCGAGTTTGGCATCCATCTATAAGTAAGGAATTAAAAAAGTTTAAAATCATGGGGTAGCAACTCAGTTGCTGATACATCACTAAAGGAAACGAAAGGCAGCGTAGCCCAGAGCAAGAGCCCCGGCACCCACGAACATAAGTTCACCATTTTTCTGCTGCTGGCTTGGTTGATAGAAATCTGAGAACTTGGGCTCTTTGGGGGGTATCATTTGTTTATCAGGGTGCACCTGGTTATACAGTTTGAAGGCGTAGTCAGTGTTAGTAAAGTTCTGTTTGGCCTGCTCTTTTATTTGCGTGTTAGTCGCAATCCAGTCGAGAAGTTTGGTGCGGTCACGGGAGTATTTGGCGTAAGCCGCTTGATATGCCTCGAGAGCTTTGTCATGTCGTACTTTTTCATCAAGTGCAGCGTCACCTCCGCCAAGTGCCTTTGCAAGATAATTGCCGCCAATAAAAGCAGCAGCATTCAATATAGCCCCACCAGCCATAATCGCGATACTTGCCATTGTGTTATATAACAGAGCAGAGTTTTTTCAAATAATTAATTTACATGCTGGTGGGAAGGATTTTTTGGTCCTCGAGGTACTGTTTGAGCGCAATGCTCCCAGCCATGACGGCGGTGAACTTCACGTAGTTCATTGCACTGCTGCTGGGGTCAGAAGTAAAATTCTCTTTCACAACCTTTTTTGCGACCCAGCCTATGCCGGCGACTAAACCAGTGAGTGTAGCCGCATCCGTGATTGTTTTAACAAGCTTGTTATCTGACATTATTATGTAAGTATAAAAAAACCAACAAAAGTTTAAATCAAAATTAATTATTTGTCTCTTCTGCTTCCGGGTCAAATATTGTGGCCTTCATAAGATCGCGGACTGTAAGAAAAATCTTCACATTGAAGTCGTACCATAACAGTCCGATCCCAAAAATGGCTGCGGTTGAGATAAGAACTTGAGGAATATCAACTTTTTTCATGATATATTGTATCAACAAAAAAGTTGATGAGGTATAATATTAATTCGTAAATATTCAATCCAAAAGTTTTAGACCTCTGGGTTGTATTACACCTCTAACAGGTTGTGGCTCAGGTGTGTTTTTTTTGCTAAATACGATCTTAAGCTCTTCGCGTTTGAAATAAATCCCAATCAGTGAAATGGCCATGCTGATAACACCAATCCATTGGGTGGTGCTGAGACTGCTATTATCAACTTTGGTACTTTTTGGTGTTTCGTATTCTGTAGGCGGGTCTGGCTCAGAAACTGGGGCCGTGGCCTTTGCCTTGTTGTTTGCGATTATGATAGCAGCCTCAGCTGCAGCTTTTTTCTGTTGTTCACGGGCCAGCCGCGTTTTTTCAGCAACCATTTTGCCTGCAGCCACACGCTTGGGATTTTTTACGCGCTGAGGAGTTGCAGTTGGAGTTGGAGTTGTTGCTTGCTGTGTTATATCGACCTGCGGATTGCAACTTTCGACCTGAGGATTGCAACTTTGTTGCGTGGTCTCACTTGCCTCGGATTGTTCGGTTGACATTATATGTTAAGCAAATAAAAAATTATTAAGCAATTATTCAGAATTTGTCTGCAAATGTTCAGTAGTTGGTGAGGAATGCTCAGGAATTTCTTCTAATTTTGCTTTGTCATTTTTCTCCAAATGCGAATTAAAATTAATGTGCTTCGCCGTTATCAAGGCAGCAGAAATAGGAGCAAGAAATTTCCCATATTTCAAAGAGAGCCCGCCGACAAAATCTGTCATTTCTTTGTTTATAATGAAGTCTCCCTTTAGTTCTTTTTTCATGGCATCAACGTCATCTATTTCAATAACCATTTGCAGGCCTCTTGTCACAAGCGTAAGCAGGTTGTCAACCATGCTTTCGGTTGTCTTGCTGCCAACGAAGGTTTCATATCTCTTGTAGTACTTTTCAACTTCTTTATCGGTCAAGCGTTTCAACTGCTCATGTGTTAACTGCACTCCGATGGCCTCTTTGGATTTGCCTGTTGATACAAGCACGGCCAGCTGCTCACGAAGAGCAGGAATGTTAGGTCCGGAGACGGTTAAGCTTGTTAAGTCTGGCACAATGCTACTAGCAGCCGGGCTGCTCGACGGCTCAGCTTCCAGTAGGTTTATAACATCTGCGAACTCTTGTTCAGCCATTGTCTATATACAACAACTTTTATTTTTTTAATTCAAAATGAATACCATATGGGTAGCGAAGCGAGAACACGAGATAAGAGAACTTCCGCTCTTTCAGCTTTGAAATCAGATTTTTGTACTCATCGTGGGAGAGTTCGCCGGCGTAATCTTCAAAGATTGCCTTCGTAGTTTTGGCTGAGGGAGTGTAAAATAAAACGATAGCCGCCACGTTTTCACGGAAGGAAGGTGTTATGCTGGTTATCTTCTGGGTCAGCACCCAAACGCTGATTCCGATATGCCGAGCGGAAAAGCCAAGATTCACTAGCTGGCCTGTGCGCCCTTTCACATCTTTGGATGCTGCGCAGTCATCGAGTATTATGAGCGTGTTGGTGCCCTCAAACAGCCAGGTCACGATATTCAAAAAAATTTCCACCTCGTGCTGCTTGCATATTATTATAAACATTCTTGGGTCATTTTCGCCAATTCGGTGGTAGGTCTTGTTGTGCGCGAACGTTGGGCAGATAAGCACAATATAGTCGAACTTGCCTCGGAAAGGGCCGTAGATCTGGTCAACCACATATTTCGATTTGCCTGAATTCGTCGGCCCCACAATCAAAGCGTTAAAGGGTATGTTGCTCGGATCCATTTCTATTAATACTGCACAGAATCTAATTGCCTTCCTAATATATTCATCTGCGCGTCGCTGATTACGTAAATGTGGCATCTAACTTTGTCATTGCCAGAGCCGCTTGCATTCCTCTCAAGCTCCAGCTGTACTCCATCCTTTGTGTTTACAAGTCGCGTGCCGCTTCCGTGCATCGAGTGATCAGCCATGGAACGCAGATCGATCATAACCCCGAACTTGTTATCTGTATAAAACTTTGTTGCATTCATGTGCTGTGTTTTGTTTTTGGATTTTAGAAAGAAGCGTTTGACCTCCTCCCAAATATCAGTTCCTTCAAGTCCGTTGTTGTACAGCCTGTTGGGCGAGCCGTTCACTGTGACACTAATTTTCGTTAGGTCTGGGTTAAAGTAAGTTTCTGAATGCCTTCCACCAGCAACATAGGGCTCGACAAACAGTAGCAAGATGCCTTTGAGGGACCTTCTCTGCGGGTTAACTCTGAGATTCAGACTTGTGTCTGTTGCTTTGACAAAGGTAACCACTTCGTCACGCTGGATGTGGTCATACGCAAATTCTTTTCCATTTGTGTACTCGCTGAGGGCTTCATCTGCCAGTGTTTTGCTTCTTATCATCTCGTACTCCAGCTGGACGTTTTTCAGCTTGTATTTAAGCTTATCGGGGTCTGAGCCTCTGACGACCTTAGAGGCTGGTGCAAGTGTCAGTTCGAACACAAGATCGTTGAATAGAGCCTGCGAATAAAAGGCCCCGTGGTCGTTCAAAATCTGGTGGTCAAGGCGGATCCTGTATTTGGTTCCGTAAATCCCGTTCAGTTTGATTTCTGCAGCGACGCCTGAGGTCTTCTTATCACCCGCGTTTGAGCGAATTTTGTTGAGGTCCTCACCCTGGATTCCATCTTGCAACATGTTGTCGCGCTCCTCCTGCGATAGGAAGAGATCCTCGAATATCTTGTAAATGTCGTAATCAACTGTGTCCTGCAGGATTGTGCCAGAGTACTTTACAACAAGTTTTTCAACTAGCGCCCGTCCAACATTGTCGACAAGAAAGTTGTTGGCATGACCTCCGCTCAAATCGATGTTGAAGCGCAGCGCAAGTGTGCCGGGAACAATGACCTCGTTTTCATTCAGCTTGGGCACCGAAACATAAAGCGTTTCCTGTGGATTGGCTTCTGTTTTCACGAAAGTGATGCGTTTTACCGCGCGCTCCGCTTTTAGCGCGCCAAGAGTTTTCTCACTGCGCGTTGGCCGAAGGTTTTCCTGTACACCGTCCATTATTACAAAGAATATAAAATATTCAATTAAAAAATTTCAATTGTAAATATAAAATCGCTTCATCAACTTATCAACTTTGTTGATATGGCAGAAGGTGGAGAATTTGGTATAGACCTACCAGAAGTTGACGACAAGATTGACCATGACGATAGCAATGATGTCTATGTTAATGATGATGATGCTGAACAAGAAATCGACATAACTCATCTATTTACTCCTGACGCTGAATCCACACGCTCTGGTGAACAAATTGAAATGCAAATAAGGCAGCACGAACAGAGCGGACTTCCAGAAAAATCATTTGATGAAGATATACCTTTGTTGGGTGGCTTTGTTCATCAAGATGATAAACCAGCTCTTCTTGAAAGAGCAAGAGAATTTATTAAAAAGAGGTTTCCAAGAGTTGACTTCGGAAAAATGGACCCAATCGGTTTCAGCAAAGAGCCTGGCAATGATACCACAATCGTTTCATTTGGAAAAAAGAAAGAGACTTTAATTTTCAGAAAAGATGGGAAAGGTCTTTACAAAAATTTTACAGACAAGTTCAAATCATCCCTTGGTCCAGATGCTGAATCTCTACTTGCTCAAGACAATGAAGAAATAAGAGAAAACCGGCAGAGCTTAAGAGAAGCTGAAAAACAACTCAGAGATGCAGAAAAACTTGCCTCTGAAATAGAAAAAGCCACCCAAGAAGTTCAAAATTTGAGAAACAAATATGAGCGAGTTCAAGCTCAGATTGATGCGCACACTCAAGAACATGGCACAACAATTGAAAGTGAATCAGAACTGCGGAGACTACAGCAACTGAAAAAAAATCTTCAAACTGATTTTGAAAACGCAAAAAAAGAGGTATCCGCTCTCCAGAAACAAGCAAAAACCAAAGACAAAGAAGAAAAAAGTGTCGACCAACTTAGAGCAAAAATAGCCGCCAAAGAGAGAGAAAGAAACACAATGGAAGCGAGGCTCAATGACACAAGAACGTTGGATGAGCTGAAAGAACAAGAAGCCGAACTGCAGCGCCAAAATGAGGAAGATCAGGCTGTTATAGATGATGAAAACACATCACCTTCTGATAAACAAGCTGCCGAAGGAAGAGTGGCGGAAAGACAAGAGGAGCTTGCTCGTTTGCAAACGCAGATTGATGAAAGAGAAAGAGCGCTTCCACTTCGTGAGAGGGTAAAGGAGATATTCAAAAAATATGGTGTGACCGTTACGGCTATCGTTCTTGCTGCCGGGGTCACAATTGGTGCTGTCATTGGGGCTATTACAAACGCTTTGAGAGCCACCGGTAAAGCGTTGGGAAAAGGTCTAAAAGATATTGGCTCAAAGATTGCATCAGCTCTGCCAGGTCTTATTGGCTCAATTGTGAGCTTTCTTTTCAAAGCCGCCGGTCAAGCTATCGGTTTTCTTGCTGAGCACACCTGGCTGATTATTTTGGCTGTGGTTGCATTTCTTGTGGAAAAATACATTAAGAAACGTTAGCGCGTAACTGCGTAAATCAAAGCCGCAAAACCTACCGCGGCAACAGCAATAGCTGCTTTGTTATTTTCGTGTGTTTCAGTGCCACCTACATCTTTTACTGGCTCATCAGGCTGAGGTGTTTGTTCTTCAGTCTCGGGCCTATTTTTTTCAGGCTGCATTGCTTCCTTGTGTATCGGGTTTGAGGGGTGGCTGTTTGGTGGGTTTATCTTTGTTGGTCCTCCTGCCATCAGCTTTAGCGCTGCTTTTTTTGTGCCCTTATTTACTTCGTCGTTAACCCCTAGCTTCATACCTGGTATAGCTTGTTTTAGCTGGTTGTTGTAAACAATAACACTTCCCGTATTTATTACCATCCGCGCAGGCATCAGCCAGGCCCCCGGACACACTGCAAAGTTAAGCCTCACCTTTGCCTGGTCGACAGCAAGTTGGTACCTTTGAACAGACTTTGCCAGATCTGGTTGCCTTATTGAGTCTTCCACTAGCACAAGGAACTCACTTTGCGCTTCCTTTGCGCGTCCTCCTGACCCAAGTATGCTGCTTCTAACGTTTACCTGTGAACCCAAAACACAGTAAACGAACGCCTCTATCGACTGGTTTATTCGCGACAAACCCGCCTGCGTTAGACCTTCTGCTACATTTGGACAAAACCAGTCTGCCTGTCCGTAGGCAGCGTCATCCGGCTCGATATAATAAATCAAGTTACCTTTTGAGCCTGATCCACCTTCGTCTGAGAACTTTTTTGACCCCCCGGGGTAAATGTCTCCCTCTTCTTTAGACGGTCCAATGTTTGACACATAGATGTAAACGCTTCCCAGGCCGTGGTTTGCGCCTCTTTTAAAACGAAAATCGCTTGACGGGTCAACTCCGAACTCATTGCATATTCTTTTGTATGAAGCCACGTCGTATTTGTTGTTAATCTGGTCAAAAGTTGGGTCGCCAGGCAAAGCGCTTATGCTTTGTATTCCCCCCATCTGAAACAATATTCGCCTGACAGTAAAATATATATGGAACTTGTAAAAAGCTCGCACATTCTCTGGCATAGCATAGTTGTTATCGAAAATTTCGCGACTTATACCACAGCCCGTTGTCGCACACCAGACAGCAAAATTCAGCTGCTGTGGCCAATATCTCATATTTGGGCCGGCTAGCCATGTTTTGGACTCTTTCCCTGAATGGTGGGTGAGTTTGGTTTTTTGAAATACCTCTCTGAACTTTGTTGTGAAATACTGGTCCGGTGTTACGTAAATATTCAGTTGGTTATTAAATATTTTTTTCAAACTCGGGGCGGCATCGTGAAAGCCAACAGCAGGAATCGGCAAAGAGTCACCTTTTAAACCACTTGGTGTAAGCTGTTGTGGGAACCCTTCTGATGATTGGCCAACACCCAGCGCACTTTTCATTTCCGGGCTCCAATATTTGCTGTCTGAACCAAAAACGTTTATCAAATTGCCTGGCCCTGCTTTGAAATAAATTTCTGAGGTTGCTGTGTGGTCTTTGGCGAAATCGGTCTGTGGCTCAAACTTTGATTTATCAGCATTCGGGTATTTTGCATTAAAAGTTTTCCATGCCTTTTGTTCTGCTACTTTGGCAATGCTGTTAGCTTCTGGTGTCTGAATCCATTTTAGAAGCGCAGATGCGCTGCTGTGCTGTGAAGGCTGAGGGGCCTTGTCTTTTGCTGCATCAGCTTTCGCTGCACTTTTGGTTCTTTGCTGCCTCGAATAAGCATTCAACCATCCTCCACCACCGGTCCATTCATTATCCATGATCCACTTTTATATTAAACAAAATATTTTTCTCTAATTATAAAATGGTTATTCTAACTGTTGTTACAAAAGAAAATCCGCATACGGTCTATTTTGACCAACCTATTGAAAACCCAAGCTATATCCGGCTGTTAAGTTGTTCTCTTTACAACAGCTGGAATAGTTTTGAAAAGGATGGAATAATTTTTTATAAAAAATTAAACAAGCAAGATGAGAAAACACGTTATTTACGAATGGGAAACTACTCACTGGATGACATTGGGGATATTTTTAAAAAAGGATTCCTAAATGAAAATTTACTTCCAGAGAAAGATTTGTTTTTTGTGTCAAAAGGCATTACAGGTCGTACTTTGATAATAGAAGCAAATGAGTCCAAAATAAAAAATTTTGGACTGAATGAAAGTCTTATTAAGTTCTTTAATATTCCTGGGTATAAAAATTTCGCAATGGAAAAGGATTATTTTACAAAAATTGTAATAAATGATGTTTCAAATCCTAAACATTACTTCGTTAACTGTGACCTTATCGACAAGCAACAAAGCTTGCTAAATGGAAAGCCTTCAAGTCTTTTAGCTTGCTTTGACATACGAGGAACACCGTATCAAAAAATCCATTACCAAAATACACATCTTAACGTTTTACGCGATGTTTCTGTGGGTAATCACGTTTCAAATATGACGCTTTCAGTGAAGGATGAAAATAATGACCTTTTAAATTTTAACGGCTGGCCTCTTCAGTTTCTAATTGAAATAAATTAAAGGAAAAAAAAATTTGTTAATATAACCATGGCATCCAATGTATTACCAACTGCTCCAGAGTATCGAGAAACAGAAATGCAAAATACATTGTATCCAAACCTCCCTGCAACACCAAATGCCGAGAATTTCAGGCTAACTGAGATTAGTAAATATTTGAGAGAAATAAACACTGAAATCGAACATTACAGACTTGTTCTAAAAAAATATAATAAGGTCAGGAAAGTGATTCACTATTCAGTGGTCAGTCTTGGCGCTATGACGACAGTTTTGTCTTCTGGTGCTGTTGCAACGTCACTTACTGGCATAGGCGCCTTGGTTGGTGTGCCATTAGGAACTATTGCTATTTTTTCAGGTGGCGCCTCAGCTGGCCTGTCTGTTATTAACAAAAAGCTTGAACGTAAAGTTAATAAACACTCAAGAATCCATGCTCTGGCAGTTGCAAAACATGACTCGATTAACAGCTCTGTCTCGCAAGCTTTGAATGATAATCATGTTTCTGACACGGAGTTCGAACTGATCACACGTGAAATGCATAAATATCGCCAACTTAAACAAAATTTACGCTCACACTTCGCTCAAAAACAAACAACTTCACGTCAGCCAGACGAGCCAGATCTTAAAAAGATCAAAAATGAAATAAGACAAGAGATTTTAAAAAAACTCACAGCGTCCAGAACAAATTTGAATTAACTTTTGAGGGAAAAAAAACGAGATTTTATCTAAGTGTTACAAAATAACAGATGAATGCGTGGCAACAGGCTTTTATTAAACCGAAACTTGGTCTCAGAGAAATGACCCGTGAAATTCCTTATCCTGCGTAAAATTCCTAATCCTGCGTACGCACTATAAAATATACTTAAAGAATTAAAACATTTTAAGGACATATGATTATGATATTCTCGGAAAACAGGAAGTTGCTGATGTAATGTCTCGGGGCTTTCCCTTTGCTATGAGTCATCAAAAGCTATTGTTTTAAGGACATATGATTATGATATTCTCGGAAAACAGGAAGTTGATGATGTAATATAGCGGGACTTTCCCTTGTAAGATGCATCTTACAGATTTTAACTGATGTAATAAGCAAGTGAAAGTTACATATTTCCCAAACATGAACAAGGGAAGATTTACAGAATTTGCGAACTACCTTGAAAGTTTCACACAAAGAATGGTTTTTCAATTTCCGGATGTCAAGGACTTTGTCAATCAAGAAAAGGTACAAATGTTGGAAAAATTTCCTGAACTTGCTGCATCTCAACAATCCTCACAAGCGAGAAGTCAATATGATGTTGTCAAATATACGTTGGATTCTTCAATTAATGACAAGAGAAGGATGTGTTATCATGAAGTTGAAATTAAACGGGATACTCCAGAGGAGTGTGTCGACACTTTGAATATATTGGCAAACGCTATTGGAAATGCGCACAGAGATATACTATATTATTCATACATGCAAGGAGATCTTCTTTTGAGCTTGAAAGATACATGCGGTGCGTCATTTTCTGTGATCTTACGCAACAACATCAACATATCAAGAGTACATGCTAATTTTTTGATGAAATTTTACAAGCTTGTGCTTGAATATCCAAGACTATTGAAATGTGAACTACCACAGAACTTTTTTTATAAAAACTTTAAAAATATACAGTTAATTTGTGAAAATGAAAAAGAAGTTTGGAGTTGTCATTGACAGTCATAAATACAATGCCTTGGACACATGAAATGGGCTGTATGGTACCTTAACGCCAAGCATGACAATCAAAACACTTGCGACTTGTAAGCTTTATATTTAGACATTAGTAAAATTATGTAAACACAGAAAGTTCTTGAAGTTAATTACACAGAAAGACACGCAAAATGATTTTACTGTTTCATACTCTTATTTATGTTATAAAAGAACTTTCTACACCTGTTTGGCAGAATGAAGTCAGACAGATTACATATCAAGTCGTGCAAGCGATGGAAGAAGCAGAAAAAAATTAAACAGTCTCGCTTGGTAAGTTAACTGTGTAATATAAATATTGGTTTCCGTTCTTCTTCTCAGAAATATCACGCAAAGACTCCGCTCCAACCCTCAGCGAAAGGTTTCTTGAAGCACTGGTCGTAATCATCTTCATCATAAATTGGATAGCCGAGATGGTGTCTGAATCCTTTTCTAGTGCACAGATTACAGAGACCATTTCGCGAACATCTGCTTCTGTCACATTTATAACAGAACAAGACCCTTACAATTTGTTTATTGCGAACGCAAAGTGGAGCTTCTTTGATTGTGGCATGAATTTCATCCCAGCCAAGATCAGCTCGCTCTCTGAGCTTTATTTTAATATACTCTTTATAAATTATTTCACGAATTTCTTGAGGAAGTGTTTTTATTAGTTCCAACGTGTCTGCCATCTCGCCGTATATACAAGTGCAGATAATTGTTCAAATGGAAAATAATTCTGGCACACTTTTTGTATATTGACAGTGCATACATTTCTTCAAAGAAAATAATTATTTTTGTGAAATATCCGCTCGCTCGGGTGTCACGCTCTTTGTTTACTTCCATGCTTGCTTATTTTCACTCAAATACCACCACACACATAGATGATGAGGGTTCTAGCAGAAATTTTATAACACAATCCTAACAAAGCTTTTTTATCAAAAACGAGGCGAGCATGGGAGCCGAGTTTTTAATAATAAAGCTTTGTTAGGATTGTGTTATAAAATTTGTGCTAGAACCCTCATCATCTATGTGTGTATGGTTGATTTGAAATAATAATAATTTACATCCACTGAATTGGAAAGCGCTTCGGTTTCAATGTATTTGTCAAAGCGTTGTTTTAAGTCATTTCTGATTGCTTCCATATTACCTTTCTTAAATATGAACACTTTCCTTGGTTGCTTTCTGTTAGTTGATGGTTTCAAGTTAATATCAAAGATAACGGCATCGTGATCACTCATGCCACTCTGGATTTTGAGGTCAGCAACCACATTGGGGTTGGTTGTAAAGACTAAGTCTAAGATATTGTGACCTCTAGTTGGTTGCTTCACATGTTGGGTCAAGAAGTGGTTGTTGACACTTACGGGGGTGGAGTATTATCTGCTTTTTCAAATGATCTAATAGTCTCTCATGAAAATCATCTGGCTGGTGACTACGAAGGTGTTTGGTCTAAAGTAGAAATTGCTGGCAGTAAACCACTCTATGTTGGCTCCATCTACAGACCACCAAATTCAGATGTTGAGCCTCTAGATGCCCTTTTCGTCTCCCTAGATAAATCACACCAATGAATGCTTGACTGCTTTGAGGTTTCGAGAGGAATTGAGCTCAAATGTATTGCTCTGAATTTTCATGAGCAAATGGCTCGATGTATTAGGACAGAAGCTCTTAAAAGATGCTATTTATTATCTCCCTTGATTTGCATTCATGGCAACGATGAAAGTGCCCTTTTTTTCTTTGTATCCAACGCGCGAGCAGAAATTTATCAATTTATACGAAGCTTAGGTTAAGAAAGAGACTACTCGTAGTCTAGTGTAAAGCAAGAGGCACTACATTATTAATTCCTTTGTGTCTTTTACGTTTTTCACTGATGACGAATGCCGTTTCATCATATTCAAGGAACCGATAGAAAACAAGGCAATGGCAGGTCACGTGATCAGAAGTGAGGAGGTTCCTAACCAAGGGACCTGCAGACTGATGTGTTATATGGAGCCAAACTGTGTCTCCATTAATTTTGGACCATCAGAACCAGGGAAATACAAATGCGAGTTGAACAGCGCCAGTGATGAGAGCAAATTGGTCAACATTGAGAACAGGAAATCTTACACTTTTCTTGCTATTGAGGTAAACTTTTTAACGCTTACGTTAAGTTTCTCTATTGTAATTATGTTTGACTTTTAATTCAAACCACATTGACGATTTCTAGATATACGAAATGTTGGTTAAAATCTATAGTCAAAACTTAAATGAAATGATTATCACTCCTTTCAATTAGCTGTAGAAGCATATCTAAGGGATTATACCACGGAGACCGAAGCATTATTCTAGTTTCAGAAAATACCCATCTCCAAAACTTTGTGCGGCATTGATTTCCGAACTATTGTAAATTAATTTTCTTTTTTTTTTAACGGAACCCTTCTACTAACAGTCCATGTTTAAATGGTGGAACTTGTCACGCTGGATTCACTAGTAAAGGTTTTCGTTGCATCTGTCGCGATGGATTCTTAGGAACAAACTGTCGTGCAGGTATGGTGTCTTTTCTTTCCATTTGGGCCAATTGATTATTTCTTTTGTTTAAAGGGTTTAGCTTTATTAGGTTAATGAAAAAAGTCAAAGAAATTGCAACCACCGAATTATTCCTTTGCGCATTTTTAAGTTTAAATGTCTTTCTCATCGTTAGCAAAGTCCTGCAGCGAGTTAAAGAGACTTGACCCAGCAGCGACAAATAGGACTTACATCATTGACCCTGATGGTGAAGGAAGCTTGCCACCTTTATATGACGTCACCTGTGACATGAGTGACAAGAATGGAGTTGGTGTGACCGTCATAAGTCACGACAGCGAAACAAGAACGCTGGTAGACGGATGCAATCGTCCTGGGTGTTACTCTCGTAACATTCAATACTCGGGAGCAAGTTATCAGCAGCTGGCAAGCCTTACTAGAGTCTCCACACACTGTGAACAGTTTATCAAATATGAGCGCTATCATTCAAGCGGGATGTTTAAGATGAAGCCGAGATATCATGCCTGGTGGGTGTCACGTGATTCTGCTAATATGACTTACTGGGGCGGAGCCGCAGCCGGCAGTGGTAAGTGCGCATGCGGGATGAACAACTCATGCGCAGACACCAGTCAATCTTGCAACTGTGATGGGAATGACCCTAATTGGCGCGAAGACAGCGGTCTCCTCACCGACAAGATACATCTTCCAGTGAAACAGCTTAATTTTGGAGATACTGGCTATATTGAAAATGTCCACGATGAGCGCGGCTACCATACATTGGGAAAGTTCAAGTGTTATGGAATTGCTTGACCTTTAAAACGCTTTAATCGCAATGTTTTTTTTACTGGCACGTAACCGCCTATTGTATTATGTCAGGTTTTGTGCATGTGAACCCCCAAATAGCGAACAAAAACATACAACAAAGAATACCTTAGTTTTAGTCCGGCATGATTAAACAAAAGGGCTGTTTTTGCGGGTGACAAGAGCTTTCTTTTGGGGCAACATTGTATGTAAAACAACCACGAATTAAGAATCGCGTGCGTATATCGAGTTATGGATGCCCGCGTGAAGTTTGGAGAGCACGAAAGAAGCGTAAAAGTTGCTCGAGGCGATAGCCGAGAGCGACTCTAGCTTCTTGAGCTGTCTTGAGTGCTCTCCAAACTTCCCAAGTGCATCCATAACTCGATATACACACAGCTAAAAGCATGAACCGATTCTTTTATAACATAACTACAGCAAACAGGTTTTATTTGTGATTAAGTTCAAAATTCTCACAATGTACGCGAAGAAAAACAACGCTCCTATTGGTTGGTTAAAATCACGCACAATCACGGCGCTTTGAGCGAGAACGTGCCGTCTTAAGTTTTAAATATAGTCAATGAAAATTCACAGAATTCACTTCTTTAACTCAGTGAAAGTGTTGGCTTCTTCGCTCGGCATGCCACCTAAAAGGTGTATGCCAAGGGAAAAGTTAGGACCTTCTTCGGTCGTTTCTTCCATGTAGTTGTTTGAACTGTGCGAGAAAGTACAGTGAGAAAAGGGAACTCGCCAAAACTCGAAGGGAACTTTTGCAGCTAAAATGCAAATGCACACGTCATCTTATATACGCACGGCCGTGTGTAGATAAAGATTTATACCATGATCCCTCAATAGGAATTAGATAGGGTTTGCACGCGGGCTATGTTATAATTCGAGTTCGACGACGTAAACATTATAGTCCGTTGTTTTCAGTGGTCACTCATCACATGCACATTCCAGACATGTACAAAATCCTGGTCAATCCCTAGTGGGTTCCCGCCTTCTTAAAAATATCTCATTTATATCTCGCCGCCGTTTTTTAATTATTGCTGAAGAAGGCTGCAGTATTTTAACCGAAACGTCCCATTTTCTTACAATTTTAGTCAGTGACAAAAATTTTTAGTTTTAATACACAACAAAGAACTTTGCCGGGCTTCATAACCATTTCCCTCTACTAACCATGGAGCAGAGTGGAGAACATTTATTTACCATGGTAAAATTCGCTCCTGTTTCGATAACAATTATTTCAAGAAAGCATAAATATTTAAATAAGGAGTTAATAATGGCATCTAACTGTTAAACCCTTGCTTGACACCGCACAAATACATTTAAGAGGCAACGGAATGCATTTCAACTTCGCCTTCATTTCGATCCATAACAAGATAGAACTAAGAGAGTACTGTCTTGACAGAAGAGGAGAAATGCTTAAAATTTATTAATGCAAATCTGCTTTAATATGTTTTTCTCCTAATCAAACCGAATTCCTTTTTCCTGATTAAATAAACAATGTGTGAAGTAATAAACCCCTTCGAACAACCAATTACATAACACGATTTAAGGTAACAGGCAGAGTGCGGTGTTTTGCTTAGCAGGGTTTGTTTTAATATTAAAATATCAAACCTTCCCGTAAAAATTACAGCATCGCCTTTTTACAGCCAGTGGTAACCACGACTTTTGACTTCACAGTCGTCTTGTTTTGCAAGTTTTCATTTTCCTTCCAGTATGTCCAGTGTCAGTGCATTTATGTGGGACGCAGTTTATTGTAAATGTATACATTTCAGGGCCCCAGCCAGGATTTTGCTTGGGTTGGTGCGAACGCCAGAAGCGTGAGCGTCCAGGGGGGGGGGGGGGGGGGGGAATCTGGGGTATTTTCCCCGGGAAATTTTGAAAAAAATATTGTTGAAGTCCACATTTCCTGCATCCTGAGAGTCATTTAAACCCTCATTCTCAGATTAAGCGGACTTCTGCGACGCGTGAGGGGATGCGGACTAACCCATCGCAGCCCCCCCCCCCCGCCGCCTACGGCCCTACATTGAAAAGCAATAGGGACACAACTGACAACGAAAAAATTAACAATAGTGCTAATAAACAGCGTTAGCTAGGTTTGTATCAACAGTTGGTGATTCAAAATTATTGTAACATTCTAAAGGTAGACAAAATAACATAAATAGCGCTAATTTTACTAGTTTAGCGAGTGTGTGGTTTGTTTTAAATTTCTTCTCTGATATAGAGGTTTTCAAGTGCGTAGCCGATATAATTTTTTTGGAGAATATCAATTCCACTAGTACCCTATAGTATAATGAGGCACATGCGACAGTCTGAGTTCGGGTGAGCTCGGAATGTATGAAGATAAGGAAATCACGAGAAAAAATTCAACCAATCAAAATTGCAATATCTGGATTAAATTCACAGCTCGCGCTAAATGGCGTAATCTTGTTTTTCAACAAATTGGTTGAATAAAGTTAAATTTGGTTAAATTCTTCTGTTTCGTCGTCATTCAGTAGTCTGGAGAACTTCACTTGATACTGTAATGAATTTCTTTAGTTTCTGTGAGTAATTTACGGCGTTTTGGCCCAAATTCAAGTGACTTATCGCAAAACCGAAAATTTTGTTGCGTGTGTCGTGTGTAAATCATTCGCGTACAAACACTTTGTGCTGCCAAATATGGTACTTGGCAAACTGAATATTCGAACGCTGTGAACGCGCGTTACACAACTCCTTATGAGTTTCTGGTGGGAATTAATAAAAAGCGTTCAATTGGAAGAATTTTAGAGAATTTTACAAAAATAGTAAGATTATTCGCACTCAATTTCTATGAGGTGATAGATGAGACGGCACACCTCACAGAAATTTCAAGCTCATATTGTTATTGTTAAACAGAGTTCGGCTAAGAACTGCAGAAGCCCATTACCCCGGATGTGCGAATTGTTTGTCGAATATATACCTTATTCCAAAATGGCGAAAAAAAACATATCCTTTTGCCTTTAAATGGCCCTCGTTGCCTCGTTTTCTTTTGAATCCTGCGGATGCAATCGATGCAATGAGGGCCAAATAACATGAAGACAAAAGAATAGTGTATTTTCCCCAGTTTTGGAATAAGGTGTATTTTATAATTATTACGAGTGTTGTAATGCTCTAAAAGCAGCACACATACAAAACGGCAGATGATGGCAGGAGCACCTCTATGCTTTGTAATCTCATAAAGCATTTTGTTAAAACTAATGCGAGCGCTTGTTATAACTGATTAATAAAAGCGTATTTAACCGGCAGGATGACTTCCGTGTTTCCTTGGTGTGGGCAAAACAAAACTATCTGTAACAACCACACCTATAAGAAAAATTCTCGAATGTAATTTGCTAATTCTTGAAAACGTTTTCACTTTTATTAAATTGGAGCTCAAGCAGCTTAGTTGTTCAATAATAAAACGTTCGCGTGCCGCGCACTTGATTGGGTTCCTCCATGTGGTTGAAACAGCTTAAAGGTTGATGACGCTCTTGGATACCTTGACCAGACTATATAACTCTTCTTGTCGCTGTTAAATCCCCCTTTCTTAGTACTCTCTCTATTGTACCTAGAGAAAACTTACAGCAAAGTCATCGTTGATAGAAAAATAAGGAAGGCTGCTATAATAAAAATTAATAACAACGTTTACGTATGTAAATTAAAATAAATGGATGTCAAACATGTTGACTGCGATAGCAAAATAATGGAAAGGCACTCGGCTTTGATATTTAAAGTCTTTAAACTCATAATTGAGGTGCCCTTTAAATATCTTAAAGTTGTAAGGGTTTTTGTTACAAAGAAATTTCAAGATCAGAGATAAATTAAGCTGTTTAAGTCGGCTCATCACTCGGGAAAACAAGATAATGAATTCAACGCAGGTGCAAATATTTACCGCGCAGTCTTGCAAACTATTTTTGAAAAACGCTTGTCACCTGTGTTTTTTTTTCTTTTAAAATAATGGTGGTTAAAACATGTTCCCGTCATATTAAGTCGTGGGCTGATTATGAAATCCGGCTTGAAACTCCAAACAGCTTACAAAGGTAATATGACAAAGACGCTGTTTTCGAGCTTCATTAACAAGACTGTCGCACAGAAAACATTATCCTCTTTAGTTAATATACCATGCAATTTAATGGCCAACGCGAAGGTTGTCAGTTGACATCTGTCAGTTACCAGGCGGTTTTATGTCTCGATCAAACTTTTAATAACAGTTGAAGTTTTAATGGAGATACAATAGCCTGTGCGGCAAATTTGGAAATATCGTAGTGCATACTGGGACGTTTATTTATCTCGGTTCGCTAACAGGGCCCGCGCAGAGGGAGGGGCTGGGGGGGCTTTAGCCCCCCCACTTTTTTACACTAAAAAGAAAAATAATAAGAACTTAAGTAGATAAGCAAGTAAAGAAAGAAATAAAGGGAAAAATATTATTATTATTGAACGAACAATTACTAAAAGTATTTCATTTGAACGCCTTTCCAGAAGCTGCTGATAAATTTTGTTTTGAGTTCCATATTGGTTAATCTCGTATCGAGTGCATCTGCATGATGAATGATCATTCAGTTTCCACTACCCGAAGAATAAACATTTTGCCCAACAATGACATAAGACAGATTTAGTAACTTTAGTAACAGTCGAATTTGCAGATTGTAGCAATAACAGAAAGAGAAGTACCGTTTACAACGTTAAGCTGAAGTATAGCAAAAATCGTCAGATTCCTGGTTTGTAAACGCTAATGTAGTAGTACTGATTTTGAGTAAATTATAATATATTGTTTCAAGCAGGATTTGATAGTAAATGTATAGGTCTGGTTCTAAATGTTTAGTATGCTTGTACACCAACACGACCAGAACGGTAAGTGGGGTTACATGATCGCGGACAGCCATTCCGTCCTTTTTGGGATTCATCAACGCGGTGTAGCAAATCTAAATAATGCCAGCTCAAAGGCCAGCGCAATAAAATACAATAATCTCTTGTAGATCCTGGTACGTTAGCACCATTTTCTTTCGGACCCTTACTGTTTCACATTGTAAAAATATTGCGCTTTAATACACTGTTTGTTAATTTTAAAACCACCTTCCGATATCTGAGAGTAACTAAACCCCTAATTTTCCCAGGGTAGCATGTCTCGGCTCCCCCCCCCCCCCCCCCCCTCTCCCTGTAATGGCTGCGAGCTGCTTACGATAGTACGCATACCGGAAATACGTACACTTGTCATACCGGAAGTACGTGCACTTATTGAATATCATCACCCCCCCCCCCCCCCCAAAAAAAAAAAAAAAAAAAAACTCGCTCACGCTTGAGCCCCCCCACTCAAAATCTTGCTGCGCGGGCCCTGCGCTAGCCTGTTTATTCAACCCCAGCAGATAAGGTAAACCTTACAATTATAAAGTGGAACTTCCTTTCTTTCTGAGAAAACCTGCGCTGAAAAAATGTATATCCCGGGATAAAGCAGATATTTTTTTTAACAAGAGCCAGCTGCCGATTGCCAATATTTTAATTCTCGTATGTCTGGATCGGCTTTTAATAACAGTTGAAGTTTTGATTGAGTTTAGTAGCCTAGACGACAGATTTGAAAATATCAGCGTGCATACTGATGGTCAAGCAATTCTTTACTTTTCAACTTGAAGCAAAAAAAAAAACAAAAAATAAAACAAAAAAAACAGTTGGTATTCCCCTAACATGGACGTTAAAGTCGATCCTCGATTACTCCAAAATGCAAAATTTAAGGAATTTTACCACTTATATGCAATCTTAAAAATAGCACCTGCAGTAGCCGAAGTCGTCAGTCTGTCAAAATTAATATGACAAAAAAGGCTGGGCGGAATTGTTGAGTGTTTTGTACACAATATTATACGAGGTCAAACGATGCCCTGAAGACTGCTTCTTTGAAGCTTTTTGAGCGTAGAATGGGAATTGTTGTTGCTATCCTTTGCATTTTGTTTGGAATCGTATTTCCATTCGGTTCTGCTTACACCGGTGAGTATTACTTTGTAACGATAAATATTGGGATGTTTTTAAGGACGTCTAAGCTACTTTAATTTTACTCTTTGACTTGATGGGAAGCGCAGTCGAAAGCGCAATATGAACTTCCCTGCTCTGGAGAAGGCACTCGTCATAGTGTCCACAGCATAACATTTTGTTTAAAAACTTGCAAAAAATTCTATTCTCCATGACTTTTTGATCTGTGGTGCTCCAGGTGAATTTTTCATCACTGGGATGCAGACATCTTTGAAATTAAGGATGCATTTATATTTTATTGGAGATTTTATTTTACTTACCTTCTTTATCGTTTTTGGTGAACGGACAGTTTAAATCCTCGCCTGATTATCGCTGGAAAAATCCGAGAGTCATTAGTGTATATCATTGCAGAACTAACGTTGCGTCGTAAAAGGTTGAAAAAACTGTAACACAGCCATATTTCGACTGATCAATGCAAATATTTTAAAATTACAACGCTGCCGTTGTCGCTTTTTACTTTGTTTCTTATGGCTACTCGCGAGTTAGGATTGAATAAGTTACACCCTTGCTTTATCCATTTCCGTGATTAAAATAATTTGAATACCCCCAATATGGACTTCACATATTTTTCTCTAGAAGTTTATTGAAAATATTTGAGCTTTCTATTCGTGACGTTTTATAAAAATAAAAATTAACATGTAAACACAGAAGACCGTCCAGTAAACTTTGAGTTTATATTAAATTTATTTTCCAGTAGCAATTTATGTGAAACTTTCTTCGTTCGGTAATGTAAACGATTTAAGAATACAATTAGAATTTGGAGTTAAAAATTGGTAGATGGTCACCAAAACATTCGCCTGACAACCTGGGGTGCTCTTGCTTTGGGGTCAACTGTCTGGTGGTGTTCCAAAACTATTTTTCGTTCCCTTATTCCTCCTTTGAACCTTTTAAAAATTCACTCAAACTCAGGTAGAACCCCGCCTTAATTTAGAAAAGCCCGGCTTTCTTCGAATATTAGAAAGGTTTTTGTAATTCGTTTCTTTTTTACTCTTACTGGTTGGTCGTTGTTTTCTTTCTCGGCGCCTTCTTCACTCACTACAAGGAGTGCTCTCTTATCGCTTTTGTTCTTCAGGCTAGGTCATGACCAGACAGTCTTGCAACTATTCTGAGGAATTTGGGCCAAAAACTAGTGATGTCAAGGGTTGCGTTTTTTTCGAGCTTTGGAAGAATTTCGGGAACGTCTACTGCATGTTAAGCAAGAAGAAATGCATTATAAATTCCTTTGTGTCTCTCACAGGTGACGAATGTCGCATCATCATGTTCAAGGAACCGATAGAAAACAAGGCAATGACAGGTCACGTGATCAGAACTGAGGAGGTGCCTAATGAAGGGACCTGCCGACTGATGTGTTATGCGGAGCCCAACTGTGTCTCCATTAATTTTGGACCATCGGAAGGAGGAAAACACAAATGCGAGTTGAACAGCGTCACGGAAGAAAAAGGTTTAACCTTCGTTCTTCAAGACAGGGAAAGTTACACCTACCTGGCTATTGAGGTAAAACACTTATTATAAAGTAATGTTTCGTCGGGAAATTCTGGATATATTTGATAATTTTGGAAGAAAAGGATGAGTTATTGCCTTTATGAAAAATACTAAAAATCTCAGAGAGAAAAGTTTATACTGTATTTCATGCTGTTGCCGTTGCCGGTTGCGAGTTTAACCACTCAAGGTATTTTAGTAGTTAAGTTAAACAAAGGATGTTCAACAGCCATAATTTTTTGCAAAGAAAAACTGAGCCCACTTTAAGAGCAGATCACTTTCTGCAACTGAAAACATCCTTTTGGATTGGACGAAAACTTAACACAAGACACTAACTCCATAGCGAAAGAGCTAAGTAATTACTAACATTGAAGGTTTACTCTTTAAACAGAATCCTTGTAGAAGCAGTCCATGTTTTAATGGCGGTACATGTCAAGTTGGATTCACCAGTAAAGGTTTCCATTGTATCTGTCGCGATGGATTCCCAGGAACAAACTTTTGTGCAGGTATTGAAATTCTACTCTCAATCTAACCTAATTAAACATACTTATTGCACACTCATTTCTGTGTCACGTGATAAGTTTTATCCAATTAAAGCAAACTGTTAATAATAACAAATAAGTATTTATTTCATTGAGCCCTGCTTATTTCAGACTTCATTTCAATACATAAGGCTTACGATGAGGTTAACAGTCTTTCAAGTTACTTTTAACTCCCAAAAACATTTGAAGTTACAACATTTGGTTCATCAGTTAAAAATATCTTGAGATCTCCAAATTATTTAACAAGTTTATTTTATTTTATCTTTTTTTTTTTTGGAGTACAGTATATAACAAATATCTCTGGGAAGAACGACCTTCGAACGGTTCTTTCTTTTATACCTTTTTTAAAGTTTAAATTTCTTTCGCATTTTTAGCAAAGTCATGCAGCGACTTAAAGAGGCTTGACCCTACAGCAAAAAATGGGACTTACGTCATTGACCCTGACGGTGAAGGAGGCTTGCCACCCTTATATAACGTCACATGTGACATGACTGACAAGAATGGAGTTGGCGTGACCGTCATAAGTCACGACAGCGAAAACAGAACCCTGGTGGACGGATGTGAGCCTGCGGGGTGTTACTCCCGTAATATAAATTATACAGGACTGAGTATTTCCCTGCTGGCAAGTCTCGCAAATGTTTCTTCACACTGTGAACAGTTTATCAAGTATGAGTGCCGTGGTTCACTGATGTTCGGGATCAACAACTCTTATGCCTGGTGGGTGTCACGTGATTCTGTTAAGATGACGTACTGGGGCGGAGCAGAACCTGGTAGTGGTAAGTGCGCATGCGGGATGAACAACTCATGTGTAGACCCCAGTCACTCTTGTAACTGCAATAAAAACGACGAAGAGTGGCGTGAAGACAGCGGTCTCCTCAAGAACAAGACTCATCTTCCAGTTAAACAGCTGAGATTTGGAGATGTCGGTGAAGCTAAAAAAAAGAATTTTACTGAGCAGGGCTACCATACGCTGGGAAAGTTCAAGTGTTATGGAATTGCCTGACTATATTTATAACGTTGAGGGAAAAATTACTCAACTCTGACTGGCCGAGATAGAGTGCATTTTTTTTTCGTAATTTTCTCTTCTATAGGGGGCAAAATTGCTTGAAAAATATTTGGCTCTCAGGCCGCTTTGTACAGGCTAAGAAATTGCTTTAAACACTGAGCTTTTCCGTTGGTTATGAAAAGAAGCAGATAACCAGTGCAAAGCTAGGAAGACTGTGCAGATAACAAGTACAAAGCTAGGAAGACTGTTCAGATAACCAGTACAAAGCTAGGAAGACTGTGCAGATAACCAGTACAAAGCTAGGAAGACTGTGCAGATAACCAGTACAAAGCTAGGAGGACTGTGCAGATAACAAGTACAAAGCTAGGAGGACTGTGCAGAAAACAAGTACAAAGCTAGGAAGACTAGAACGTTTGCTGACGATACCAGCATTAATTTTGTGGGCAATAGTGTCGAAGAAATAAATGAATGTATAATTTCTGATCTAGAAGAAATTCGATTATGGCTTGCAGCCAGTAAACTTACATTAAATTTGACAAAAACGGAATTTTTATTAATTAGATCTAGACAAAGGCTGTCTAATCTACATGAGAATCCCTCAATCAAAATAAATCAAATCCCTGTTGAACAAGTATCCACTACGAAATCTCTCGGCGTATATATTGAACAAAATATAAATTGGGAATTTCAAATATAAGAAATTTCAAAAAGATTGCCTCCGGCGTAAGCGCCATTAAACCCATAAGGGATTTTGTTCCACGTGAGATACTCCTCACCGTTTGCAATTCATTAATTCAGCCTCATTTCGATTATTGTAGTGTATTGTGGGGATGCTGTTCAAAGGGACTCTCTCAGAAACTACAAAAGCTACAGAATCGTGCTGCACATATCATAAACTTCTCTAATTTTGATAAAAAATACTGATGAACTCTTGCATAGTTTAAACTGGCACAAACTTGAGCATCAAAGGGCCTTAAGAAAATCGATTATGATGTATAATGCTGTGAACAACCAGACTCCGAATTATTTGAGTTCTCGGTTTTTCTCAGGCAATGAAGCCTTGACTTACAATCTCAGGAATACTGAAGGAAAGTATCCATACCACAGCCGCGCACTAATTATTGTGAACGAATTTTTAGCTACAGCGGGGCTGTGTCATGGAATAGCTTACCGAATGAAATAAAACTATCCAGCAAACTTACTAATTGAAAAAATCACACTTTCGGATCATCTTGCATTTAAATTTTGAATACACGGCATCCTTGTAGTGAAAGCAGGTTTTTGTTTGTTTGCTCATATAAGTAGTTATAGCCTCTCTTAGTCAGTAGCGTAGTTAGTGTTTTCATGCTTGTTTTTTTTATTCTGTACCTGAATGGATTTTACCGTGTTTAAATAAAGTATTACCTACCTACCTTCCTACCTGGTGAAAAAGCTGAAAAGCTCGGGTGTACCGAAAAAGGACAAAAAGGCATCACGGGCTACACATCAGCCTAATGACTCGACGTTTACGACATATGAGATGAACGAGTGAACGAGAGCAGATGATTTCAAAAAGCGCTGAGTAACTTCTAATGGTAAAATACAATGCATGTAGTTCGGGGTGTATGGCTCCGAGCTGTGAAACCAAGGTCATTGTACAGTGATTATGCTATGCATTTCTTAGTAGTAACAGGTTGCTTGGGCTATCTGTGAATTGTTTTGACAATTTTAATTTTTTCCCATTGGACTTACAAACATCCACTCTTGTATAAGTGAACTCTTTGCGACAACATAATTCAGCTACAATTTTGGGTTATATTAAAAACAACTTTGAATAAGGGGGGGGGGGGGGGGGGGGGGGGAGAGGATATTAAATTTCGGAATGTTTTTGGCGCTTGACTTCTACAAAGTTCGTATTGCTTCTTAAAACATTCAGTTAACATGAATTACATGAATTACGGTAATTTGATGTAAGTAAAAATTAACTTTACGAGTGTAGAGCCGGTGTGTATTATCTGATTTAAACTGCTTTATTTATAGTCCTTAAACAGAGTTTTTCATCAATCGAGTGCTGGATAAAGAAGGTCGCGCAACGTTTTCAACCAATAAGACACTTGTCGTGACTTGGTCATGCACGTTTCCCCGCGTTTGGCTCCGGTTACGTGTTTTTGCTTCCAGTTATCATTGGATTGCTTTTGTTTTGGTTGAACAAAAATCACTTGAATTGCTCTGAAATGAATATACACTGTAAAGTAGATATGGTGTTTTCTTGCCCCAGAGTCCGAGTCAAACTGAATGTATAATTTAGTATGATTTCTTTATTATCTAATTTTACGCAGTTCCATGTCATGTGAATTGTACAAGCAGCTAATAAAGTTGTTGTTTACATTTATATTGTCTCCTTTCAATATAATTGGACATTTACCGTGGTCTATTGCAGATTTGCGAATCAGAGGCGGATCCAGGGGAGGGGTTGAGGGGGTTGCAACCCCCCCTTTGAGCAGCATTTTTTTGTTATTTTGTTTGATTCTTCCTAAAAATAAGAAATAATATAAATAAGATAAATTCCAGATTTTATATCATGCCTTCACAACTCTTTTGAAGTCTCGGGAATGCTGTAAAAGGCATTTTAGAGGGAAAAATCGGAAACTTAATTTTTTTGGGGGAGGGGCATGGCTCTGGACCCCTTAAGAGCTCGTGCCAGAGGCACGGGGTCGTAACTCGCCTCCCACACCATTGGCGTTAAAGGTTACTACAATAGTGTACAACCCCCCCGTTCAGAAATTCCTGGATCCGCCCCTGCGAATCTGATTGAATCTTTTATCGTCGCCGATAGATAGCTCACTCTTCTTTTGAAAGAATCAACTATGGGCCTTAAGTTTTCCCTAAAACCTGAGACTATAAGTTTGACACATTAAATCTTACAGGTGATAATTATAAAAAGAGCATTTTGAGTCTATGCCAGGACAAAATTTATTTTCAAATTCTTCGGAGAGGAGATAAAAAGGAAGATACTAAAACACTAGTCTGTGTGGAGACATCAACTATTTTGTCTGCTTCACGCGGGAAGCAAACGAAAAACGAGACGTCTGCACGCAGGAACCCGCTACTAACACACCTACTTATCGCCAATTTTCATTCAGGCCTCGTAGCCTCCCCACTTGTCTCCACGTGTTTCTTATAATGCTAGTTGAGAGAATTTGCTAAAAATCAACGATTTGCCTATTTTGAACCGTTGATACCACTGACCTCTCCGTCGCCCGAAACCACCGTGACAAGCATTGCGCTGTCTTCTACTGTAGCCGAGTGGAATCAGTACATTATCTGACGCAATCACCATTGACCAAACAAGGTACCACTTATACTCAAAGTCTGCAGGACGAAATTATCTTTCGAATGATACCAAAAGCGGGGTGATTGGGTAAATTGAGACTGAAATACCCACAAAAAGCTTCAAATTTGAGTGAGAAACGTAACTGAAAGAAAGCCTAGTAGCTGGGCAACAACTGCAGCAAAAAGGTAAGAAAAGAGGAAAACCGAAATAATAATCATGATGATGATAACAGGAAAGTCGAAAAAGGTTAGTTATTTGTCTTATAACTGATTTTCGATGCTAGTGGAATTCAGTTAATGAGTCCAGCAGACTTTATGTTAGGCATATTGGACAGAAGTGTTGCTTTCATTGTCCTAAACTCATTCATATACTATCAAAGCTTTAGCGCCCTGGCTCTAGCAAGCCCCTTAGAGGCTGATTCTTTTCAGTGCCTTTTGAGGGGCTTGATGTAAGGTGGTTGGAAGGGTGGTAGTCAGCTAGTGCACATTACAATAGATGCAAGACTGTTTAATGACACATCTCCACCGAAAAGTAAAAAATAAGCTGCAAGTGTGGTGGGAAGCTAACTTTAAAAGCATGCTGTTACCCTGAAAACAATTACAGTGTTTGTGCTCATGATTTGGCTTAGGCAGGGAAGTGATGGGGTGGGGGTCATATAGAGTTGAGGATCTAGAAGGTAGACTTACTGGAGAGGGACTCAACGTAGCCTGCGTAGCTTGGCGGTTTTATTGGGGCGAAACTCGCGCAAATCAAGTGGTGAAGCTGCGACAATGAGCATTTTTCCTCCCCAGGCCTGTCGCGGCTTCGCCGCTCTTTTAGCCCGCGTTTCGCCCCAATATAAAACCGCCAAGCTACGCAGGCTTGACTCAAAGAGGAATGGGGAGAGAGGGGAGGGGAGGGAGGAGGCTTAATGGAGCTTAACTTATTTTCAGTGAGATCATGTGGAAAACCCAAAACTTAATGCAAAGTCTATATTTATGAAACACAATATCTCTGTCTTCCATCAGGTTACTATGGCAGAAACAATACAGTGTTACATGGTAGTGCTACAGGCGTCAATAACATGAAATCAAAGCACTTAAAGTGTGGGGCTATTTCATAAAGAAGGCTTAAATATCTACAAAGTCCTAAGCCCTGGGAAATCTATCAATGCTTATCAAGACAGCAAGTCAAAATACAGCTAATACATAACAACACCTTTTGCTGGTGTCCATCAGTCCTTATATGCAGTAAAATATACATTTTCTTGTGTAGTTACTATAGCTAGCAAATTTTTGAAAAGCTGACAGCAGCGTTACCCCTTCATCAGCGCAAAGGACTAATTTAGAAGGGTTAACAATGAAAGTCGTTATACTTGAAGTGTCAGCTTTTCAGAAATATTCGCTATGGCGGCTTCTTAATCTTTATCAACTTTCTGTTAAAAATCAACTAAGTGTGTCACTTGCCAACCAAGGCTGCACAACAGATTTTATAGAAACTAATAACTTTATAAAATTATAGTTTATAGTAGATTTAAACATATGCCTGTCTGTCGCATAGAACAAATTAGAACATTCTTTCCCATTTTCCTTTCCAAATTTTGTCCATCAATCCATGTTTAAACTAGTGTACTCAGTATTACATGTACAGAAGTACAAGTTTTGCATTTTGAGCTTGAGTAAATAGACAGTCAGCTTGCTGTGAACAACATCATTGGTGATACTTTACTTCACTTTACTTCACAGTCCTTGGAATCAATAACGTCACTTAGTTGCGGGAACTGACAGACGCAAGTCGTGCTCTTCTTTCTGCTTCCATCTGTTTGACATGGATCCACATTTCTGAGGTCAGAGTGTTTTGCCCATGACTCAGAGACATTAGCCGTGAGAGCAGTAGTAAGAGATGGAAGTCCTCCGCCGTCATGCTGCTATGATCCTGCTGCCTGCTCTTCACAAAGTCATCCTGGAGAATGTTTTGCATCTCAGGGGTCAATGCGTACTCTGCCAGTCGTGCCACACCCAAGAAGGCTCGCATGCGTTCCATGGTAGCTGGAGAAATACTGCTCAGGACTCTCTCCACAGGGACAGATGCGTCATGGTGCCTGAGTACCATGTGGCAGTCAGAAGAAATCATGGACTTTCCCTCTGATAGAATCAGCACCAGAAGGTTTGTGGTAAACTCTGCTTTATAATAATTAAAGTCGTACTCCAGTTTTTGCCATGAGATGACATTCTCCAGGACTGTTACATTCTTCACGCCATTTCCATTGAGCTCACCAGCTTCTAAAGCCATCTCATCCACAACTATGTTTGTGCTTTCTGATAACTGGAGCAAACTGCTCTTTAGTCGGTTTGCTTTGTAGTCCTTTCTTGGGACAAAGTTCAAAGTGTTCATGTTGTTTAGTGTCATGGACAGGAAGTGACACTTGGGAACTAGTTGTTCCACCAGTTTGTGCATCTCTTGCGGGAATGACTGAGAGGGTGGACACCCACTGACATTCAATGTAAACTTTCCAACAGGCATCATTCCAGTCCAGTTGTACACTGACGAAACCAAATGAAGAAGCACATACTCTGCTGCTAGGCCATCACCATACATAACCTGGGTCAGCAAAGACAACAATTCACTCCTAACATTGGCCAACTGCTGAAGAGTGGAAGTCGATGATTCCCCTTTGATGTTGTTTGGAACACATGGGTTAGAGTGGGTCAGGCGGTGAGATGATACGACATGAAGCCGTGGCACAAGTGATGGTGGTGGGTGGTGAGCAGCCTGTTCTTCTGGAGTGATCAAGTCATCAGGGCTAGGTCCTAGTGGCACTTGCATATTTTCTTCTGCCATATCATGATCAGGGAATACAGCAAGACCAGGGTCAACAGACAGCACACCAATGAACTCAACCATGTCATTTACCTTGAAGGTGCTCTCCTGATCATAGATGTGAACAAGACAAGCTGGACCATGTTCATCTGGCAGAGGAAAATTTAGATCAGTGTCCAGTGGATGGGAGGGAGCACTACTACTGCCTGCTGTTTCAGTGGGTCTTGCTCTTTTAGTTTCATTATTGCAGTTGTCACTAGAAGCTTGCAAACCTGAAAGAAGAAACAAAAAACAATTAACAAGTTACATGTACTAGATCTTAACATGGCGCATTTACATCAAACTACAGAGACGTAGCCAGTATTTTCAAAGGGGGGGGGACACTATGTCACACCCAGGGTACTTACATAGTCCACTGCAGATGTTCGGTCCTGAAAATGGAGTATGTGTAACTAATTCAGGCTCGCAATCGAAAATATCGGCCGGGAGAATATCGCTGTACTAATATCAACCACTGGACGTTGTGTTCGTACTATTCCAATATGATTTATTACGAGAAATTGATCCAATGATCGATAACGTCAAACTAGAACACAAACAAAATCTAATCTAAGCGACGCGAAAGGAACAAGGCCGAACGATTATTACATAACACAATGCACTAACGCAAGAACTAACAAAATAACGAAATGGAGATTAATGGAAATAAAACTATAAAGAGTGACATTTAACTTGCTTACCGATTGTCCTCTTGTACGCCTGGATAAGTTAGGAACGACAATGTACAACATCGCAATAAACTTAGCAATCCTTTGCACAGTCGCACGCAAATATATCTAGCACTAGAAGATTTATGGCATGTCGATTTAGCTGATTCGTGCTTTTTCATCACCTGAGCTATAAGGATTGTATGTTGTTTACTTAAAAAATCATCTCATTGAGGGGGGGTGGGGGGGGGGGTGTCATGGGCACCCCAGGACTCCCCTGGCTATGCCCCTGAACTAAGTTACATGTATGTCATGCTTTGGAGTGAAATACATGTATAAATAGTATAGTTTTTCTTGTGTGCAATTTATTGGTCTTGGTTTGTCATGTGACACTACCAAAATGAACACAGACAAGCCACAAATAACCCTAGTCACGCTAACACTACTGCAGCAGTACCTACACATTTCAACCTGCCGGATCACTCTACTGAAGACATGAAACTCATTCCTCTCATGCTTCAACCCACTAACAATACCTCTTGTAGAAAAGCTAGAGAAGCCTATCTTACAGAATAAACGGCACGCAATGCATGCAGAAGCGATGACGTTTCACAAGGGGTCTTTCAGAATTTCAGGAAATTTGTCACAAAATTAAAGTAAAAAAAAGTAGCTGACAACTTGTGTTGGATTGTTCGACAAAATTTGCATTACCTTGTAGCGTGACATCCGATACGACAGACAATGCAAGGTTGAATGCCGTCTTGAAATTGTTTAGCCCTTTTGTTTTAAAAAAATGTAAAGATTTCTGTTTACTAAATCTGATAAAACACATCAAATATAATTTGTATCTTTTGTTTGTATCTTTCGACTGGAATGAAAGGGGATGGATGGTTATACATCAAGGTGTTTTTACAAGTGACCACCAGATATTTTTCTGTTCACTTCTGAAGAAATTGCTGGCATATTTTTTTGTCTTTGACAGTACTTATCGTCTTGAGATGATCCTGGATGTTCCGATCAATTGGTTATACACTATAGTCATGTTTTCAAGGAAAAGCGGCCCAATGTTCTTTACAAAAATGGAAATTCCAGAGGTGGGGGGTCTTAGCTGAAATTCCCTCCATTGAGGGGGTATGGATATTTTCTGGAACCACACATTCACCAACACTGTGGTGAATAATTGTTCTAGTATATACCACACAAGTTGAATAACTAGTGGACCAAAACATTACTTTCTGTACCCAAAGTGACGCATGAAGCCATTTTGTTTCTCTTTGGCTGCTCGGAGGTGAATAGTACTTTGCTAATCACCTCCGAGTTAAACAATCAGCGTGCGCGGAAAGCACTATTTACTTGTGTGGTATGTAGTAATATTAAACATTGGATGCTTCCTAGTTTTGGCTGGACACATGACATGTTTAGACCAAGGATGTGTGAAAAAAAATATTTGATGGATCCCCATTTGTATTTTTAATCACCTGTTTGCTAAAAGAATACGTCAAATTAATTAGAACTGATTATTTTTATGTTGGACAGCTTGGCCACAACCTGAGAAACTATTTGTTGGGACATTTGAATAACCCCCTCCATCCACGGGGGAACTACATGGACATTGCGTAGCTTTTCACTGCCTCGAGAAATCAAAATTGAATAACTGATATTTCCTTTAGATTTGATACATTAAACTAAATATATCATGGTCGGATTTTCATGTAGATAATCTTGGGTTTAAAACATATGCTTGACCTGTTGTCTTACCATGCTGAACAATTGCACTCTCCTCGTCCATTTCTTCATCAAGACCTCTCTTTACTCCTGGGGTATTCCTCTGCGATGCTTGTGATTGCAAGCCTGAGGCCACGCTTTCTCCTGCAAACGCTTTCTTCGCCCATTCTGTTTCACCGGGAATCGGTACACAGTAAAATGTTTGCCGTTCTTTGGTCACATTCCTCGGCGAATCGAGACGCAGCTCGAATTCCTCAGGACAGCACATGATGTCTTGGTACATGCCACATCGTAAATTTGACGAATTGTCCGCTTTGTTTACGGTTTCATAAACAGCAAGGTAGAATTCGGGGTCGAACATGTCCTGCACCATGCATCTGAACCTCACAAGACTCTTCGATTTCAGCAAATGACTGGGAACGTCGTTCAAGGAAGGCACTCGTTTGAGTGCGTCGCTGTTTTGCAATCGAGTTGTGAAGAACTCTCGAACCTTTTCATGATCTGGCTTGCCTGCTTCCGTGAATATACCTTCAGCGACACTTAACGGGTCTGTAAGCCAGTCTTCTATACAAGGCATGGTGGAAAGTAGTTTTTTTTTAAAAAAACAATTTTCTGCTGCAAAATTTGCACCCTCGTGGTGGTTTTCCCGGGAAAATTAGAATTATGCGCGCATGACATCAAGCATATAGTTACTGGCATTTGCATGCGGGCTCAAAAATCATCCGCCATCTTGATTGCTCAGGATTGCTCATAAAGATCGTTCAGAAATATTATTCGTTCATTTGCCGTTAAAATGTTAGCTGATACTATCCTTATACTCTTTATTTCAATAGCAACTGCCCTCCTATCTGAAGGTAAGTGTCGGATGTTTATTTAAAAAGACAAATAGTGCATTTATTGGAAGTGGCAGGCCTAAAAATTTCCTAATTATACAGTTCAAATTGCCATGTGGCTACATATAAACTAATTATATTGCATTCAGTTGCTTGTTTACCGCAAAGCTTTTGCTTTAATCTGTGGTAATCTGACTCATTTGGTTTTTATCGTAAAATAGAATTGAAGGAAATCGATCGCAACTCCTGTTTTTAGGCTCGCTATTCATTCTGCTGCAGGAAAAAGCACTGCACTCAAGGTCTGTAGTACAAACCAGACGCTATTTAACAATTAGATGGCAAGCTCAAGGTTTCTATGGGCTGATAGCCCCTTACCAACTATCAAAAATTAATTTGTTAGAAACAGAGACTACTTATTAATCCTGTACGTACATGTCCGTGCATAAGGCTGTGTAAGAAACCAAGAGCGGGTATCCGGTCACTTCGTTCCATGACCACTTCGTTCCAAACCACTTCGTTCCATCCTTTGGTCACTTCGTTCCACCATAGAGTCACTTCGTTCCAAAGAATAGTCACTTCGTTCCAAGTATAAGCTAAGCGAAAAATCTTACAAAACTGTAAACGTTGATCATAGCAACCAGACCTAACAAACACCTTGATGTCATCATTACAACACCGCTATTAACTTTTTAATGAAACTTGAGTAAATGCAAACCGGCTTCGATATTACTTAACTCTAGCTATTAGTTTTAGACAGATGAAGATGCAAAATCATGTGTACATGTAGATTGAACATGAATGCGAGAAGACGTGAAAATACGATCCCATATGATCCAGCTTTCATCATAAACTATACTTACTATACTAGATACTTATTAACAATTACTTATACACAAACAATGAAAATGCGAACGCGGGAGAGATTGGGTTCCACAAAAATTCAAGATGATGGAGTTATTCGTTCGTCATGCGAATGCGAAACAGAAGAAGCATTCATAAACTTCGAATTTTCTGAAAACCTAAGTTATAAGATTTTTCGCTTAGTTTATACTTGGAACGAAGTGACTGTAATTTGGAACTAAGTGACTATATGGTGGAACAAAGTGACCAAAGGATGGAACGAAGTGGCTTGGAACAAAGTGGTCATGGAACGAAGTGACCGTAATTCTAGCCAACTAATTAGCATAACCCCCAAATAATCAATGAAAAGTTCAGTGGAAGTTGTTTTGTTATGGTTTTGGTTTGTGATTTTGGGAACTTTACTTGTGTGTGACCCCTAGGCAGTCTATTGACAATTAGACCTCCCTTGGATAGCCAATCAGATTGTGAGTTTGCCTATGGAAATTGGTAACTGGATCATAAATATAAATTAACAGTTAATAATAATTAGATGGCGAACTTGAGATTTCTACATGTATCAGCTGCCCCTCCTCCGGCCCCTGAGTCAAGTATCAAAAGTTGATAGAAGGTGAACAGGGCCCAATGTGTGGTTCCAGAAAATATCCATCCCCCACCCCCCCCACAGAAGGGATTTGCCCTATGACCGCCCCACCCCTCCGGAAATTCCAATTTAGCTTCATACATTGCTTTAAATTTTTGGCTCTTCGAGACCCCCCCTTCTCCCCGGAATTTCCAATCCCTTCTGTGGGGGGAGTATGGATATTTTCTGGAACCACACAATTTAGCATAACCCAGTGAGTGACCAACTATTTAACTTAGCTTAATATATTTGGTTTTGTTTATTCATTATTATAATATATTTTTTATTGATGTTTGGCTTAAAATTACATAAACTGTCAGTTTTGGACTATAATCCTTCAGAGTTTCTACTAAAAGTTAAACGCTAAAAGTTAAAAAAAAAGTTGAAAGTTAACTACATTAATGGTAAGCATATCACAGGGGGTTTAACATCTCCACCAGTGCTGTACCCCAAGTCTAGTAAAATAATTATTGTTCCTTTAGCAACCTGTGTGCTAAAAGTACATGTAGCTATTTATTATTATTATTATTTATTTAAAACTACATGTACAAGTAGCCATGGTATATTGCAATTCCTGACAAATAATCTTAAGGTTGGTGTATGTGTGAGCAAGAACAGCTGGGGAGGTCAAATATTGTAATTCTTTGGTTGTTTTTAATAAAACAATTATTCCACTTGCACTTGCTAGATATGAGATAGTTGTAGCCAACTTATATCCAACGTGTGCTTGTGGGATAATTGTTAAATACACTCACTTAGATTTAAGTGTCTTTCTATCCCCAAGAGTAGAAATACCTTTAGGCACCAGGCTGGCATTAACCTGGGATGATCCAGCACCCAATAACACAGGGGGAGTAGCAATGTTGTGGTTGAAAATTATCTGTGATTAAGAATGTTTTAAACCAGTTTTCATTTTTCATTATCTCATAATCATTATCATAGAAGCAGGGATACACTAAGTTCCTGCAGTGCAGGCCAGTTGGCATGAATCAGACTTCACATGGACATGGTCATGTTTTATGCAGCAACCCTTTATTAATTTTTGTCTTGATTCAAAGGAATTACATACCTGCTGGTTTACAGAACAGACAAGTACAAAAAGTTAACTGCAGAGGTTGAGAAGGATAGTAAAAGATGTAAGTTATATGAGATGTTGAGGATGTGTTTGCATATTGAGTGAAACATGCACACACTTTTGTATCATGGGCATGTTTTTCATTCCTGACTTGACTGAGTGAACCATTTTACATTCTGTATAATTTGCATAATGTGATAACATGCTTGTAATTACATGCTTTCAGTGGAAAAGAGAAAAGAGAACATTTCAGATCTTCCCAGACAAGGAGGTCAGAAAAAGAAAATGGGTAAGTATTTTGCATCAACTACGTACATGTACACTAATATTGTTCAAGTTGATTGACATTTTGTGATAAGTCAACTTTACATAACATGTGTTCATCTTTCTCTTGTTAGAAAGAGTTGAGGAGAAGCTTAAAAATCACAATAGAGACCTTTCCATGGTGAGTGATTTGTTTATGCTGGGTATGAAATGTATGACATCTTCTGTAGTGTTATTTGTTTTTTTGTTTTGGCTCATCAGAATCACTAAACTTGATCAAAGTACTGTAGTGATGAATTATAATGTGATCAGTATGGATAAATGTGTCATTTTGTGGTGAACCAATAATCTTAAGTAATGTACAGAACCATTGGGGTTTTCTTTGGCCACACCCAGAAGTCCATGATGTTTGGAATTTATTCTTTAATCGTCCAGTTAACAATTTTCATTTTCCATAAAACTTATATTTCAACATTCTGCATTCTCATTTGGTTAGTTAACACCAGTACCATTCAAGTAAGTAATGCAAAGAGTAAAGTTAGCCAGAAAAATTGTTTCTTGAGGCTATTTAAGATACAGTCAAACCCTTCAAGCGGCCACCCTCTATTAGGCAGCCAGTTATAAGTCTTGAAACTATTGTCAGTATAATAGTGTAAATAACACCCATGTATAGCAGCCACCTCTATTAAAGGGACTGTGTCATGATTGAGTCAAGTCTATTTTGTTATAAAACTTTGCAAAGAAATTACTTCTATGGATCTAAATGACAAAACCATAGCTTCATTACAACCAAATGTGTCTCCCGGGTGTAATAATTTAAAGTCACAAGCAAAGGAGATTAACTTTGAAAACTGTTCAGCCCAACAGTACTTCAAAAACCCATATCGTAATCTGTTTCAATCTTCTTCATGGTTGGCGATCAATACCTTTTTTTGTATTTGGTGTGTTATTGAAATGTTCCTTCATTGTTTCAAGTGGTTATTTTTATATTTTACCAGACTTTTATGCCTATTTCCCCTGCCTAAATTTGGCTTAAATCTGTGACACAGCTCCTTTAAGCATTCCCAGCCACTTTTCCGTAAACTGCCGCTAATAAGCCCCTCCACTTGTAAGGCCCCACTGGTTATAGGCCCATCTACCTGGAAACAAAAAATACATCTGCTTATGAGTTTCTCTGGATAAAAGCCCCCTATGACAGTATTGAGCAGGACTAAATATTGCTTTGTTATGATGCTTTAAAGCTTAATTAAAAACAAGTAAATTAAAAATGTATTTTGATCAACACTGCTGTGACTATTTATAAAAAAATTTCTTAATTCTGGTTATAAGCCCCCCCCCCCCCCCCCCCCCCCCTCCGGATATAAGCCCCTCTGATAATAAGCCCACCCAAAACCCCTTATGAAGTTGTGTATAAGCCCAGGACTTATAAGCAACAGTTTAGAGTATGCTAATTTCTGATGAACTCCTATAAAGCAGCCAACCTCTATTGGGCAGCCACTTGCCATTTCCCCAAAGGTGGCTGAGGTTCAAATGTCGTAAATAGTTTATTGTAACATTTTCAATTGCTTTGCAGGTTAAGATGAAATCTATATTTGCCATTGGCTTCACCTTCACAGCTCTCATTGGCATGTTTAATTCCATGTGAGTAAATTGACATGCTTACACTCTGTTGCTTCAAGTTTAAATCTTTTTACTCACAGTTCAATGACCATGACAAATGATAAGCACAAGCTCTGTGTAACATAGTTTAGTTGACTCTGTTAAAGCTGGATGGAGGCTACCAGAAATTAAGTGCACTACACAGGGTTAATCAATCACCTAATTGTTCAATCCACATGTAAAAATGTTGTGATCTATGCACGGTTTTTGAATTAACAGTTTCACTGATTGAAGTACATTTGGTATATTATGGAAAAAACAGAAAGATTATGTATGTAATTTTAAGAATCTAAATATTTCACAATAATTGTGAATTTGGATACGTAAATTTACATACAGCGAGAAGGCTTGTCTGCTGTCCTGATTTCTTGCAATATCAAATGACTGATTTGACCTGATTTGCCAGACTTTTGGCTGAATTTGGTATGGTAAATGCTGTATGTAATCATACCTTTCTGGCATGTTTCACCTGCATAATTATAATAAAGCTTGACAATGTTTGGTCTTGCCATGGAAATTTGGATTGACAGTGTCTCTCCAAAATACAAACCATGGCTTGACCACTGACGTCATATGCTGCTGCATCATACCAGAAGGGTACTGTTAGGTGTATGTTTGCACCTGTAATCTATTCATCAATATTCATCTGAGAAAATGATCATTGATCATGTGTATTCAGTATATATATAAGGTTAAGTCTGCATACGAGCCTAGTGGCCCATCAGGCCGAAGCTTATCCCGGTTTCCGTAGCATGTAGTGACTAGGAGTATTTCTACTCCCCCCTGGATGGGATGCCAGTCCTTCGCAGGGTTACCCCCAGCAGTAAATTCGCCGGTACCCATTTATACACCAGGGTGGAGAGAGGCACTATGAGAGTAAAGTATCTTGCCCAAGAACACAACGCAGTGCCCCGGCCAGGGCTCGAACCTGGACTGGCTGATCCAGAGTCCAGCGCACCAACCATTAGGCCACTGTGCCTCCCATTATTCAGTATATATACATTAACATTATTCCACTGTGAATTTCAGTTTTGATGGCAGAGTAGTTGCCAAGCTGCCCTTTTTTCCCCACTCATGGCTTCAAGGATTGTCTCACCGTAACTTAATGGGAACAGATTTCACAGACTGCTCATTTATCTTTCTCTACATTCTATGCACCATGTCTGTAAGACAGGTTTGTGTTATATTTTTTTTGCTCTTATTATTTGCCACATGAGAGTGGATTTTTTAGTTAACACAAAATATTGCCATGTGCAGTACTGGGGGTAAAATAATGGCTTGGTGAAAACCAAGAACAAAGCCAGGAAAAAAGTTGACTTAATTGACTCATGTCCCTGACCCAGATGGGGGTGGGGGTGGGGGAATGTACTGCATGCACACATTACACACTAACAGTACTCGTGTTGTATCAGCAAAACATTGACCATTGATGGAATCATTTGTCATTTAAATACAGCGGTAGGTTTTGCAGAGTCTGCTGTTTCTGTGACATACCAGTACGGTGTACTTTGTTTGAGGACGGAGGAAAAAAGAATATAGATATGTTATATTGTTTTGTTCTTTCTTCTTCTTTTTTAGAATATTCAGAAATTCCTTGGATTTGCTCCATCTCGGGCAGCTAGCAAGGTTGGTGGTCTTCTGGCTCCACCTCAGGGAACTAAATAAACCTGACAAGCTGTGGCCATCTGCTCACAAGCTGTTCTTGAGGCGACTTGTTAGAAAAATGATTGCTGCATTGCTTGATACTAGATATGAACAGAGGCTTTCTGAACTACACATGCTGTCATCTTTTGAGTGGCGGTGCCAAATGCACTCAAGCATATGTGGGAATTTTTTTCTTTTTTGCTTAAACTGGGTGAGAGGGTTAAAGATGTCACAGCTTAAAGAGAGAGCGGAGGAGGAACCCAGGACCCCTGGGTCCCTCCCCAAGATCTAGCAATGTTTTTTGATCTCATGCATGATGTTTTATTTACCGTCATTAGAAACATAAATGACTATTTGTTCTGTATTGTATGAAGTTTTGAATAAAGAAACATTGAAAAACTAACCGGTGTGCTGCGAGATGAAGTCTGCATGAGGGCACTGCCTCCCAAGTGATCCATACTGGGTAAACTTCAGTATTAAATTTACGATACCCATTTATGCCTAAGTGGAGGGAGGGGCTATGAGGGCTTGAAACTGGAGTTAGGCTCCAGTTTACATCCTACTAGCTACTCAGGAAATGAGCCTTCTCTGGAGTCCAGTGCACTCAAGGGTGTGTGCTGCTGGATCTAAAAAAAATCCTTCTCCGTTGACAGCCCCCTAAATGCTATTCCAAACATGGTGAAATGACGTGGTGTATATTTAGGGAAACTTATTTTCTCAATAATTAACATCGTGTCCTCAAGTTGGATTTGTAAATGAACTCAAGTAATGTAATATTCGGGGTTTAATAAGAGGGCGAGTGAGTGCAAGCGTTTTTTAGGTTTCAAGTATACTCTAACTTGTGCTTTCATTGTGCCAAGTTTGAAGTCGATAAACATCAGTCAGCAACTTCCATGATGAAAAAAAAATTTAAACCGTGTTTAACTAAACAACATTTAAACATGTTTTAGCTTTGGTGTGAATGGGGTATAAGCTAGCGATTTGCTTTACGTAAACACGACGAGCCAAAGTTTCGAAAAAGACAAGAAAGGACTTAAATACGCGTTTCGCGCTTCTTTTTTTTTTTCAATATCGGCAATTAGAAATTAATTCTTATATCAGGAAGACGTGTTAAAAATGCCTAGTTTGCGAAGATCTTTATAGCGGCAGCTTTAGTAACGTAACAGTCTCACATGAATGGCTCGCTTCCCTTCTAAAAAGCAAGAGAACAATCAACAGGAACAATGCTCCTAGCCGCAAAAACAATGGTGACTGCTACGCAAGACGACCAGTAGAAGAGCTTGTATACTACTGGCGTCTTTGACTCGCCAGTAGTATACCAGTAGTATACTACTGGCGAGCCAAAGACGCCAGTAGTATACTAACGATGAAGAGAGGAAATAAAATAACAGGGTATGAGAAATGAACGCATTGCTACGGAACTTGCAATGCAATGTTGCCAACATTACAACAGTGTGGTATAAAAAAAAACAACAAAACTGAATGAGGAATTTCCGTTTCTTGAGATCGCTCGCTCCCAGTGTCCTTTGTCGCAACGCGTATCGATAAATTTTTGATATTAGAGGATTTGATTCGACAGCAACCAATAGAAATATCAATGTTAAAAGCCTATCAACAACAAAACAACAATTTGTTAAGGTATTTCCATACAAAATACATGGCATTACCTAGTGATACTTAAGAAATTATAAAGATATATAAAAAAGAATCAGAAATAATAATCAGTTGGAAAATAAAGTTTCATGCCTAAGGGACATTGCATGAAAAACAAAAGCAGCAGTTGATCGACATACAGCAGGATCAATGCTGTTACAAAGAAACAAAGATTTTGCATTAATATCAAACTCATTAAAAATACTATATTTGGCTGTTATTTCATTAAAGAATTTTAAACGTATGTTATCATATAACTTGCATGTGAATAGGAAATGCATTTCGTTTTCTATTTCATCTGAATGGCAGAAAGAACAGATTCTCAAATTCATAGGGGTCTTGGGTATTGTGTGTCTACCAGTTTCGATACGTAATTGGTGATTCCCTAGTCGAAATTTGCAAATGGCAGATCTGTGATGAGGGTTGTTTATTGCATCCAATAAATCAGATTTTTTGGTATCTGTTTTAAATGAATGATAAAAGTGTAGTTTTCTGTTTGTGCTAATTAATTGTAGTTGATGAGCTGTTAACGCTTTGCTAATGTTTTGCTTAATATGGGAAGCAAAGAGTTTGCCATTGTTTTCATTTAATGTGATAGAGCTCGAGTTGTATTTGTTGCATAGTTGATTAATTTTATGTACTAGACCTGTCTCGGTTTTATCAGCCATCTCCTTAGAAAGCTGTAGACATTGCTTAGAGATATTATTTTCTGGTAAACTTTGAAGATGAATCCAAAATTTTATTACGGAGGTTTCAATGGCCAGTTTTAAAGGAAGTCTTCCAAGTTCATTTCTTGTTGCAACGTTTGGACATTGTTTATTAACTCCTAGGGATTGTTTGCCAAAATATATATGTGTCTTTTCAATGTTATCTTTCTCCCAGCTGTTGGAGTCATCTTTATCGTAGATACCCCAAACTTCTGAGCCGTACAGTAAAATAGGGAGAAAGAGAGAATCAAAGAGTTTATTAGTGACACTAAGAGACAATTTTGAAAAATCCAGGTAACGGCGAGTAGCAAAGATGGATCGTCTTGTTTTATCTTTTAAGTTTGATTTACAGTCTCTAAAGTTACCGTTTGCAGAGAAATTTATACCAAGGTAAGTGTAATTGTTGACAATTTCAATTTTGTCATTGCTTATTTGAAAGTGATGTTTGTCGTGTAAAGATTTTCTACATTTCTTTTGGAAAATTACAACTTTCGTTTTCTTTGGATTGACGGACAGCAGCCCTGAATCGTTACAGTATTTTTCGAGAATGGAAAGTGCCTTCTGTAGGCCTTTAGCTGAGTGAGAGATTAATACTAAGTCGTCTGCGTAAAGCAAACAGTTTAAATTGGAGCCGTTAGGTAGTGCGATAGGATCTGTGTCTTCTCGATCTAGTAAAAAAGGAATTTCATTTAAGTATAAATTGAATAACTTGGGCGAAAGAATGCAGCCTTGACGTACACCTTTCTGATAATCGAAAGATTCAGACCTTTAATTGATAAGCATATTTAATAGAACATTTAGTTTTTGAGTAAAGGTTTTTAATCAAGTCGTAGAAGTTTCCACCAATCTTATAATATAGAAGTTTGTAGAATAGTCCATCATGCCAGACCGAATCAAAAGCTTTCTTGAAGTCTATAAAGCAAGTGTACAGTTTGCGTTTTGCATTGTGTTTGACATATTTGTCCACTAGTGTTCTTAGGGTAAAAATGTGATCTGATGTGCGATGATTTGGTAAGAAACCGATTTGAGCTTGATGTTATATGTTTTGTTGAAGTAAATGTTTTTTCAACCTGGCATTGAGGACCGAGGTAAAAAGTTTTCCGAGGCAACTACTAATGCATATTCCTCTGTAGTTGGAAGGGTCGTTTTTGTTTCCCGATTTATAAATTGGTGTAATAATTCCTTCGTACCAAGTGCTAGGGAAAAAACCGCTTTTAAGAATAAGGTTAAATAATTTGCAAAGGGCGTTTATAAAATAGTGCATTCCAGTTTTTAACATTTCATTGCGGATCTTGTCATGGCCAGGGGCTTTCTTTGATCGAAGTAATTTTGTCATAGATTCTATTTCAGCAGGTGAAATAGTTGTGTCTAAATAATTGTGGGAGTTTGTTTCTTCTATTGCATCATGTGGGTTTCTATGTTTTTTGTTGGAGAGCATTCTGAGATTCTTTCACGGGCGTTGTGAAGAAAAGCTTTTTGGAAGAGCTGCTTTTATTTCTTTTATTGTGGTTGATATCATGACAAAAAGGAAAAGCATACGAACTAACTGTCAAAATATAGTTTCGATTTCTCGGTTCTTGCATTTAGAATAACCTGCGATCAGGTAGACTGTTCACAGCCCTCTATTTCCTCGTACTTTTCCATCTTGTCCTTCGTGGATGCTCTGGGAAATTGTCACGCAATCCTCTCCCCCAGGCATGAGGTCACGTAATCTCGCCGACGCCAAAAAGGCACATGTTCAGGTCACGTGGTCACTGGACAGGCGCGCGGCAGACAGGCTAGAGGTGAGGTGCGCCTTCGTGTTTTTCTCCAACGAGCTGTGTTTTCATAGAACATGTAAAAGAAAGGCTATTGCTCGAAAACGATGACAAGTCAGCTTTTTGGATAATTTTCTCTTTTGTAGGTCAAAACCATGTGCAGTTGTGATTCAGCCGTAAGCCGCCCGTTTGGTCGACAGCAAGACGACAGAGTGTACGGACAAACTGTGTAAACACTTCTTCTGCGTTCCAGCTGTTCTTCTGGATGTGTTCAGCTTATGGTCTGAAAAGCCAGCAGTAAGTTAAACATTTCTTGTACGCAGTAGAATTAGACCAAAGTTCTTCTTTCTTAAAGCATTCGGCAGACGGAGCTATAAAAACTTTGACGCCATTTTGTTGTGTTGAGAATAACAACGAAAACTATTCCTTCTCCCCACTTAGGAATAGGGGCATTTCTTAATGTTTTACCATTCGAAGTTTCTAGGTAGCGGAACAACTTGAGAATACCGGGCCATTCGGTGGGAGCATTCGGAGGCAATTTTAGGGTCATTCCATTTTATATCCCCCTCCTACGAAGACGAGATTTTCTTGGTGGGTAGCTCTCTACATACATACATACATACATACTTTATTTGAAAACAAAGGTCTATAAAAATGGCAGCCAAGGGCTGATGTGGACCTTTAAAACTTAATTACAAAAGAAAATAGAAAATAACTTGTACAATTCTTTATATTCATGACATTACTGAAAAAATACATAACTTAATTATTTAAAAATTACCTAGAATACAAATACACATGCAAAATAAAATTAAAAATATAATATAGAGTTTAAAAATACACAAAATCTTCTAAGTTTTTATTTTTGTTAGTACATGTTCCTTTAATAAAACTAACATCGTCCATCGCTTTACATTCGTTGCTCTTTCGAAATATTTCTGAAGGGGTTAGGGAAAAAGTTGGTGTTTTTCTCCAGGTGCTAAGAAAACTAGAGTTCATTCATAGCAGGGTTTTCAATAAGAATCAAAGTAGGTGGCAGAAGTGTGGAAGTAGGCGGCGAAGGGGTTACTTGCGCCACAGGCGTGACCTTCTACGGGGGTTCGGGGCATGCTCCCCTGGGAAACTTTTATAATCTGAGCCTCTAAGAGTGCATTTCCTGCATTCTGGGGCAAGAATTAGGTCATTTTTGACAGAACCATATATGCTCTATTTTCCAGCTTTTTATTCAACGGTTTCAATTATCTTGCAGACTAAATAGTTGCTAGATGCAAATTTTTAGTCACCAGATTGCAAAATCAGATGGGGCCTTGTTCAATAGTGTTTAAAATCATCTCTAGGAATTTAATCCAAAAAAGGACTGAATACATAAATATTCAAAAGGAAAAACAAAACAATCTTATCACTAGGTTTAAAACAAACACAATATATATGGCCACTATCAAATTAATCAACAAGAGACTCAGTCCATAGGCATACATGACGTGCTAAAGAGCTTGCAAAGCATTATAGGGCGATCTCAAACACAGTCAGCTTTTTGCGAGTTTTTCCGATGTGATAGAATCTTTTACAGCAAAGGAAGAGGATGGATTGACTTCTTTTCTTATTTTGGATGTTTTAGAAGCAAATAAAATAATAAATAGATGTTGTTTTTAGTGGTCATGCACTTAGCTTCGAGATAGCTAGTTTGCAGGCATGCCACTGAAACACAGGAAATAAATAATTTTAAATGAACATAATTTTAAATGAAAGATCTTCCGATTAAACTTTCTGGAAGGGCATAATGTCTGAGGAAATGTCTGTTATTCATCGTCAACACACAAATGTAGTCGCCATTTTAGCGACTAAAGCAGAATTTTTATGAAATGTTAATTGCATTGGCGACCGTATCAGTTGCAATTTCGAGCTCTGAGTCGATATATTTGCACCAAGAGTTATGGCAAGTTTTTTTTGTGTTGAACAAATTAAATGCTCCCCGATCCGTGGTTCATGTTGTGGCAAATTATTTATCATGCTAATTCATAAAATTCGAGTAAGTTGTTAGTCAAAGTAGGTGGCAAAAACGTGCCGGCCCTTATTGAAAACCCTGTCTTAGAGGGCAACATTTTGGCACTTTGCAGGGACGGCAGAGCGTGTTTGTAGTGGGGCGTTCATCCAAGAACGCAGCATTTTGATTAGTCAAAACTGACAGGCTGAGTTAATATGAGATAAACCAGCATTGATATCTAACGCAAATCAGTTAAATCCTGGGAATATAAATGTTTTTCTGAATTAAAACACGTGTTTTGTTGAGGAAGCATTCTGTAAACCTTCGATCAAATCAAACCATCTACTGCAAATAAAACAAGAACAGGAACAGGCATTTGTCTCCTGGAATGAAGGATGCTTTCGCGGTTTTGTTTACCACTACCTCGGTTCGTGGCACTGTTCGAAGGACTCCTGGCCAGTGTTGAAACTGTTGTCTGAAGTTGACGCTCACTTTGAGTAGAACTGCTTGTCCCAACTTCTGCATCGCCATCTGTTGCAATAATACTTTATTCAAATACATGAGGCTATCCCTATTTAGGTCCCCAAGCTAAAATTACAATTTCTCACACACAACTGGTAACCATGCCAAGCTGAACAATGCAACAAGCCTTTATGGAACAGGCCAGCGGCTTTTCTGACATCCTCATATTTGAACTTGCAAGATCCCAGGTGCTGGTTAACATAATTATTATGCTTATTACGCTCGAGGAGCAAGTCCGTACCTTCGTTTAACTTTGCGGACCGCTCATTGGCATCAACCGATTCAAGAGCCCCGTCAATTTTTTCTACGACGTCTTGGTTGAGCTCATACTGTTTCTTGTTGGGATCCGGTGCACGTTGTTTCTTGGCCACTTTCGTAGATGAACTTGCGAGCTTGTTCTGGAGGCCCTTAAGCTCCGCTGCGTTCATTTGCAGCTGCTCCAGCAACTGCTTAGCCCACTCAGGAGGTTGTGCAGGTGACGAAGAGCATGAACGGGAACCATGAGACTTGTTCCTTCGACCAGAAGAACCCACAGAACTGTCGTGCATGGTATGCACATCTCCAGAAGATCCAGAATCTCAATCCTTTGATCGACCATGCAGACTCTTATTGTACGCCTCTAAAGCCGAAGAGCTCTTGACTGCCTTGACTTATCCTTTCCCATGATAGAATGGACAAAAAACAATGAACAAAATGCGAAGAAACAAGGAAGAAACAAGACCCTAAATACCAAAAGGTCAGGCAATGGCGAACAGCAACAAGAATTGCTTAGGAAAAAAATTAGCAAAAATCTATGACCTAATTTTTGGCAATTTTAATGAATTCTATTGAGAAAGACATACTGGCCCAACATCGCATGTCCAAATTATATCTCTTTTGGAAGATCAATAAGAACAAAGTTATTTGAAGTCATTTTTCTGGAACGTTATGTGAATAAACAATAGAAGAAAGTCAAAATCTGTGTGATATCAGATGCTGCATTGATAAAAATCAAGCTTATTTGCTGCGCACGACTATTGCAAAAGCTGACCTAAATAACCGTTTTTGTCAGCATTGTGCCAAAGAAACAAGCACAGTGACCCCCTCTGTTTGTTACATTTTTATTATCTCCTTCATTAGTTCTTTGTACAAAGCTTCATCCGAAATCTATGACAGGTTCTTTTACTAGGGAATTACCTTAAAGGCTAACTAATAAGATACATATTAAAAAGATCTTAGAACTGCATATTAAAAATATATTAACCCATCGGCACCTGGGGGATTTCGAAAAAATCACTTTTTTTGGACATTTTTGACATTGTCTGGTCAGTTATGAGCTACATTAGCTGCAATCTACCCAAAACAGCATTTGCAACATGAAGGCATGCCTTTTGTTTCCAATAGCATCACATTTTATGACGTTTTGCTTGGGCAGGCGCAAAAATCAAAGTTTGGAGATTGCCCTACCACTTTAGGCTTTTTGTAGTTTCTTTGCTTTTGCTTTTTCTCCCTTAACTTTTTGCTGTAGTTTTTGGTCTTCTACTGGGCTTGTTTTAAGTTCAAGAAATGCAAAATTTTTGCCATGGAGTAGCCAGGATGAATTGCATTTTGTCTGTCATACAACAATGCAATGGCACTTTCTTAACACTGTTTTTCACGACCCCAGTGTGTTAACAATATGAATGTCGGCACGGTTAACTTCAGTTTCACAACCAGTCAATAACAGCTCTTTGACTTGCTCTGCGACAAATTCTTTTTTGTCGGCAGCTGACTTATGATTCTTCGTCTGTTTTCTGGGTGGTAATTCCACAAATGGGAGGGCATATCCGTCTCTCCAAGGGTTGGTTCTGCACTGTTTCATTGCTGGCAGAAGGGGTAGCGTCTAGTTGATCGAGCACTTTTATGTTTAGCTCGTACTGGATCTTGTTACATCTATTTGAAATCAGGCTCTGGTGACTTCTTGTGGGATCGCTCCGTAGCCGGCCTTGACTTCAGATCTTTCTGGAGGTGTGAGTCCGAGCGGTGAGAGGACTACGACTTCGAGCGGCATTCTTTTCATGGTGGGGATTTATGGTGGAAACCATTGGATGACTCGTGCCGATCCTCAGTTCTTTCATGCTTGTTTCGCGCACGTTTTCGTGAATTCCTCGTCGGGCTAGCATTGTTGACCAAAAGGCGTTGTGTAGCCCTCGATTTTGGCAGCATATCTTGATAGGATGGCGAATTAAATGCTATTTTTTAAGTAACAAACTAAGAAAAGCTGTTCAGTGTGAGAGAACTTCATTTCTTGCCTCATTCCCAAGCTCAGCCTGCAAGAAAACCATTTAATGCCAATTTTGGTGAATTTTCGTGTATATTTCAGGCTATTTTGTGCAATCACTCTGATCAGGGTATTGTTGGAAAGATCTTTTCCTCCTGCAGATTTTGGGTACACATGATGCCTTTTTTGGTCACCAGCAAGGCTACGTTAGAATGCTGTCAGATTCTCATAGATGAAAATGCGAACTTGACCGGCTGAGGTGGGATTATGAAGCTGGGAAAGCTGAAGAACTTGAGAATGATGAATGTTTTGCTTTGTGTTTGAGTTAATGCGAAATATCACTTTTGTTAGCTGTGATCTCGGCATTTAGCACCTTTGCTATCTCCAAGACTGCTTTTTCGGTCGATGAATAGACATTTTCTGGTAAACCATAAATCTTGAGAAAAATTCTTTGAGAATTGGAAAGAGCTAACAAAGGCAAGACTTGAGTTTTTGTGTGCAATCAGCGCTTTTTGCTGCAATTTATGAAAACTGTCCTGAAGTGACAGGCAGGATCTATTGAAAATTAAAGCTTTTAAAGAAAGAAGACTGCAATGTGTTTTTATGAGAATGTTATGGAATAATGGAGAAATATCATTAAACGCTGATGTTTTTCATTACTTAATATCTGTAAACATTTCCTTTGGGAAGAATTGTGCATCAATTGATGTGTGCTGTACTGCAGTAGAAAGACTCTTTATGGTTTGTTGGTTGTAGCATGTGCTGTATTCGGTTTGACTGCAGAAATCATTTGGCCATTGTACTTTATCAATGTCTTCCTTTCCAAATACTATAAATGGGTTTGAATACTTTGCGGGCATTGAGTGCATCATTAAAATCCAAATCTTGCTATTTACAAGATTGTTATTATCATTAATTTCATGGTGGGTTTGGTGCATGTTGGTAGTGGCTTTAACACTCAAAAGATTAAGATTTGCATTTGGTAACTTGGATGAATTGAAATGCTATGTATAATAACGCTTACCTCCACAAACATTTCTCAAATTGTGATTGTGGCCAAGCTACACATGTGTAGTCAATGGCACTGAAAAGGGGGGAATTTTTCAACTTCATTGCTGGCAATGTGGGCTGCCTTTGTTGGTGAAACTGCATGTGATTCAACACGTGAAAGGCTGGAGCCATGTGCAAAGTGATGCTAGTAGGCCTTCTTGGTTTTGGGGATGTTCTTGTTCTGTAATAGTTCCATTTCTGTGATAATCTTCAGGTTCTGATGAGTAGCACAGTCACCGATAAATTTCCCATAACAAAGGTTGCAAACCAAGTCTATTTTATTCCCACTAAAATGCAGAAACTGGAGTCTTACCATTTATGTCATTCCAGCAATTTAAGCATTTTTTATTTTATTTTAACCATGAAATATTGTGGGCATGGCAGGTCCAAAAATATTTTGTAAGATAATAGCAAAAAAAGGCCAATTATATAAATGGAAAGTAAGACTACAAACTATTGTAATTATGTTTGAGAGGCAATAGTCTCCTCATTTTCCCTAATTGGAAGCTTGCAGATGGTTTCTCTAGTCTTTTTCTTTATTGGTTATTCCTAATAAATAGGCAGACAGTGGCAGCATACAGGGCAGTAACATGCTTGAATGAATGAATAACTTTATTTAAGTGTCAAGGAGCCTAGCTGAGGGTAAAAAACCTCTCTACTTACAGGGGGCACTGAAATAAATGAAATAAATTAAAATTAGGCTATTTACAATAAAAAGACTAAAATTTAACTACCTTATTTACAATAATTCCAAAATAAATAAATAGATAAAAATAAATAAATAATTAGTTCAAGTGCTACTTAGGTCACGGTTCTCGCATTTGTGTTCTATCTTGGATGAAAGGTTACTTTAACAGATTTGTCTGTTTCAAGGTGAAAGTTGTGATGTGTATGTTATCCCTGAGTTTAAAAACTTGTTCTTCCTTTTAAGCAGTGAACTGGTAGTTGTCAGTGCAGTTGTTGTGCAGCTCTTCAACTTCTGATCTTATTCTCTCTAAAAAGTTACTGACCCTAGCTTGTTATATGGAACAAAAGGAGCCTTTTTTATGAAATCCCCTCAACATACCTCCCCTTTGGAGGAATCAAAAGTTAATCTTGAAAACTCTTCCATAATGTGTTCATGAAAATGGCTTGAACTACCATGTGCAACTCAGCATAAACAATTTTTTTCCTGGTCCTTGGTTTCTGTTTGAAAGATGCTGCTTGGGCAATTTGTGTGGGTGAACTTTTGGGGGATCCTTTGTAATGAAACCCTTTGTGTGCTGGATGAGGGATGGAACGTTTACCTGAGCTCTGCAGAATAGTTGAAAACTCTTCTAAGTTCTACAGGGTTTCTCCTTTGCTCTAACTGCAAACCTTACCCAGTACCACCCGCTCGAGTCATGCCATCAATCTGAGTGGTGTTATTTTTAACTCCAGAAGGTTAACAACATATGTCTGGTGTGCTTTTATAGTTTTGTGATGTATGTTTTGTTACTTGAATGGCATGATATTCTACACTGGGGGCTAAAGAAGAATAAAAACACTGTAAAGTAGTTTCAACTTTTATTCAACAAAATCATATAGAAGCATACAGCATTCATTTATCCACTTGTATTGGTACTTGTGTGGAAGAGAATGAAATGAATCTAAAAAATCAGCAGCACTTACATTCTCAATGTTTAGACTGCTTAGGACTCATTGCACTGTAACTGTAGGTATTGTGGTGTAAATAAATAAATAAATAAATAAATAAATAATAAATAAATAAATAATAAAAAATGGCCTCATTTTAGATTTTACACCGACTGCCATCAAAATTTTATGTGAAATAAAATGCTTGCATGTACGTCTCCAAATCACTTGTTCATAAAATGTGTTCTGCTAGCATTTGTTTTCAGTTTTGAAATACAATTATTTGGTCAGCATATACAACTCCCTTTATGTGATATACTAATTAAATAAGCAAACAAAGAGGTCATGAGAATGAGGTGATCTCCCACTTAGAATGTATTCATTCTCAAAAATACAGGTGTACAACTAAAAACATCAAACATCAGTGTGGAGAATCTATGTGTTGATACCAGGCACACTAAACTGATGGAATGCTCTACAAAATGAAAAAGAGTTGTAATGAATAACTAGAAAATTGATAACAGCGGTTTTTGATTGAGTGTTGTAAAACCAACCCAAAGTAAACAGTCCGGCCAATCACAAACGACAGAGAATCAAGTGAACCAATCAAATCTCGAAGAAATTACTTAGAGCTGGCACGAAGCACAGGTAAATGTGCACGAGTCACAATTTTTGGTTTTGGTTTAACTTCTGATTCACTGAAAAAGTGGCGTGAAGTTTTTAAACAGATCGTAAAGCGTAGTTATTTCAAAACCAATGCAAACATTAATTGCTTTCGACACTCATTCAAGCAAAAACTGCTCCATCCTGAACTGTGTGTTTGTCACTTTCAAGGAAAAAATCTGCTTAAATATGCTATATGCTAAATATGCTATATGTTAGTGGATCCTAACCATTATGAAGAAATAAGCAAACACTCCACATCTGGTTTACAACTCCAAATAAACTCAAAGGTACAACTCCCTGCAAAAATACTAAAAAATTCTCAATTTTGTTGATTGCTCTTTCCACATGAATCCTCATGCTTGCAATTTGCTGGGTTCTGAACACATCCTCTGCTGACATTTAACTGTTGCCCCCTAGAAAGGGATGTTTAGGCCAAACCCAGGGAAAAAATGTCTTGAATTTGAAACCCTTTGTCAGCCACCACTGAATTACCATCCTCAAATTCCTGGGACAAGATCCTACTTCTCAGCATAATTTCCCAGTCAGAAATGGTCCCTGCATAAAGCTGACTCACAAAAATTAATGTGATTGCCCCACTTGGGGAAATTCCAAGAAGTCTTTCAAGTGTCACATGGTTCTTGTAAAAGCTAAACAGCTCAGAGTTCAGAAGGAAGCTACTAGGCATTTCACAAAAAACTTCTGTGGAATCTGTTACCACTCTTGTGGAGGTAAATTTCTCCCTGAAGTCAGCTGGCATAGTTTTTCATAAACTCTGAGACACAGTCAATCTTTTACCATTGATTCGTTTAATATTGATCGGTAGTCCTCTATACAACAATTTCGCTTCGTATCGCAATTCGTAAACTCGTATACTCGATCTGCATGCAATAAAACTCGAAAGTGGACTGATCAAGGTCTAATGTACAATTACTATTATTCAAACGTTCACGTGTCAATCACTACTTCACTGTACAAACAAAACAAAGTTCAAATGTATCTTGTTTCGCGTTGCGTAATCACGGGGCGTCTGTTCCGTTTCTGACATAGTTTGTTGTACCACTTGCCTTAGATGGCCAGATGCATAGCTGTCGAAATTTGAAATACATAAAATTGATCCAAGCATAAACATTCTGCTTACAGTTGATTGTACCAGACCACATAGGTTGGTTAAATGTCATTCTGAAAACCCTCTTCCCAAGTGAAACAGTATGATGAGAATATTTTTACAGGCCTAAGTTTTTGGCTGCAACTTTTCTTCTCTGCTCTCAGATTTTCCTTCTCATTGGAGCTGTCTGTATTGTAAAATTCCTCTGGGACATCTGAACTGCTCCCATCTATTACTGTACCTCGAGTTCCTCAATTAATTTCATTTGATTGATTGAGGATGGTTCGGAATTAAAAGTCTGCCTCACTTGTCTTTCTGGATTTACTATTAAAACTAGAGGATGCCTCTAGCTTGCATGGAGACTCTACAATCAGCAAGCTTTCAGCTTTCATATTGCTAGAACTTGCACATTCACAGACATTAACAGCTGTTTCTTTGAGCTCAGTGACGAAAGCCTTTCAGCTGGTGCTTTCTTTTTTCCTGGGGAAGGAACAGACCAAGCAAATTTTGATGGCAAATAGCCTGTTTCAACATAGAGCATTTATTTAACCCCTTGCCTACCAGGGGCTGACACACAGGGAACCGGTGGCCATCTTGGCTTTTTTTTTGATTTTTTCATTGTGGCCAAAAAGTAGAAATTTTACAATAAAAATGTTCAATACATCTAAAATTAATGTGTTAAAAAAATTGGAGCAATATAAATTTCAAAAAAGATTCCTGGTGGCGGCCATCTTGGATTTTTTCAAAAATTCAAACATGATACAATGGATGGCTTTAAATATAGTGTAATGATGTAAGCTACTTTGTTTGTCTTAAAACGCATACTAATAAAAGCCCAAGTGTTCAATAAAGCCATGTTCACAATGTTCAGTAGTTCTGTCAGTTTATTCAGTGTGGTGAATTCTGAAGCAAGGTGCTGGGCAGAGACCTGGCTTGTTATCACAATCGGCATACTGATATCTACTTTCTTTTCTCTTCTTGTTCGTTGAATGTACAACATGTCTTTTCTGGGGATTTTGCTTGCACTCAGTTGGAGGAATTAGCTCATGAAAGTGACGGCCCGAGTAGCGATCAGAGGCACCACCTGCAGTTAGAAGAGACATGATGCAGTCCAGCTTGAAGTGCAAGAGGCCCTTGTTTCCACCATTCTTCTTGTACAAGATATGGGAATTTACCAGGCCTTGTGGATGAAATGAAAGGCTACCTTCTTGGTCCATTCCATGCTTTTTCTCACAGCAGAATAGGTGCCAATTATTTCATCATTTCGGTCAACACCTCCGATGAACTTGTAGTCGTCTACCAGCTTCAACATTCTGATGACATTGCAATGTTTGTCTCTCTTTCGTGTGTCAATGACAGTTGCCTTGTGAAGGGTTGGCAAGGAGTATATCTCTTTCTTGTCATTCAAACAGATTGCCAACATGTTGTCATTATTTTCGGAATTCATGCTCACCCTTTTTCAGGCGAGAATTCTTGAATGATGCTGGCAACTTGATACAGTTCTTCCTTGCGGTTCCACATGCAGCTGCTCCATTGTCAACATATACATGGTACCCATCACCAAGCAGTGTCTCCATCAATCGGGGGACAACAGCACCCAAACCTTTCCCCAAACCTGTTGACCAGTTGCTGATCTGTATCTCGGCCATCAGGTTACTTTCCCAGGTAAACATACGAATTCCACAGGTACCTGGGGGGTTCACAAAGGCTGAACATTTTTATTCCGAATCGAGTACGTTCATGTGGAATATACTGCTTGAAGACAAGCCCTCCCTTCCATAACAAGAACTCCTCGTCAAGAGAAATATTCTTCTCTGGAATGTAGGCTGTCTTAAATTTTGAAACCAATAAATCAACAAGGGACCTAACTTTGTACAACCTGTCCTGGTCTGGATTATTTGGGTCATATTGAAAGTTATCAGCAAAATGTAAAAATTTCAAGATTGTTTGGTACCTGCTTCTTGGCATCGCATGGATTGGATTTGTGCTCCAATAATCAGGCTTCTTTACAATTCCCATTAGGAGAGACAAAGCAAGGAATTTCTTCATTTCAGCCCTTGTAGTGTCAAACCGTGACCTTGCAATCTGGCGACCAAACATTTGCATTTGGTGACTATTTTATACCGCTAAGTCCCAAATGGCGACTTGAGGATTTTTTTAATTTTGATCCCTGTAGACATGAATGAGTCTCCTTGGTTGCATGTTGCCAAATCATTGCATCGTTGCAGCAGACTTTTATCACTTAAAGCCTCAAAGGATGGATGAACAACATAAACAACAGCCTCTGGAATTGGATGGTCATGCTGATGTGCCATTTCCCAGGTCTCGTTGGAAGCCACACCACGAATCGGCACCAGAAGGGCAAAGATTGTGGTCTGGATCCTTGTCTGTGGACATATTATTATTATTATTATTATTATTATTATTATTATTATTATTATTATTATTATTATTATTATTATTATTATTATTATTATTATTATTATTATTATTATTATTATTTTGTGTGGTGACATAACTGCTGTTTTCATGGATTCATTGTTGTTTATATTCTCCCTGAGGGCTTTGCCATAATACACTTGTAATTTGTCAATTTTACTCTTTGTGAGTCTTCCTACTCTGCCAAAACTCTTACCATCTTGTAAAGAACGAAGGCTTAGTCAAGACTCTCCTGCACATCCAACACATTCAAGCTTTTCCACTGGGTCTGCTCCATAGACTTCCTCCTCAGCTCCATGAAGAAAAACCTCTCCTCCAGGTCCCATCTCCTGAAATTGCAATGTTATAGAAATCACTTCTTCTGGTTCATAAAATGTTTTTATTTCACTAGCAGCCTTTGACATTCTTTTTTTCCGCAGCATGCTGACCTGCATTCTTGACTGCCTTTACATGATCTTGGAATGAATTTTCATTTATTGGAGGTAACATATTCATTACACAGCAATAGTCCCGTAAACTACTGGAAAATGGCAGCAATTGCTGATGTGGACCTGTTATAACTATGATACATAAGTTATGAAAAAATATATACAAAAAGTGAAAACTAAAAATAAGTAGAGAAATATTCAAGTAACAGACACACACATAAAAACAAAAAACAAAACCCAACAATTACAAAAATAATGGTAGTCAAAAATTGAACTTTATGAAATGGCCAAACCCAAAGTAATAGTAATCAGGGTTCTCTTGATTGTGGTCTTCGGGAAGGAGGTTAGGATGACCAACCTGCAGCATGTTTGGGGTAGCAGAGGCAGCTGTATATCTTCTTCCACGTAGCTGAGAGGTTGGTTATTCAGCGCTACTTCCATGTCCAGCAAAACATCTTGTAGTTCACTCAGGGTGAGAGTTCCATTTATATCTATAATATGGGGGGTCTTGCAAAGGGAGGCATGCTCCCATCACTGCAAGACATAAAATAAAAAAATAATAATAATAATAAAATAAAAAAAAAATAAAAAAAAAAAGTTGGGTGGGGCGGGGAGGTAAAGGACCTTCAAAATGCTTTTGTTGAAGGCTTGCCTGACAAGGCCAATCAGTCTCTCAAACTGCCCGCGCCCCACCATCTGATGGTGCTTTGGTGAGGTTGAACTGCCACTTGATGTTCAGCTTGGAAAGGAAAGTTGATGGGCACAGGCCAAACAAAGCTCATGTGAATTGCAGGGTACATACTCTGGTGATCCAGTGAAAACGCAGCGCATCTCGTTCTTCTGTGCGGATACGCACTTGTAGGAACGCCTTTTGAATGTCTCCTGCAATAGCCACTGCATTGAAACGTCCGCATACTAGCACTTTTCATAACTGATTTTGCATTGGGGTCCTGATTCCTGGCACTCATTTAGAGAGGGATTTGCATCCTAGGCCCTGGCAGATGCATCGTAGACAATTCGCATCTCCGTTGTCTCTCAACTTTCTCTGATGACAGCTTTGTGAGGAATATAGTATTCCTTCACTTGGGTTGGCTCTTTGGCTTCTTCGATGATGCCTTCAAGTTCTGGCTGCATTATGGCATCATAGTCTTGCAGTTTTCCGTTCTGTTTTAGGTGCTGTACTAGTGAAGCAAGGCACTTGAGGCTTCTGGTCTTATTATTAGGCAAGGAGGATGGCCACCTTTCACTGCGCAGTTGTGTACCAACCCTCTGAACTATGTTTAAGCTGTTCAAGGAATTGTACCGAACTTGGGGTACATCAACACTCGCCGGTCGTACAATTCCACATTTATTCTCAAACAATTCGCTTCTACATTGCCTCGAACCGATCTCTCCAAAAGGTCTTGCATAACAATCCTCGCATTTTACGTATCCGATTACAAAAATGTCAATCATCGAAAAAATCACCATTGTACTAATGTATGCATTATGTCACATCCGGTAATATCACAGCACTCGACAGTTCCGGTCAGAATTCCTAATGTACAACTTCCTTATCTCCAATGGGCGTGCCTTGCAATCCCAGTATGTCCATACGTCGAATGTTCTTCAGACGATTTTAATGCGGCTCATCATGGTCAGCGGTATTACGTCATGTAACGTGACATAAGGTGTCCTTCAAAAATGCTTTGCTTTTGGCGACCAAATTTTTCTAGTGTTGACTATTTTACATTTTTCTAAAAAACTTGAGCTTGGAGCGCTCACCCTTAAGAAAAAGTCTACCCTGTAGAAACCCTGTGGGAGTCCTGTAACAGGGTTGTAAAAAGGACCTTGTCACAACCCTGTTGCAGCTCGTAAATTGGCACAGTTAGCAAGGTTGTTTCTACCAAGTAGCAACCATGTAACAGCCCTGTCATGGTATTGCCAATTTAGTGACAATAATACCCTGTGGCAGCCCTGTGCCAACCATGCAGCAGGCTGTTCTGAGCCTTGTCCAAGACAACCCTGTTGCAGCTCGTAAATTGGCACAGTTAGCAAGGTTGTTTCTACCAAGCAGCCACACTGCAACAACCCTGTCACAGTTTTCAAACCAGCACACTCTGTAGATGTCATGAAACAGCCCCGCAGGAGCTAATTTACATGGCTAGTGCAACCCTGTACTTATGGCATGCAACAGTACAACCTGATGGTTGTATAGTAAAACCTTGGCTTGCTTAAAATTAATGTTTGTGGCAAAAATCAACATATTGCCAGAAAATCAACAAGAGTATGAACTGCTAAGAGACATATTTTAAGCTTGCTTTGATTAGTGAGCTTACATTAATACACTGTATCTACTACAAAGTAAAAGTCAACAAATTTTTAAATTGCTTCTTTAGTGTTTATTTGAAACTTAAATGCTATTACATTATTTGGCTTTTTTACACTATGAACTCAAAACCCATTAAAGATTAATCTTTTAGAAGGCCTTCATATTTCAACCGTCATAGTATGCACAGTTTTGAGTTTCCTGATGACTGTTTTTAAATGTCACACCTCACAATGACATGAGTAAATGTGTAAAACATATTCAAAGGACATGTATCAATGCTTTTCACTTAACTCTTGCTCTTTTGGTGATATCGATGTGCCTTGATATAATCTAAAGCAAAACACATAAAGCAACGTGTGATTAAAATCAGATCTTCACAAACTGTATTCTGTTCTTCCCTAGCACACTGCTACATCAATTAGTCTAATTCAAAAGGAGAAAGGACTGACACCAAGTACAACGACTTGTTTAAGTTGTAACAAGCAATTTATCACACGAATGGTGCAGATTGTAACAATAGAAATAATTCATGTTAATTTCTTACTTTAAGAAGCCATTGTGATTCTTCTCACATACTTTGTTTACCACTAACATGCCCAGGTGAGTTGCTTTTTCAGTTGATTTTCTCAGTAGAATATCTGCTTTTGAGTCTTGAAGACTGCAGTTGAAATAGGCGCACGTTCAACGGTTCTCAGAACATTGCATCATGGGAAAGATAAACTCGTTCCAGGCTCTTCTCAGCATCAAATCCAAGATGGCGGCTCGTGTGGTCGGATTCCACATGAAACTCAGCCATTTTATTCATTTTAGTGGCCTGTGGAATGCTAAAAAGTATTCAGGAATCATTTCCAGAAGCTCTTCAAGCCGAAATTTCTCCTACAAATATGGAAAATTATGAACTTTGGTTGTGAAGTTAAAACTGTACTGGTGAAGACATCACTTTCCTTGCTTCTGTGGGTATTTGTTTTTATCTCTTTCGCATAATTATTTTGACCTTGAACATTCCAAAAGGTAAACACCTTTTATAAAATGTTAAGTGTTGTTCTAATGCTAAAAGTGAATATCAGTAATTGACAATAGTCTCATGATGCATTAAATTTCAAAGGTCAAATCATAGTAAAATGAAAAAAAAAACATTTTTGATCACTGAGTGCAACTTGTCGGTGTTTACCCTTTGAATAACTGTCAAGAAAAGTGAAAGCTAGTGTACATGTTCTCACCAAAATCACCTTCATTTGAAATAAATCATTAATTTCTTGTTCTGTTTATTAACTTGAACAGTTTACATACTTTCAAAAGCAAATAACTGCAAGTGCAATAAATATTTTTAAGCTTTGCAAGCTGTCTTCATTCCTGTATATAGACTAAGTATTAAACATACATGGCATTTGATTTCATGGGAGTTATAAAGTGAGGAAAAGCTGTAGCAAACCATGATATGTCTCTTCTCTTGAAACTCCTGAGCCATGAAATTCCCTGTGGTGTGTTTGATGTGAAATTAAGACCCGAATGATTATCTGTTTTCATGGGCCATGAAAGTCTCATTTCACAAATTCATGGGCCATGTAAAATATAAAGCAAATTTTTTTATGGAACTCTTACTCTAACTTGGAATTTACTGAAACTCAGAAATTGCCCTGGAGCAAGTCGCTGTACGAATGGATGTGTACACGGATGTAAGACTAATTTATGTCATGACTTGTTTATAAGTATGATCAATGTGCAAACTTTTGTACTTTTTGCTTAAATCCGTTAAATGAATTTCACAACCCTGCTAGAACCCAGTAAATAATACATGCAGCCCTGCTTGTTATTGTGCATATAATTAACCCACGCAGCTACATATGCACACAACTTATAGCCATTTTACAGCCCTGTTTTACTGCCCGTGTATGACTTGACAGGCCTGTTTTAACCCTGTTATGATGCATGTATATCTTCACAGTCATGCTACAGCCCTATTGTACTTAACATGTATATCTTTACAACCCTGCCACAGCTCTGCTTGTCTTAACTCAGGTAATGTTACAACCCTGCCGCATCTAGTTTTCAGCCTTGTAAATAGCGAAACAGGGCTGGAAACAGAATTCCACTGGGCTCCCACAGGGTTTCTACAGGGTAGACTTTTTCTTAAGGGTGATAATTTCATATACATTACATCAATAACATTTGTACAGCACAAAATTCCTTTGAGCCCAATGGTGCTTTACAAAATCAGCGTGGGTGTGTCTTATGATCAGAAAATCATCTAAGTAATTGACGATAGCGGTGAAGCCACTTCTAGACATCATGTGAACAATGGCATTGGAGAGGCAATTAAAAATAGCTGAAGCGCACGCAAGGCCAAAACAGAGGCGATTATAACACAAAATACTCATAATGAGAAGGGTCATGTTCTCCAAACATCCAGCAAATGGAAATCGAAATACTGGGCGCTTAGGTCGTCTCTGTTACTTCCCCAGTTAAAGTTGTCCAGTGATTTTGTGGCGCGATAGTCTTGATCGAAGAATAGGAATGCATGGGTTTGAAATTTCGTTCTCTTGATGGCCAAAAACTTTCAATAACCGATGTACTCTGCCATTTGCGAGGGATTTTTGGACATAATGGACTCGAGCATCTTAAAGTTCCTCGGCATGAATTCCGCAAAAGTAAACTGCAGAGGGTTTAAATGCTTCCCATCAGGGCTGTAAATACGATCAGAAGGTAACAGTGGCCTACCTTCTGACTCATTAGAGTCATTTGAAAAACTCAAGGTTTTTGTTACAGTGGCCTGTTCGAATGAGTGGTAAAAGTATTCTCTGCCCAACAACAAGTTTCATCTTTACAAAATCCTGGTCGGAAACCTCTGCAAGGAGTGGTCCGTCATTAAGTGGTGCTCGGCCAAAACTTCCATGAGACTGTCTGGAAGTTTGTGACCGATGCAAAACTGAGTTTTGTCAGGTTCTTGGGTAGAGGACTTTTTTGAATTACGCTTTTTGGGAGTGAAAGTGATTTTGTGGAATACAAAAGGAGCGCACATGATCAGGGCACCTTTAATGTATAATATGCTTGTCAAACAGGATCAAAATGTCGAAGAGTGATATTTATGTACCGAGTTGCCATATTTATGTCCAAATTACATTATATATATCCAAAGTGCAATATATGTGTCCAAAACTGCGGTATGTATATCCAAATCCAGCGACCTGGTTTCGTTTTTATATATCAGTCAAATGATTTTACATATTTCGGCATATTTCAAAACAGTTTCGATATAAATATTTTGCGGACTTTTCTCGATTTATATATATTTCATGTGCCCCATTTTGGTCAGTACTTCATTTAAGTCCACAGGACCTGTCCCACATCTCGCAGCATGACAATATGGCGGTTTTTTAAATTATTAAAAAAAAAAATTTTTTTAATTTTTTTGAATTTTTTTTTTTTAAAAAATACTAGTGAGCAGCACACGGCGACAGATCTTGTCAACTTGCTTTATTTTCTCCAATCGGTTTCGTCTGATCATACAGACTTCATCAGGGAATTTGAACAAGATACATAAAGGAACTTATTTTATACCTATGCTAAAGAGTACAGGTCACGTTCCAATAAAGGTGTGAACAGCAAAAAATACTTACAAATTTGCGTGCAGGGTATGACTAAAATCCTGCGAATGTGCAATGTTTAATTTTGGGGCTCATGGATTTAACATTTAACGCAGGGGGAGAGAGAACATTCACAGCCCCCTTTGGCGGGAAAACATCTCGGAATCTGAAACCTGCATCGCAGCTTTTCATTCACGTTTTGAAAACCACCACCAGTATTAACGGGTGCCTCTCTATTGCTTTGATAAATCTGTACATATGTGGGTAGGTTTGGTTCGCTGATTTCCGAGCTAACGATCTCTCAAACAATCCGCTGAATTCGCCCCTCTTCTGCCGCCATATTGCTGTTTTGCAAAGACGTCCACTCACATGGTGGCTGTACAGGCCCATATTGACTTCACTGTATGGAAAACTCAGTAATAAAACTCAATGATTCACTGCATCCATCTTTAATTTCTGACGACCGAGCAAAATCTAACAACAATGAACCAAAAACGCGGGCAAAACACATTCATGACAAAAACGAAGAAAAAACAAAAGAACAGAATATTAATGAAAGTTCAAAGTCTCTTGGGAGGCCTTATTGGCCTCCCAAAAGTCGATCGGGCTTGAACAGCGGCCTTGACGTCATGCTCGCGAGATGCAGGACAGGTCATGTAGACTTGCATAAAATACTGACCGCATAAAATATATATCGAGAAAAGTCCGTGAAATATTTATATCGAAGCTGTATTGAAATATGTAAAATAATTTGACTGTTATATATAAAACGAAAACAGGTCGTCGGATTTGGATATACATATCACAGTTTTGGACATATGTATTGCACTTTGGATATATATAATGTAATTTGGACATAAATATGGCAACTTGGTACATAAATATCACTCTTCAACCTTTTGATCCTGTTTGAAAAGCATAGTATAACTAAGGGATTCTGCGTATCATACTGCCATTGGATAGTATCCAATGCCTCGCATTCATGTTTACAAAGATACATTTGTTCATTTGACATGTCCGACTTGGACGTCCGCTTGTCCCATGCCTGTTAAATATGATTCTTTTGGACTATCTTACAGTCAAAGGTGGCCAATCATGTCCATACTTAGCAGACTGAATTCATAAATAGGAATTTAATTTAATTATCCTTTTTGATTACCTGGCGTTAAAATAGAAAAATAAATGCATCTTGATGTGCTATTAATTTAATTTATTAATTTGACTGCCTGCTGCGCGGACTTCAGAGTTCAAAGTCCTATTCAGTCTCTCAATATGGTTTAGAAAAAGAGCCACATATCCCAAAACACAGTTTGAAAACTCCATATTAGCACATGTTCATGACGTCTTCAAGAGGGAGAACAGTGAATCTGTTCCTGTTAGGCTTCTGGAGACAGACAATGTGGGTCACAGGGCTCCCCAATACTTCTTGCAATGTCTAAACATATTGGCTGGACACTCTGTTAAGAAACTACAGCTCAATAGGCTCTTCTTGGATCATCCCTGACCACAAAAAACAAACAGTACAAATGCCCATAACAGATGCTGTCTCCGTGCTGGTAACCAATGGTGGTGGTATTTCTTCTGAACACTCTTTGGTTTGTTCTGGAGTGGAAAGTTGGAGCCTAAAGAAAAATGTCCTTTCAGAAATCGACTCCACAGCCAGAAATGTAAGGAAATCATCATCATAGTCTCCATCAGCAGATGTGCATTGCTTGAGGGCCCAAACTGCATAGTAGTCTTCCTTCAGGTCTGTTCTGTTTGTCCTGAAAGGAGAGCAGTTACCACCATCTTTGATATAAGAGCCATGCATGCTTTCTAAGGCCTAAACTTGAAATACTCCTCACCACAAACAGTAACCTTAACAGAATTCCTCTCAGGATTTGTAATACCACTTTTGGCTGTACTTTACCATATCACTGAAAACACACTGAGTAAATCCATGAAAAAAATAATGTATCAGATGTGAAGGTTCACACACTCAGTGAACAAGGCTCTTTCACTCTGTCACACTAAAAAGCTTGTTTTCCTTTCTTGAATCACTAGCTTTGTTTAGAATCCAACCTGTAAAACAGCGTCTTGAGAAAATTTCAATGTTATAAACCCACGGACTAAAGAGTAAGCAGTGTTAAGAGGGCCATGAAAATCAGGAGTGGTACACACCGGCATCCTGCTGTGCCCCACCACAATACTAATGTAGAAAAATATGTGATATAAAGTGGGAGACTGCTGCCCTTGTAAGTCAGCCCCCGTCTAAAGTATGTGAAAATTAAAATCCTGAGAATACCACCACTACCTTACTCTGAACTGATTAAAACTGCTGCCCTTGCAAGCAAAGAAAATCAGTCCAGAGTATGGCAGAGGCAGCAGCAGCAGCAACCTCTCCTGATGAAAGCTGCCACGAGCCTTAAATTAATCAACTATGATGATAATAAAGGGATTTTAACATATTTCTGGAATATGCATTGAACTTCCAACGCCCTGAAGCCCTAATCGGTACATCAGACATTCCAGCATCAGCAGCATAAGAAGCAGCACCTATACAAAAGCTATGACCTTTCTAATGTGAAATGACTTCATTACAGCAATCCGACAATGTACTTTTAGCTAAGACTTTTTATCATTGGGGAGGGGGTGTATAGAACAAACTTTGTAAATTTGAATTTTTAAATAGTTTTAATGTGTAAGTAGTTAACGGATATAATAATATTGTTATAATAATATTGTTGTCTATAGTATTATAGTATAATAATATTGTTATCTGATATGTTATGGATATAATAATATTGTTAATATTGTTACTTATTTTATTTTTATTTTTAATATATATTTCATTTGTTTCTCGAAGAAACTAGCTTGTCTTAGCTATATTAAATTCGAGGATAAATAAAGTTTTATGTATGTATGTTTTATGTAAGGGCCACGATTGCAATACCTAATGGTCATGAAAAGCTTGTCAATAAATATAGCTCTTGAGATAGAGGAACCATCTGCAAGGTGAAAAAGAGGCCCTGGCCTGCCCCCTCTTAGTCGCAAATTAACCAGGATGATTTGTACAGGACAGAAATCATCAATTTTGTCCAGAGGCAAAGGAGCCTTGAAAGAAACAGAATCCAACTTGATTTCAGCAAAGGACAATGTTGTAGCAGGACCACAAATTGTTTCTGGTGCTATGGGAGTGCCAAGGTATGAACACAGGTCAAGGAATAAAAACTGATCTTGGCATAATGATTGAGACTGAGTGATAATAAGAAAAACAACAAGTAAAGGAATAACATGGTTGATTGTTTGTTTCTTCTGGGCAATCCATTTCTTTGCCGAATTGAAGGTTTCAAATGTTTTACAGCTACTGGAGCTCCCCATAGGTGTATCCGAAATAAATAACTTTAATTGTCTTCAGACCACACAACTCCAAAATACCCACTACAACAAGCGATTCGCTGAAAATAAATCCAAAGAGAAAGAAACTAACTACAGAGCAAAAAACTAAACATGAAATAAATGAAACAAGCACAAAAATATCAAAAATAAAACTTACAAGATGTGTGTGCCAATCACAACGACAACAAACGTACACTGACAACGAAAACTAAATATTAACCACTAAAGATGCTATACAGAACAATAGAAATAAAAGAAAAGAATGAACATGAAAATATGAAATGTTACGTAGTCCCACAATAATCGACGAAACTAATTACCATGAAAAACATGCATGGAAAGAACTAAAACAAAAAAACAAAGACTTGACGAGAAAATAATAAATTAGTAAGGCCTTGTGGCTACATACCGGCCCCAATGAACCAATTAAATTTGATTGTTCATTAACTGATAAACCTGTAGACATGAGCATGTCCTTAAGAAACTGAACTGACAAACGCAAGTATGGTAAGATTCAATCCAAACAATTAAGGACTCAAAGTTCTGTGACTATAAATTCTCTCAATGCTAATCATCATGCTCAAGGAAGCACAGTTTTGTGATCGGCCTAACGAGCATCAAGGATCTTGTGCGAACCCTTACAGATGAGACATATCCATCCCTGCCGTGATGAACTTCAGTGATTCTGGCCAAAGACCATTCTCCCCGATGAGTGCCGTCATCCATGACAAGAACTAAATCATTTACTGCAAAACAGTGGCGAGGATTATACCATTTCTTCCTCAGTTGAAGAGTTGAAAGATACTCCTTTAGCCAGCGTTTCCAGAATATATCTGCAATGTATTGCACATTTTGCCAACGACACTTGCTGTAAGTATCTTCCTCTGTGAAGACTCCAGGAGGCAAGTTAGGGTTTCCTTGTAGGAGCAACAAATGGTTTGGTGTTAAAGGCTCCAAATCCTTTGGATCACCACTGACTGGCGCTAAGGGTCTGCTGTAAAGGATTCCTTGCGCTTCAGCCATTGCGGTATGTAACATCTCCTCATTTACCAGTTGTTGGCCTAGCAACGCCAACAAAATCTTACAAATTGATCCGATTACGCATTCCCAAACGCCACCCATGTGCGATGCTAGTGGTGGGTTAAATTTCCATGACATGTTCTTCTGACGGAGAAACTCACAGATGGCTTTTTGGTTCCAGTCTTCTATGGCTGTACGTATTTCTTGTTCCCTGGAGTGAAAGTTGGAACCATTGTCGCTGAAAACTGAGGTTGGGTTTCCCTGAGACTGATGAACATACACAAGGCGTTTAAGTTCTGTCAAACTTGGCTCGGAAGTGTGAAGTGTGTCCTCTGACTGGTCTTCTTGACTTTCTGCCATGTTGAGTAGTTTAGGATTGTCGCGTTCCTTTTCTTCTTCTAAAGAACGTCAGTCTCCGCATTTATTTTTACAACCTTGGCTATTCATAACATTGGAATTCTCAAATATTTTACATTTCGCTGGAGTTTTATCGAAGAATAAGGTATTTGGAGAGGAAAATTGCCACTTCGTTCATTCGATGCGTCCGACCTGGACGACCGCTCGACCCACTCTTATCAATTATGCCCTTTAGCTGTTTGTCGCTGCAGTCGTCTCCAACATACGAGGCCCCAGGCAATGCCATGGTTTTGCATAGACTTGGCCTTTTGCATAAACTTGGCATTTCATGAGCAATACTAAAGGAACAACTACATGTACAAGGATTATCCTCTTCTTGCCTCCATCTTGCATGTAGTCCAGTGCAAATGGTGCCAATTCGAATGTTAGGCTTTTGCCTGCTCCTGTAGGCACCGAAACCAAAACATCTTTTTCCGCAAAGAAATGCTTCTGTTTGTGTTTATTCAAGTCTACAAGTCCTCAGCCTCTATGTTTGCAATGTGAGTGATTGATTAAACAGATGGAGTTTAAAATTGATGCGCAGCCAGGGTGAGACATGATAAAAAATTACAATAAAAACGTTCACTGGCTTAAAATGTTATAAGAACATGAGCTTTCGGCTGTCGCTTTACAGCCTTCGACGAATAAAAATGGAATACAAGATGAATATAATATATACAAAAAAGGTGAGATAAAAAGAAAAATATGGATAAAAGCAAAGTGAAAAAGTGCTAATTAGGTGACTATTTCTTAAAAAGAATACAATACTGGTTTGGGATCGGCTTGGAGTTATTGTCAGCATGCTCAGTAGCAGAGGTGTGCCAAGCTTCCAAAGTTTTTCTAATCCGAAAAGAGCCTTTGTCAATGACGCTAGAATTGTCAAAGTCTATGCGATGGTCGAATGACCACGCATGTTTCGCAATGTTTGAGCCATTAGCACAGGTTTTAACATTCCTGATATGTTCTTTCTTGCGAGTTTCAAAGCAACGGCCAGTTTCACCTATATAACACCAACCACAATCGGCACAGGGTATTTTGTAAACCATGTTCGGTTGATGTTCAGTACATGGTCTGAATTTGGGAGAAGGAAACTCCTGTTGTAAAGTTTTCAAGGGCTTATTAATGACTTGAATTTCGTGTCTTCAAAGAATTCTTGTTAGTGGTTGCGTGACACCATTGATGAAAGGAAGGACAGCATAACTGTTAGAATTCTCTAGAGGTGCAGCCCATTTAAAAAACATGCAAACAAGTTCTTCTGGTGAAGGGATGGCACGTGTGGGTGTGATGTGTGTGGTTTTTCCCGAAAAAAATCGCAATAATTGGAAACACATGCATTGTATGTAGGTCGCGGCTCGGGTTGGAGCTCCAAAATGCGGAAAAAAACCGGGAGACCATCAAGTTCTCGGCAATATAATCGAAGCACATCAGAGTTTAAGATTTCTTGGTCACCTATCTTGGTTCGAGTGCGTGTAGCAGCGAAAATGAAAATCAGACTTTCGACCTTCTCACACGGGCTTCAATTTGCTTTGTATGGACTCCAGAGTTTTCGTAGAATTCAAGGTACATGTAATTGTCTTCTCTTGCCGATCCAAAATATTACCACTATATATTTGAAGCATTGAGCGATTCTAGTGAGCGCTGCTGATTTTATTCAGACTTATTTGCTCCCCTGCATGTACACATGATGCAAATTAATAATCGATTCATCACGCTACACTTTGTTGACATAACTAGCAGCGAAGGAAAACAAGTTCTTCACTGATTCTTACCGCAAAGACGCGGCAACTTTGGGCTTTACTTTAGTTAGTACAAGTGTTAAGCTAAAGTGTTTAAAAGCAGGGCAAAGTATTTTCAGTTAAATCCTAACCTCGAGCAGAAAATTAAAGAAAATTATCGATCGTATGAACGTGATGAATAGCGAATAAAGTTGGCGTACCGGCCGCTCCCACAAACGAATAGTTGACTGCAAATTATTCATACGCATGAGTACAGACTTTCGTCGTAGAACTTACAGTAAATACTGATAATAAGTCAATAAATCTTACACCTTTTTAATGCAGAATGCACTATTGTGATGGTTATGTGGGTTGTTGTCCACTAAACCGCTAAGGCCCTAAGGTGCTATGGTGTAAACTTTGATTGCTGATTAAGTAATTAATATCAATTAATTAACTAATTAATTATTCTTATGAAAGGGGTAAGGGGTGGGTAGTACTGACTGTATGCACTAGGTAAAACGCGGAGTGTTACTTTTATATGAAGAACGCAAAGACTATATAACTTTGCGGTAAACGCATGCGTAGAAGATAAGTCTAGGTTACAGTCTTGAACTCTCACAAACGTCACATGCCTTTCCCTGTGGTGCGATTGTTGTAGACTCTGTGGACTCCTGTGTTTAAAGCCGCAATTTATAAAACAAGACGTTTTGGCATTGCAGTGCTTTGGGTGAAGTAATTCTTTACTTTAATATTCTTCAGAAACCAAAAAAACCTTTCCATTTATTAATTTATAATATCAGTGTTATAACTGGTTTTGTTATTGAAAGCAAAGCAATTTCCATCGAACTCTCCTGGAACTCGCATTGTTCGTATTGAAAACAAAAAAAAAATCAACAACCGCTTCTCATTGAAGAGCTCTGGTAAATATCAGACACAGTGTCTTCGTAATTAAATATGCAAAAACTTGTACAGGGATTTTTGGCGCAAATTTCCTTACAACCATAGGAAAAATATTTCAGCTGTGCTACGCTTTGAAAGTCTTTCCGAAAGAGATGTTTTGATTTGATCTGTCTATTACTTTTCGAGAAACAACTTTCGTGACAGTTGAATTGATACATCGTTCATCGTGTTAAAACTCAGTCAAGTGGAAAAACGAGACAACCTATTATGTATTATGCTGATTGGTAAAAAGTGTGACGGCTCAGACAACCGGAAGCGGTTTGGGATTTTCAGGCGTAGAAAACCGAATTTTAACCAACTGAAGTTTGAAGTCACGGGACAAGCCGAAGGGACTAAGTTTTTTGCTTTCTTGTTCCCAACAATAATTCAATAGTTAAAATAACGAGAAAAAACAAAATAGCAAAAAATATGTTTGAAAGAAAAAAAAGGATCATGTGACATACTTTGAAGTGAAAAACAAAAGTATCACGTTACAGTCTTTTGCAGAAAAACAAAAGTGTCATGTTTCAACTGAAAACAGTTGTGTTGCAGTAGCAAGACCTAGCAAAGATAAGTGTGAGTATCATGTCTGGCGTTTTAACGTCTTATTGAAAGTGAAATTAGGTAAACAAACCAAAGACATAAATCACCATACATTAAATTAATCAGCCACTTCGCATTCTGCACTGTCCTTTGAGTCTCTGAGTTAAAACTCTGAGGCAATTCTATTTAACTAAACTGTGCATGCTGTGCGAAGGTCAAGAATTCATGTTGTGTTGTGACTCTGTGTGTTTAAGGTTGTCCCACTGTTGGACTATGCTTGCCAGATTTAGTCCTTTGCTTTTCAAGAGTCAACCAAGACGAACATGAGAACTCAATTGAATGCTTACATTTTATTTTCTGATCATTTTGCCTAAATCCTGTTTCCTGTTTCGAAGCAGACTTTTTTAGCATATTTAGCTTTCCTGTCGAAATCGTTATTTTGTTATCGTTCTTTAATTAACTACATCAATATTCTAAAGCATATCAACAGGTCCTGAGGAGCTGATTTCTCCTTTATGCATGACTGTGATGCATTTCTCATGCAGCGGGCTCTCTGTCGCTAACCCACGACACATGATACGTGATAGCACCCTCCATTAATAACTGCAAACGTCTTAAAAGGGGGCCTTTCGAGGCCTCCGGCTGCTCCTTGTAAAACTCTAGGAAACCACACACAAACTCTGCTAATTCTAACTTATCATTATCCACCGTACCTTTGGGGGAGAACAGGAAATTATTCGGCAACGAAGCACCAGCCTTTTTCCTTGAACAAAGCTGATCGAGAGAAGAGATTGCCCCGAATTCTGGAGGCCAACTAGGCGATGAGGATGCGTTCGGCGTGAGAGCAGATTGCAACTTCTGCGGAGAAGATGGAGGTGTGGTTGCCACGGCTCCAGAAGCTGAAGGCGAAACATTGAGCTGTGCCAATTGCAACTGCGTCTCAGCAATTTGCAACTGCATGGCCAGATTTTCCTTACGCAGCTCCTCCAAATGAATCTGGTTTCCACAGAAGCAGACGGATCCACTGCGGGCGCCAAAGCTTTTTTGCTCGATTTCTTCTTTGGTTTAGCCCAGTATTCTGTGGAATGGAAGCTGGCTCTTGAAAAGGGCTGACAGGTTTTCGATGTCCTCTGGAAAAAGGAAGGAAGAGGACTTTTTGCCAGATGAACGTGTAGATTTGGCAACCATGGCTTGAGGATGCGGTGATTTGAAAAAGGTACAAATGAGAGATCAACGCGGAGGTGCTAAAACAAGCGAGGAGTAACCACAACTGACCTTTAAGACGAGGGTGAACTTGATATCACCAAGGAGAAACCTGACTCGAGTGCAAAAAGACATGAACCACACTAGGGGAAGTGTCACAATTTAAGCGTTTTGACAAAGCCAAAACCACCACTCTGAGTTTAGAATGCTCAAGCAAATTTCATGATAATCTTTTCCCATATATCTACATACAGACATATATAAACATGTAGTACATGAGTTCTCCTATAATAAGTTGTTCATTGATATTCTATGAAAGTTCTTTGCTAGCCATCCAGATCTATGATCTGCTCCTATAATACCACTTCAGAATGATTACCAATATCCTGGGTTGATGTCACTAGTCCCACTTGGTCCTGCGTAGAAAAATCTCAACTTTAAATATTCGTTCAAAATAGCAGTTTTAACCAAATTGAAACATTTTTTGCGGCATTTTACTCAGTATGATGCAAAGATTTAATCTGGCGGGAAAAAGTTTTTGGGGTTATAGGCACTTCAAAGACCTTGGTGTCAAGGAACACCACACGTTCTGATGACATTTCACAGGTAAATTTGATTGAAGGGTGGAAGGAGTTTGTGAAGTTAACAAAGTCTGCAACTTCTTTCATAGAGATCATCCACAGAGGAAATATATAATCAATGAATCTTTTCCAATGGTTTAACAGGGCTAGCCTGAAGTAATCACTTTTTAATGTCTGCCATAAAGATGGCAGAAAAAGTGACTGCCATCTTAGTTCCCATAGCAATGCTGAGAGTTTGTATGAAATGTCTTTCACTAAATTTGAAAGAATTTTTCTTGAGTATGAGCCGCATGAGTTCCCATAAGTCGTTTGTGGGAATCGGTAGGTCATGCTCATAATGTTCTTCATAGTAACAGCAAAATAAATTCCTTCTAACAGCTCTCCAAGCTGCGACCATTTTGGTCGCCATGCCGAGTGAAAATGAAATTTGGCAACTAAATTTTCCATACAGGTCACCAATTTGGCGACCAGGTCAGTACAAAGGGCTGGCTAGTCATCAACAATGTTTTTTGCAGGTCAATTACTTTGCCAAACAAATTTGACAGCAAAATTTTCCACTATGACTATTTCAATTGCCTATCTTATCTTGTTGTTGGATTTTACTTTTCCATTATTTTAACTATGTTTATCTTCCTTACCCGTTTCTTCAATCTTTTATTTACTTTTCAGCATGATAATTGAAACAGTTCAACAACAAAAACTCTTCAAGGCAAACAAAAATAACTACGTCGAATGTTCTTGGAATATTTTAATGCGGCTCATCATGGTCAGCGGTATTACTTCATTTAAGGTGACATAAGGTGTCCTTTAAAAACTGCAACCATTTTACAAAAGGAAGTCTAAAAAACTTGAGCTTGGAGCATTGTCTGATTGAGGAATGTTAGTATAAAAAGAACTGATTTCAAAGGTAGCTAAAATAACATCATCTGGAATCTGCGTGTTTTCAATGATAACTTGCATAATCAAGTAACTTTTTTTGCATGCGTTAGGTTGATAGAAATGTTAATGAATCTGTTTAGTTATTCTTAAGCTTATACATGAAGATTCTCCAGCTGTCTAAATCAGATGCCAAAAACTTTGGTGAGAATTGCTTTGTTCTCAGAAATATTGGGTTTAGTTGTCAGTTTCCACTAGTAATTACATGCAAACATTAAAACAAATACGTTCATGGGAAAAGTGGTTACCTTTCTGCAGATAGCCAGATGTAGTGAACTGCATACTTGCTGAATGAAGGAGGTGAATTTGAAATCTTAGGAATATCAATCACTGCATATGCATCTCCACTATCTTTGTCGTGAACAAAGTCCTGGATTAAACCAAATTCTGATTTGCCGTTGTTAAGAAACATGACTGCATATGAGATTCTCTTGTTCATGCTTTTGTACTCTTTGGAGTAGTAGAAATTCCATTAATCATCACTCTTGGCAGTCTCTGCAAGGCATGCTGTTGGACTGTCTTGCCACCTTCAGCACTCAAGAGAGTTATCACTGCCTCTGGAGGAACAAACCGAACTGGTTTCCCCACTAGACAGCAGTTACCACTTTCAGTAACATTCTTAGGCCTTAATAAAAATAAATAATCATGATTTAGTTTCCAAGACAAGAATAATTAAACAAATTAAACAAGAGAACATTCATTACTCTGAAATTAACAAACACATCACACTGCATCATAATGATGTGATGAACTGTGACTTATATGCAAGGGAAAAAAAACAAACATAACAGATACTGGTTTCTGCTTTGCCTTTTTGCACCCTGATTTACTCTAGTACACAAGATTCTAAACACTGTTACTAGAATAATTTATCAGTTTTCTATATTCCATTGAATTACCGTCCTTCATTCTTGTTGGTCTCTATTGTACTTTAAATCATTCTATTTCAAACTGCGCTTCTTGGCAGTAAAGGCTCTCAAGGACCAAGCACCAGATTAAATTAGAGATCTGATCAATATGAAGCACATAACAACAATGCCTGTATGCACTCCTGTGATCAGGACCTTGTATAGCTTCTAAAAAAGTCCTCTAAACTTCATAATTATTATTATTCTTTTGTCTGCTAACATAATTTAGAAATTGTTTTTAAACCCACCTCCTTGATGATGACATCATCCTGTGAATGAATCTCTGGACCTCTGTGTCAACTTTTAGCTCTGAGCTTTTGATCTCAAGTTTTTTCTCTGCCATAAACATTCTAAGAATCTAAAAACAGACTGAAATTAAAATTGCTGAATAGTTAATTAATTTCATTCCATTTCAGTGTCTAACCACGTGACCACACATGGTTAAGTGGTGACATGACCAAAGTTCATACTTAACATTGAAGTTCAATGCAAATCTTTTCAATTAAAAGAATGCCAGAAACGAATTAGGGAAAGGGTAGTTGCATTATTAACACTCTTTTTCATAGTTCAATTTATTAAATTTATTGCTTTTTTCCTCCTATACCTGGTGGCATATATCTCTTGTTCCTTGGACACTGTCAACATAATCTCCATTTAGATCTTCAAATGGAAAGCAAGAATAACACCACAGTGGACCCCATGTGTGAACTTGATTTACATAATGTACCACGTTGTGTATGTTGAAGCCATATTTGCTCTCACCTACAAATAACAGAAACTAATTCAGGACATGTCAGATGTAAAATTCAGTTTTATTAAAGAGTTGGACTGTGCTGTTTGCTGAAAGACCTACAACTTTCTTATTTATTGATGATGAGGGTCAAAGTTAGTCTGGTTCAGGGGAACAAGTAAGTGCCATTTTTGGCAAATTTCTTTCAAAGAAATTGGTGTCACTTAATTATTTCATCTAATCAACAACTAGCCTACTTGCAAGAACTCCAAAAGTAATATTCCAGAAAAATAAGTCAACAAGTTAAAAGAATACCATAAAACTCTGCAAACTTCCTGTAAAAGCCAGCCATAAAATACTCTGAAACGTCCAGATCTTGCATTGAGATGTTATCTCCAAGAAGAATGTACATTGCCTCCACAAACAATGCAAAGTGATGCAGGTGCTTCTTTGGCAATATCCCATTCATGGTAGGCAGCAAGTAATACAATAGCCAAGATTTCAACTCGGATGCTGTTAGTCATAAACAGTAATTATTTACTTCTAAAAACTGAACAAAATTAGGACTTATAAGCAAAAACACAGTAACTGAAACATTTAAATATGTTACTTACCAACATAGGCAAATTATGAAACTATCACTGATGTGAAACACAGTGTGAAAGAGCATGTGAAACTTATGTCACATTCAGGCTAAAACCAAGTGAAAATGGATGTGAAAATAAAACCTATGTGAAATACCATGTGAAATGGGCAGCCAACCTCACTCACATCACGTAGAGAAAATTACTACCATGTGAAAATGGATGTGAAAGCAAAATTCTATGTTAAATGCCATGTCACATATAGTATGTGAAAACAATAATCCTGTGAAAATACCATGTGATAATGAACAATTTAATAAAACTGGTGAACATGAGAAAATACCACATGTATACATGTAAGTAACTTTTCTTTGCCTTTTCTTGGGCAGAGTCTTCTTCAGATGTGTCATTTTGAACTTCATCCTCATAAACACAACCGTAATGCTTTCTAGGGGCAACTTGTTTTTGCTTAACTTTTGGTGTAAGTGGGGTAGGTGGTGGGGTTGCAAGGTTAATAAAGGTGAAATGCTAATGAATGGGAAGGTGAAGTAGTTAGCGATGGCTGTGAGGTGCTTGTGGAGAGGTTGGCTGTTCAGTAGGTGCTGCTGGAATTGTTGGTTGTTCAGTAGCTATAGATGCTGGGGATGTTGTTGGATAAGAACACTACTTCTGGAGATTCTGGTAGATCAGAAGGTGGTGTTGGTTCCTGAGCGAAGGAGTTGCCGTAGAAGATTTGTTGCCCCTCCTGCCTTGAATTTGACAGCTTTTTTTACTGTGATTTCAGAGAGAATTAAAGGGCACTTTTATCCCACGACTGTTTTTGTGGATGCCGTATCCTATTTGCTATATCATCTTGTATTGTAAAAATAGAAACTTGGGAGCCAATAAGATCAGGAATAATGCAGTCAATTTATTTTTTGTGATCTATCATTTAAATTTCGGTGGACCTTGAGTTGGTTCATCATCAGTCATCTTTTCCTGTAGCTGGGACTGATCTCAACGATCGTCAATGGTCATGTTGTTTTTTTCTTCTGAACCCAGAAAAGCAGAAATGCCAGATGTCCCGGCCACAATGACAGAAACACGACCCTCGCCCTCAGGGGGGTCTTCAAAAGATTGCAGACAGGCACGGGCAAAATGGCCTGTCTGACCGCATTTTCTACATTTGTCTTTATTAGGACAGGCAGAAGATTTGTGACCCTGGACTCCACACAAATTGCAGACCAGGGGCTGACCCCTATACCATACATGGCAAGTATAACCATTGATGGAAAGAGAACGTGGAGGAGTGTCCCTAAGAAAGAGAGACGCCAACCGCGTGCCAGTAAAGATGTTCTTATCAAAAAGATAAGTCTGCTTTTTGACAGCCTTCGCATCGCCAAAATCACTAAAGACCGACTTAATTGCAGCATCAACCTCCTCAAAGGGGTAGTCGAACACATGGACCATCGTGATGGGTGGTCCACCCCCAAGAATCTTGCAGTAAATACCGAAAAGGCGAATGCTGTCCTTTTCCATTGCCTTCTTATACCCATCCTCGGTGGCAAACGAGACTCGAATAACCTCATAGCCAATCTGAATGGCCACCACACCAAGAGAGGAGAAGGACGAGAAGACAGCCTGAATGATGTCTTCACAGGATTGATTTGCAATTTTCCTGCCAGTTTGAATTGACAGGGTTTTAGAAAGACGAGAGGCCATGACAAATGAGAACTACTATGTATTAAACGGAACTTTGTCCGCCCAAATAATTGAAGTTAATAAATAAATTAATGGGACTATTGCCCACCTACAAATAATTTATCTAGTTCAACAAATACTTTAAAGGAACTTTTGTCCACCTACAAATTAAATAAACAACGGGACTATTCCCTGCCTACAAGATAATTACTCAAATAAATTTATGGGACTATTGCCCGCCTACAAATAATCTATTAAATTCAACTACAAATTAATTTAACGGGACTATTCCCCGCCTACAAAATAATTGCTTTAATGGAACTTTTGTCCGCCTACAAATAATTGAAGTAAATAAATAAATTTATGGGACTATTGCCCACCTACAAATAGTTTATTAGATTCAACAAATACTTTAACAGGACTTTTGCCTGCCTACAAATTAATTTAATGGGACTATTCCCTGCCTACAAGGTAATTACTTAGAACGGAACTTTTGTCCGGCTACAAATAGATAAATTTATGAGACTACAAACAATTTATTTATTCCAAAAAGATTAGCAAATTAATTTAACGGGACTATTCCCCGCCTACAAGATAATTACTTAAAACGGAACTTTTGTCTGCCTACAAATAGATAAATTTGTGGGACTATTGCCCACCTACAAATAATTTATTTATTTCAAAAAGATTAACAAGATAATTACTTTAACGGAACTTTAGTCCGCCTACAAATAATTTGTTAAAGCAAATAGTTTAACTTAATGGAACTTTTGCCCGCCTACAAATAAGTCGAGTAGTAAATGTAACAAAACGGGACTATTGCTCGCCTACAAATAATTTCTTTGACTACAAAAGATTAAACAAATGACAATAAAAATCCACCACCAATTTAACACTTCCAACCACACCAATTAAAACAAAAGAAAACGAGCGGGAAAACCCCCGCTCAAGAAATGTGGATCAAAAAAGCACAAAAATGTCAATAAAAATCCACCACCGATTTAACAATTCTAAACCAACCACACTAATTAAGTCAAAAGAAAAACGAGCGGAAAAAACACCTGCTCAAGAAATGTGGATCAAAAAAGCACAAAAATGTCAATAAAAATCCACCACCGATTTAACAATTCTAAACCAACCACACCAAATAAGTCAAAAGAAAACGAGCGGAAAAAACACTCGCTCAAGAAATATGGATAAAAAAGCACACAATGTCAATAAAAATCCACCACCAATTTAACAATTCTAAACCAACCACACTAATTAAGTCAAAAGAAAAACGAGCGGAAAAAACACCTGCTCAAGAAATATGGCTCAAAAAAGCCAAAACAGGCCGGTCAAAAGACCGCACACACAGCAATAAAAGAAAGAAAGGCCGCCAAAAGAAAAGCGACCAAAAATGGATGGGTGACCCAGGCGGAGTTAAGCCGGCTGGGCGACCAGAAAGACAAAAAGCAAACTTGAGTCAGAAAACTGACCAAGAGAGCTGAAGAAAGGCTCAAAAAACCGAAAAACGGTGAGAGTGCTAAAGGACAAGAAAGGAAAGCACCCAAAAGTCGCTGCTTACCCTGGGTTAGAGCGAGAGCGCTCAGCATGAGTCCCCAGGAGGGTCACAGCAAAGACGGGTATAGGATTAAAACTTACCGATCCTCCTGACTTGATGGTCACTCAGAACTTGATTCTGCTTGAACACAGCTGATAAACAAACTCAAAACTCTACCCACCTGGCTGACCAAAAACCCGCGTCAGGTAAGTTTTTTTATGTTTAAGGTGGACGGCCAGGCTCCTCGAAGGGCGGTGCAATGCCTGCCGACCTCAAGCCTCATCCACCCCCGAAGGGGTGGGTCCACCAAACAGAGGTACAACCATGTCGCCAACTTCGCAAGGGAATCGAACCCTTCCTCCACCTAGAAATTACCAGTACCCAAAACCCTACAAAAATTACCCAAACCCACACCCTACAGACAAGAAAACACAAAACTCACAAAACAAAACAACAGGCAAGAAAACAACAGACGCAAAAAGTAACAAAAGGCAGACATCTAGGAATTTTTCTTCTTAGGGAACTTCGCAGGGGCAACGTCAGGAAGACAAGGCAAGTCTACAGAAGGGGGACAATCTGGGCCAAAAACAGAGAAGCCATTGCTTACGCCATCCGCCCAACGGATTTCTTCAAAAGAGGTGAAGTAAGTCAGGATATCATCGGTAGCAGGACCAAAGTCCAAACATGACGGGAATGGGATGGGCTCTTTAGATTCATCAAGGGGACGGTATAATTCCGAGAAAACGGCAACGTCAGCCGAGTAACACGCAAACCACTCCTTTTCGTGATCTTCCGCGCTAATCCCAAAAGGGCCAAGGAATTCAGGGGGGTGATAGCCAATCATAGGAGGAGGGAACATGGAGACAGGCTCCTCAGGCGTGGGGACATCAGAGGACTGGACAGCAGAATCAACAGGCGGATGATGAGGGACAGGCTTATCAGGCATGAGGACATCAGAGGGCTGAACAGCAGAATCAGGCGGATGATCAGGGGCAGCAGGAACAGCAGGAAGCGGATCAGTAGAAAGCTTGGCAGATTTGCGTGAGTGAACAGTAGTGACATCAATCTTTGGCTTATATTTGCGACGGCGAGGAACACGAGCAGGCAGTGGAGCAGGGGTGCTGGGTACGCTATCAGCAGAGGAAGGCTGAGACAGAGGAACAGAAGAAGCTTGAGAAACCACCTCTTCATTGCCACTGGTGAGCTCACCATCAGACTTCGAAGAGGCGGAGGACATCTCAACTTCCGGGGAGTAATCAGGGTCATCATCGTCATCAACAGCAGGCTCAGGGTCAGCAGCAGGGCGACTAGGAGAATTAACAGGAACGGCAGGAGCAGAAGGCGGGTCGGCAGGAGCCGGAGGCGAAGCAGCAGGAGCAGGAGGCGGAGCAGCAGGAGTAGCAGGAGGAGCAGCAGGAGCAGACTCAGGAACATCAGTACAATCTTTTGCAAAATGACCTGGCTGGCGGCAGCGACGACACACATCACGGAGAGGACACTCAGCAGCACGATGAGACTTCTTACAGATATAACACGACATAGGCTGGTTCTTGTGGTACACACGACACGGAAAACGAAGGACACGAAGATTGGCAGGAATAACATCAGTAACAGTCATCTTAACGACATGAGTACCACTGTAGATGGGCGAATCAGGATAGGTCTGTTCGGTGATGCTGTGAACAACACCAAAACTAGACAAGACTTCTTCCAGAGCACTGTCAGGAACTTCAAACAGGAGGTGGTGGACATAAACATTGTACACGGAAGGCTGGGCCTCGAACACACGTAGGCGAAGCGAATCGTAAAAGATTCCAGACAGGAAGGCCTCACTGCGCGCTTCCATCGAGGAAAACGTCAAACGAACGTAGCCATTCGGCATGAACTGAACGCAGGCAACATCGCTGACATCAAGTTTCTGTAACAACTTCGAAAGAATGTCCTCGTGGTGGACTTTCTTGTGAATATCATCGGGCAGGTAAGCGATCAGCATCAAGGGACGATCAACATTGTCAGATGGCATGACGAAAAAGTTAAACCCAAAGTGCGGGACCCCAACTGGCTGGGCGACCAACAACTAAAGAAGAAGGCTCGAAGGGCCAAAATGGCATACAACGAGTAACCACTGAAATCCAAAGAAATCAGTCGACACAAACTAGAGCGCGAAACAATGACTTTCTGGCCCAAAAATACTAGGGCCTCCGGCCATACAGCCCGCATCAGGTAAGTATGAAAAATCTTGGCGGGGGTGTACTGAAAAACCCTCTCTTACCTTTTAATCCATATGGTAATCCTTTACCTTGCTGCCGGTGTAATGACCCATGTTTGTGGAAATAAACACACTCTACAGTTAGAGCAATGTTTTTCTTTCTATTGAATGAGTGAAGGTTTCTTCCCCGAGGGCAAGTGGGCCGCACTCGGAGGTAGTGCTATACCGAGGCAACCTGTGGCTGGGATGAGGCAAGCCTCTTTTCCACAGCCCAGTTCCAAAAATCAGTTTAATATATAAAAACACTCATCCTTAAGTGGGCAATCCTTAGCAAGATGGCCAGTCTTCGTACAGCTGTGACAGGACTTAGGTTGACCTGGTAGAACACCTTACATGGAAAGTTGAGGATGTGAACAACCTCAGGTACTCGAGAAGTTAAGTTGATCTGGACCAGGCACACGCCATTCTAAGCAGTGGGGAAGCCTGCATGCACCTGCCTCTGAATATCAATCCCTTGACCAAAAGTGGACAAGCCATGCCGAAAGGACTCAGCAGACACCTCAACTGGTACCCAATAGCAGTACAGCAAGGTGGCTTTAGGGTCGGGCTCAAACACATTTAGTTGAAAGTCCTGCATAGCATGTGCGTCAGGTAAGTTATTTTTTCGGCTGTGGGTGAAAGCAAAGTGCAGTGCTAACACGTGCAAACTGGGAAGAGGGTCCACAAGGATATCAAAAGTCACCCGAGTAACAAACTGTGACAGTATGTCAGCCAGGCGTCCGAGTGTGTCCCCGCTCGTATGGTGAGGAAAATTGCCACTGATTACGAATCACTTCCATTGATCAAATTGCAGGCACTCACGTGTGTAACACATTCTCTGGTGCTGAAGAAGTGACATAATCTGGTGAGAAGGGGTAAAACATGGATAGATAACGTAATGCTGTCACAGTTTGGTTGAAACGCAGGTTGAAGAAAGGCTTGTGTTGGACCCCGAAGAAGCTTGAGTAATACTTTCTTTTCTTGTTTAAGCTTGGTGACCCTGGAATTTAGTGTAATAAAGTGTCAGAGTGCTTGCATTCCCATGTCTTGTATTTCTTTTGTATCACGCTTTACTCCATAATCCTCTTCTAGTGCTTTGTCAAGACATTCCTGTGCTTCGAACAAGATTTCCATTTTAGTCTCCAGTAGATTGTTTTCGCTTAGCAGAGGCGAAGTTTCGTTACAATCGCTCAGAACGTTTTCGACCTTGTTAAGTTGAGTCCTGCTCTTTGTGCAGCTGTCAATTGATCTTTTATAAGCTGAATGTGAAATTCCCTCCCCTTAACTGTCATTTTTCTAAATCTACTTTCTTCGCAATTGTCCTGGCCTTATTTTATTGTGTAGGTATGGAAATCCTGGACTTAAATCATTGAAACCTTGTATTTGTTTGTCAAAGAGTTTTTACTGTAACGGATGCCATTCTTTCTTTCAAAAAATTAATTAATTGAGGCCAGAGAAAGCCACTGACAGAGATGCCAAGCAGAGTCTATTCATTGTTAACCATTCCTTTAATTGCTTGGAATCACATAAAAACTGAAAATATAATTATAGCGAAAAACCTAATTGAAATAACAATTCTTTTTGTTCATTATTACATAATACCTTGTGCAGTGCATGCTAACACGGGACTATAATTTGAATCGTAAATAAATCACTTAGCCACTCAAATGAACATAGCATGACATGATACAACAATGCTTGTAAGATACTATTGTACCTCTTTCTCGGATCTTATCCTTGACATTGAAATCAGTCCTTCTATCCTACTCTCGAAAGTGTGAACAGTACTCGACTCCACAGGAAAACTAACTATTGCATAATTAGAACTTCACTTTAAATCACATATGGAAATTGCACAACAACTAGTAGCTAATCATTTACATTCTTGTTACGTCTAAGATTGTGTGGCGTGTGTTATGTGTTCGAAATCTAATTTAGCCTTGGCTGATTTGCTTCCCCTCAAATAAACAAGTAAATTCTGTCTTGCTCTTTTGATTCTGTTTCATGCCTATCTGTGGCACCTCTGTGCATTTGTATTACCAATGAACCAGATGGTATGTCATTGATTCTTCCCAAATACAGCTGCAGTGCCGCTTCCATGTTTTATTCTAATTTTTCCTGAGATACTCTTCCTGTTTCTGTTTCTGGAGATCCGCACCATGTGCCAGGTGTAAAGAGATTGGCAAGTGCACAACAACAGGATTTTGCAGCTCTACAATGTTGTGATAGTTGGCACCACTGTTCCTTGTTGACTAATGTTAATTCCCTTCCTTCTTTTAGTTGTTGGCGTGGGAGCAGGACGTTTCACTTCTTATCCCCCATTGGTCGTTTGAGCGAAACGTTTAGCTTCTTTCACCCAAACTATAATCTATATATTGTTGGCGTGGAAGCGAGACGTTTTGCTTCCACTCGCCATTAGCAGTGGAAGCCGAATGTTTCACTTCGGCGTGCATAATTAAATGGAATGCACAACTCGCTTGTAAAAACATTATGTTGGGAGGAATTTTTTGCATATTATGCTAAATACTGCGTTCATGTTTTCTAGTTCTTTGGTTTGGCTTTCTGATAAATATTTTCAGTATCTCCTCTTGGAAATGTTGATCTCTGAATGTTCACATCTTGGCCTCTCACCCTTATTACCACACCCCTGCATCCACACCAAAGTGAAGTAATTTATTATCTAAACTACAGCGTGTTATAGGGATTTTGGCCAATGAGATGTGTCGTATCAAAACACGTGTTCTGATATCATATCAAACACATGTGTTCTGATATCTATTTTCAGTTTGCCATGTTACAATGCTCAATGGGCCAAGGTTAATCGATATTAAGTCGAAACATCTTTGGATCTTCCTCGGCAATCTTTGGGAATCTTCGGAAAACTTTGGAAAATGTTCGGAAACATTCGTATGACTACCAGACAACATTTTCAAAATCTTCGGAAATCTTTGGAAAATGGTCGGAAATCTTCGGAAAATCGTCAAAAACCTCGTTATTAGTAGGTTTATAAAATAAATAGAATAATACTTGGAGATATGAAATTTATCTTCTCGTGTTCAATCTCGAAGATAAATTTCATATCTCCGCGCACCCATGTATTATTCTCTATGTATTGTAATTTTTACTATGTAACCATATTAGTAGCTTCTAAGTACTGTTTGGTCATTAAAGTAGATAAATTTAAAAATATATGTCACACCGCTGCTTAAATCTACGTCCTGTGACTCAGGAGCACCATTACTTACCGCCAACTTGGATGCATGCCCTCCTTACTTCTCTTTCTATATTTGGCCCCAGTCCTATCTTACTGATGCGTACAAGTACTACTTCCTCGCTGTTTTGTTTAACCATAACTCTGGCAAACTCCTCTACATGGAAAAGTTTTTTTTTTAACATTTGCCAATAGATCTTGTGTTAGTAACATAATAATAATAATAATAATAATAATAATAATAATAATAATAATAATAATAATAATAATAATAATAATAATAATAATAATAATAATAATAATAATAATATATTAATATAATAACGTTTACGTCTCCCCAAAATTCTGACTTGCCAAGGTTTTTAAACTTTCGCACGATCGGGGGAATGAGACGAGTACAAACAAAATTAACTGTTTCCCTCGGGACCAGTCATTGCGTGATTTGTTATATGGCCAACAAAGACATATAGACAACGCAGGCGAAGTCAGTCAACATTCACGGGCAACAGTGCACTGTTACCCTCTGACATCATAGATTTTGCAATGTTGCCCGCTCAGAGATGTTTGGTGGGAAACAGTTTCATTGTTAGATGTCATGTGACCTCGAAGCGCGCGCTGTTGGGGAAAAAATTCCAGCTATATAACAACGTGTATATTTTGCGCGTTTTTTTGCCCTAATATGGTAAAATGGCACAATAGTGGAATAATAAAGCTTATTGTTGTTGTTGGATGTCCTATCAGTCATCAATCTTCTTCTTTTAGGAGGTAGTACAAATGGACTAGCAAATCAGAATGGGCCATACACTGAAGTCACTATCGATAACATTCCATGGCGTGTTGGAGGTTTGTCCTTAACTTGTATGTCGGAACTACCTGATTGTCTTAATGACCATCCAACTCCCTTTGTTAGTTTTAAAGACCATATTTTTAACGCAGTTTATAACAACTTCAAGATAATTGATTATAATTGCAATTGGTCACAAATAATATCTATTGTAATATCTAATTTCTTGTAAGAAACCAAATCTTGGTTTTACAATGATTTCACTGCTTGACCTTGCTTTCTTCTATTGCGCAATATTCACTCTCAAGGTACTGACATGACTCCATGATGCTGTCTTCCTCCATGAGACTCTGTGTAAACATCATGGGCTCCTTTGAAATTATCAAATGCTTGATCTAATTTTATAATCTTCATCTTAACAGTATCAACACTCTTCTCACGACGCAACAACTCGGAACTCTTTTCTCAAACAAAGTTCCCGGCCCAACAGAACCTCAATATCTAGGTTTAACACCATACGAAGTGAATCCATACCAGTATCGATACAACCACATGATTCCAGAAAGCCCTGAAGTCATTTCTGGCCACCCATTTCCAACTAATGTAGGCACTAAAATCTTGACCAAATCAGTCACAGGTGAAACAAAATTCACGAAATCACTCTCGAAGTAAAACAAACACAAATCCAGGTTTCAAATACATGCCACACTCTGTACTTTAATCTCACAATCCTGAACTCGGTCACTGCACAAGGGCACATCACACAGTTTGCCCGATGACAGAAGACTCAAAAATACACAATTTCACGCTTGCATGGTTATTACAAAGAAATGCAAAGAATTTATAGTAAGAAATACTTGCCAAAAAAACACTAATGTACAAGATGGGTAAGAAATACTTACAAAACTTACTGAACCTATTCAAACTTGATACACAAGAAAGAACTTTCCACTCACATGGTTGCCCCCTGAACATGGCGCCCCCTGAACATGGTGTGTTTCCACTGCACTGCGCAGGCCTGAACACTAATCTAGAACGTGAAACTGCTGCACAATACACTGACAAAACTTGAGATTACAATGCTCATCCCCAGGTGCATTCAACTGCTTCCCTGTAGAGAGATGCATGTTGTGCTTGATGGCAGCCAACATGATGCGCATGGACAAGGTGGAAAAACCGCTAGTTGGCTGAGCAAAATGTTGCAATGGACACTGTGTAACAGCAATGTGCCTGTGCATATTTTTGATGTTTTGATCAAAACATGGTGGACCTCTACGAGGCATGATGTGTGAATACGCAAAGATGTTGGATCTCACCGATCTTTAAAACCACCTACTATCTACGACCTATTTATTGGTCATTGACTTGTATACTGATTGGCTTCTAAAGAAGCCGTTTTAAGTTGTCGTTCTTTGGAGTTACAAGTGTCTTCAGAGTGCGCTGTCTTAATCAACCCTGCCTTGTCTTCAATTTTACGTGGTTGTCTTGTCTGATCTGAGAGACGGACAGCCAGCCAGCCAGCCAAACAGACATTAACTTATGAAATTGGAAACAGTGCTAACAACAATTCTTTAAATACAGATAGCATCGGATACTAAATACTATTACATAAATTGTTTTTGGTGGAATTCACTCTTCGTTCTTTTTGCTCTTTTTCAATGACAAATTTGCTTTGCCAGCAATTCAGAGTCAAACACTTCAAAACCTAATGCAAATTGTAATCTCTAAAGGAGCCTCCTGAAAGAATGGAAATTTTTCTCTACCCGAGTTCTTTGCCATTCTTAAAAAACATTAATGTGAATTTTTTTTTATACCTTGTTGATGGGGAATACGGCATTCTTGAGTTAATTCTCTTCCTCATAAACCATTTTCGGCTCCTAAACCACGCTGCTCCTTCCTCACTCAATGCTGGGACACTAATGAATCATGTATGCAATCCTGTTCTTACAGAAAGGGCAAAAATTTGACACTGTATAATTTGTTATTGTTTCATTTGACAAAACATGTCACTGAATAATTTCCTATTGTTGCATTTGAGAAGCCAGCTCAAAAACTCTTGCTTCATTTGTCATCAGGGGTTCCAAACACCTCAAAACATTTTCATGCGTTACAGTGAACACAAGGGGTCTCAATAGCGCGCGAAAAAGAAGACAAGTTTTTAGATGGCTGCACATTAATAAATTTCAAATAATTTTTTTGCAAGAAACGTATTGCTCTAGTGAAATTGAAAAACTCTGGTCGGCGGAGTGGGGAGGCAAAATGTTTTTCTGTCACGGCTCGAGGCATAGCAAAAGAACAGTGATCATGTTTAATCCTTCTCTAGACGCCGAAATTATTGGATGTGAAATGAGCGGAAAAGGTAGAATAATAATATTTGAAGTCTGAATTGATAACACGACGTTTGTTTTTGCAAACATTTACGCTCCGAACGATTTAGCACAACAAGTTAAATTTTTTGACAACCTCAAGGGTATGCTCGTAAAATATGCAAATGAGAATATCATTGTTGGAGGCGATTTTAACTGTGCACTGACTCCAAGTGACAAAAGCGGTGGCTGCCCCGTTGGGAAAAAAGAGGCAGTTGTCCAAGCTATTTGCAATTTCTGTAGAACTCTAGATTTAAAAGACGCTTGGCGATACATGCATCCAAAGGAGACTTTGTTCACTTGGCATCATAAGTCTTTAAAAATTCACTGTAGATTAGATTATTTTTTGGTTTCTACCGGCATTATTAATCAGATAAAAGAATGCAAGATAATTCCAGTGTCTTTCTCGGATCATGCGGCAGTCTCTTTCTCTTTTTTGTCTGAAGATTATGAAAAGCGCGGACCTGGTTTTTTTAAATTCAATAATTCTCTTCTAGAAGATAAAAATTTCGTCGAAGAACTCAATGAAAACATAGAGAAATATAAAGAAAAATACGGCTATTTGGACGACAAAAGACTTTACTGGGAAATGATTAAGATGGAAATCAGAAGCTTTACTTTATTCTTTTCCAAAAGGCGATCAAAACAGCGCAGAAATGAAGAAGAATTGCTTCAAAGCGAACTATGCAATCTGCAAAGAAAAGTTGGCGAGGATCCATCAGAGGAAAACGTGTCAGAGTTTCATAATGTAAAATTTAAATTGAACCAGTTATCATTGCTCAGAACCCGGGGGGCCATAGCGCGAAGTAAAGCTCGCTGGTGCGAATATGGTGAGCGCAATTCTAAATATTTCTACCGCCTGGAAAAAAGAAATTACAATACTAAGTATATAACTGAACTGAAACTTCCGAATAAAACCACTATTTCTAGACCAAAGGATATTTTAAATGAAGTGCATCGGTTCTATAAGGAGCTGTACACTTCCACTGGTGCCAATTCAGACGACCAGCGCTTCGACACCTTTGTTAATAACCCAGTTTTACCTGAAATATCTGCGGACCAGAAGCAGTCATGCGAAGGCTTATTAACAAAAGATGAGTGCTTCGCGTCTCTGAAGCAAATGGCAAAAGGAAAATCTCCCGGCTCGGACGGTCTCTCCGCTGAGTTCTACTTAGCCTTCTGGGAAAGTGTAGGGCAAAAATTAGTTGACAGCCTAAATTACGCTTTCGAATGCGGGGAATTAACTATTTCACAAAGAAGAGGGATAATCACTCTCATTCCGAAGAAGAATAAAGATAAAACGCTCCTCGACAACTGGAGACCAATCTCGCTGCTGAACACTGATTACAAAATCGCTACTAGAGCAATAGCTTCGAGAATATCTAAAATATTGCCAAGCATTATTCACAGTGATCAAACGGGTTATGTGAAAAAGCGTTTTATTGGACAAAATATTCGCCTAATTTCAGATGTTATTGAACGTTGTCAATACACGAGGACTCCTGGCATTGCGCTTTTTTTAGATTTCAGGAAGGCTTTCGACAGCATTGAATGGTCTTTTTTATTCAGAGCATTAAAAACTTTTGGTTTTGGAGATATGCTAGTTAAATGGATCAAAACATTTTACACTAACCCACAAAGCTGTGTTACCAACAATGGCTTCGCAACACCCTTTTTTTCTCTGGAGCGTGGTGTTAGACAGGGGTGCCCCCTTTCTGGAATTCTTTTTGTTATTGGGGTGGAGCTTCTAGCAGGCGCTATTAGAAGCGACAAATCGATAATGGGCTTATCGCTTAACTCAAAGGAATTTAAATTATCCCAGTACGCTGATGATACTACTTGCCTTGTTGAAGATACTACATCAGCCAGCAACCTGTTCAAAAAGCTGGATTTGTTTAGACTGTGCTCGGGGCTCGAGCTAAATAGGTCAAAAACGGCGGCATTATGGTTAGGTTCAAACAAGAACAGAACCGACACACCCTTTGGTATTCGCTGGCCTGAGAATTATGTTAATGCTCTTGGTGTCTGCTTTACAACAGACCAGAACATCTCTGATAGCAAAAACTTAGAAACAAGACTGAGTTCCTTGGAAAAATGCCTTGGCGTTTGGTCGTCCAGAGACTTGACTCTGTATGGGAAAATCAACATAGTAAAATCCTTAGCACTCTCTAAATTAACCTTTGTCTCAGCTGTTCTTCCCATTTCCGAAGATTTTGTAAAAAGAGTTAATAAGAAAATTGTGGATTTTATCTGGAGTCACAAGAACCCAAAGATCAAAAAGACAACGATGATAGGCGAAAGAAAAGAAGGGGGTTTAGGTATGCCTGATTTCGACATCATCAACAAATCGCTTAAAGCAGCTTGGTTTAAAAGACTATCCGCTCCTGAGTACGCTACGTGGAAATCACTGCCACTTGATTATCTGAGAGACATTGGCGGAAAACTTATTTTCGATTGCAACTTTTCACTAAAAACTCTTCCGCAACTTTCTTGTTTACCATTATTTTACAAAGACGTGCTCGATGCATGGCAGAGGATTGTGGCTCATACTCCCTTAAGCAAAAACGATGTGGAAAATGAGGTCATTTGGAACAATCGATTTATTACAATTGCGGGAAAATTTGTATTCTTTAGGCCGTGGTATGAAGCCGGAGTTAAATACATAAAAGATTTGATGTCTGAGGACGGAAATTTATTGACGTTTAACGAGTTCCAGTGTAAATTCTGTATCAAAACACACTTCTTGCAATATTTAGGGCTTTTAAATGCTATTCCCACAAGCTGGAAAAAGTTGCTCAAGGGTACTTACGGGGAAACCGAAACTAACGACTGCGAGGAGAAGATCACTGACATACAAAGTATTTCAAGCAAGATGCTAAGACAACTACTAACAAAGCAAATTTTTGAGAAACCTACCTCACGGGGCAAGCTTGATAAGGCAGGTTTTTCTGCCGAGCAAATTGCATATATTTATGAGCTTCCCTTTAAGCTAACTCTCGACGTCAGAATGTCTGTTTTTCAATTTAAGATCAATCACAACATTCTGTACACAAAAAGTAGACTTTTTAGAGATAAGTTAGCAGAAAATGACAAATGTTACCTTTGCAATGGCAGACAAACACTAACGCATCTTTTTGTTGAATGTGATTCAAGTAAAGTATTTTGGATTAAGTTTACTTCTTGGTGGAATTCAAAAAACAATCCGCAAGTTGATAACCTCCAACAACGCGATATTCTATTTGCTCTTCACCCTGAAAAGCAGACTTTTTTGGGTATCAATAATTGTTTGCTTGTGGCCAGACAGTACATCTATTTTGCCGCCAAAAATGAGGACCCTTTCTGTTTCACTGCTTTTCTAAAGTTTTTGAAAAACAAGCTCGGGATAGACAAACAGAAGATTCGAGACCTAGTTACTTTATAGTTTACTTTACCTAGTTACTTTATTTCTGTAAGTTTTTCAATTTGTATTTTGTACTATTATTATTTCTATTTATTTATTTATTTATTTATTTATTTATTATTATTATTATTATTATTATTATTATTATTTTGTAAAAAAACTGTCTATTGTAAAATATTGTCTATTGTTAAACAAATAAAGAATTATTTAAAAAAAAAAAACAACAAAAAAACAAAAAAACAATAAAAGCACTCCACCTTTGGCATGGTGCTTTCATCTTTTTCTTGGTGTTTGGAACCCCTGATGAAAAACTCACACTCGTTTTTTATCTATTACTTGAAATCAGAAACTGTTATTGCGGTGGTCTTCATTTCACTTACCGGCATAGTAAAGTGCTAATTATACAGTCGAAACTCTGAAAGTATAATAGGGATGTTACCTTTCTGATTGTGCTGTAAGAGGACAAGTATCAAATACCGATTTCTATAAAAAATCAAGCTGTGCATTAGTGCCACTGTCCTTATTTGTTGAAGCTCCTTCTGTTCTGCTGCAGGTATTTCTTTTGATTCATTGAGGACGGAGGTGTAGATCTCATCGAATAAACCTGGTGCATGAATTTCAAAATATTTTTCCATTCTGTTTTGGCCTGACAAGTGAGGGCCTCTATTCATGTAGTGACTCGTCAGTGCTTTATGAAAGCAGTGCAGTAATTCACTGAATGCAGGTTTACCAGAAGTTCATTGTTATTTTTGTTATACTCTGTCAGAGCATTGTAAGATTATGCATGTAGCTTCATTATAAGGGAAAATTGTGTGTGCATTGATATATTATTTCAGCAAAAGGCCATTATAATATGTATTGTACAAATATGAAACTATTTTTGGGTATTGTTTTAACTTCATTTTATAATGCTATTTCTACTGTCTTACTGAGTATTAAAATCTTTCTTTTCGTGTTTATCAATGTGGAAAGGTCCATTCCTGTTTCACTATTACCTATCTCACATAACTTGTACAACATTGTGATTTCTGTTAATGGAATAAATTCAAATTCTGAGAAGTCATGTTCTTCTCGGTACATGTATAATTGGACATGATAGAAAATCAACTTAGTGATTGGAAACAGCCAAATGTTCTCACCTGTCCATGACACAGTGAAGGCATCAGCAGCCTCACATCCGGGGCTGAGGAACCTGCTGCAAAACCTCTTCAGTTGACCGCTGGTGAAGCGGTCCACTGAATGAGGACCCCAAAGATTATCCAGTCTTCTGAAGCTGGAGCTATCGAGCAAAAAATCGTTGGCATCCTCCACTCATGACAGCTCGTCGGTGACCGTGTTGTATTCCTGGCTATCCCATTCCATGGTTAGGCGAATGTCATAACCTCTGTACAGTTTATAAATGCACACCGCCTCGCTATGCAAGTCTGCCTTATGGCTTCCAACAGAAAGAATAATCTGTGTTCTTATTGAACAGGCGCACTGTGTGCGTTCTTCCAGAGTTTTTCCTGCGAAGGCCTTAAAGTCCGATAGGTTAGTGCTTTCAAAATGCTTCTCAAGTTCCACCCGCATATCCCTTAGTAACGTGACAGGATCATGCATTTGTCGCTTCGTGTAACTATCAACCAAGTGCTGTGGTGCTCCGCTAGTGAAACTAATTTTCTGAGTTGGGAACACATCAGTGTCCATTAGCATGGCTTTAAAGGCACTTCTCCAAGGGTGAAAGAGGGTAGGGTCCCCAGAGAACACATCAGGTTGGCATTTCGGAAGATTTTGCCTGGCTAGACCTGCTACTATTTGTTGATTTACGACTGTGAGAGAGTCCATTAGCTGGCTTCCAGTGATATCTTTGAACAGGGTTGAAGGTGTCTCTGGCGATTGAAGGCTGTGCTTTGATGCAATTAATTATTTCATTAATTCCAAGTTTTTATGAGTTTGCCTTTCAATTATGGCATCGAAGGACTATTTCCAGATAGGAAGATGAATCATGTCACTGATGACAACATGCCCCGGCTGGTGACAGGGACGACAATCGTTCTTATCAGGGCACTCAGCAGCCTTATAAGCACCCTTACAAATGACACATTTGACAAGCTGACCTTGATACCAAACCCGGTACGGGAAACCACGAATGGTGCATGCGAATGGGGTACGTTGATCAAGGGCCATTCGAACAATGCGCATACCGGTCTCGATTGCACAAAAACCTGAAGAGCGCTGTTGTGTAATATCAGCAACTTTACCAAATGGATGAAGTGCCAAATGGATAGCGGCATCTCCAAAGGAAGGTAGTGGACATACACACTGGTGAGGGGGGAGTCTGACTCAGTCACATCCAGGACATGGACACCATTGATGTTGATGTTACCGGAAGGAAGAATTTAGTCACAATAGTTGGTGGAAGCAAAAGTGACGCGACTACGTCCACCCGGTATAAACTGAATTGACTGCACACATTTGAAATCCAGTTTTGCTGACAGAAGCTGGACAATAACATTGGTGGACCTAAGTGGTACAGGCCCATGTGCGTGAATAACAGTTGTATGCGGTTGTGGAAGCGCCATGATTGTTAGCTAGTAAACAATTGTAAAGGTAATTACCACTGAACCACACACCAAAAAGTTAAGCCCCAAAAAGCGGGAAACGAAACTGGTTGGAAAGCTGCGAAGTTAAGCCAGCTGGGTGACCAGCAGCTTAACCTGGTGAAAAACTGGGTGGGTGACCAAAAAACCAACAAGAAGCCTCAAAGGTAATATGGTGACCAAATATTTAACCCTAGACTGAAATACCACATTCCGAGCGACCAAATCCCTTTTACCACTCCAGAAGAAATGAAACACCAAGGAATTGATGCTAGACAAAAAGCGACTTGGCATGTGCACCAGGGGCCACGTACCACACCCTGGACAGGGCCAGAGCATTGGAGACTAAAGCCTTCCCTCAAAAAGACAAAGAGCGCGAACGCCAAGAGTCGAGGCATTTTTCGACCACCTCCAAACGTGGAGCCCAATTCAAATCGTCAATCTGACCGAGGGCCAAGTGATAGGAACAGGAGCATCAGTGCGATGACGCCAGGCGCCTAACCACAGACCTTCACACTTGGATAAATTCAATTTGGAACCAGTGCCCTTCTCAAATTTCTCATACGTCACAAAGACAGCCCTAGTTGCATGATCAGAAGAAGATATAACAGATGTATCATCCGCATATAAGGATAACACCGGCAGTGGATCATGAATTCGGGGCAATTTAATTCCTTCAATCAAATAATTAGCATGAAGATTGGCCGCCAGGACCTTGATGGATATAACGTACAAGAGCGGTGAGAGGGGACACCCCTGCCGCACGCCTCGCGAAGGCCAAAAGGACTCACTGACGTAGCCATTAACAAGAACAGCACTACGGATATCCATGTATAAAAGTTTAACCCATGCAATGAAGTTGGGGCCAAAGCCCATGAGATCAAGGGTGGAAACAAGAAAATCCCAATCCACATGGTCGAAAGCCTTTTCTTGATCCAAAGAGAGGATCACGGCAGGAAAGCTAGTTTCCTCCGTGAACCTGACAATATCACGCAAGAGGGCTACATTCTCACAGATGTACTGTCAGTTTGGATTTTTAGTCATGTTATGTTTATTTAATATTTGTTTCATACACACGGCCCCACAAGCTTCTAGCTTTAAACACAAACCGTGTATAAATAAAGTTGCTTTACCTTTACCTTTACCTTTTAACGCCATAAGTCTGAACACGGTGGATAACATGATGGAGTACCTTAAGGAGACGACCAGCCAGAGCACACACACACAATTTGTAGTCTACATTAAGTGAACTAATCGGTCGCCAATTATGTAAAAGTCTATCCCCCTTCTTGAAAATGAGGGAAACGAGGGTCCCTCTCTGGGAGACAGGCAAAGTTCCCGAATCCACAGAAGCATTTAACACCTCGACGAGATCCTGGCCAAGAATACTCCAAAATGCAACATAAAATTCCATCGGGCAACCATTGGAACCCGGTGCTTTACCCTTCGCCATACCATTGAGAGCAGTGAGGATGTCTTCCACCGACAGGTAGCCTTCACAAAGGGATGCCTGCTCGGGGGAAAGACGAGCAGAGACATGGGATAACAACCCCTGTTGAAGAGACAGATCCACCTCCTCGGCAGAGAAAAGCGAAGAATAGAAACAGACCCAGGAATGACAAATACCGTCGAGGTCCGAAACCACAGAGTCATCACTATTTTCCATGGCAGAGAACCAGTCTTGGGAACCCAGCTTTTTCTCTAATCTCAGAAAGTATCGAGCGGAGGACTCACCCTCCTCGGCCCATTTTAACTCCCGACCTCACCTTTGCACCCTGAGCATCAGACAAATCGAGGGCAGAGATTTGATTCAAGACATTAAAATAAATGCCCAACAGAGAGACTTGACCCAAATCAATTCAAGATTTGAGATGATTGGCTAGGTTGGACAATGAAACACGTGAAACATCCTTAACCTTAGCTTTCTGTTGACTATGCCTGATGCAAATACCCTTAAGCTTCTCCTTGCCCCTATCCCACCAAGCTTGGAGGGAAACAAAGGAGCTCTTACAAGTGCGCCAATGTGACAAAATGTTTGAACGAAAGCCAACAGTTCCGAATCACCAAGAATTTGCGCATTCAATTTCCAGCGTCTGGGGCCACGAGGCAAGGGAGCTGGGACATCACAATGAAGAACAACTGCCGAATGATTCGAGTATGGACAAGAGATGATATCGCAAGCATCAACACGATGGGACCAAGAGAGGGGACAGCCAATTAGGTCAATTCGGGAAGAAACAGAGCCATCTGGGCGGAGCCAAGTAAAAACAGAAGATGTGGGATGAAGAGAACGCCAGACATCATAAACACAGCATTCAGTAAAAAGTTTCTTAAGAGCAGTCGTGCTCTCACGGGAGGTATCGGATGCCACTGATCCTCGACATTCAAGGGACCTGTCAAAGACACAATTACAATCACCGCAGATTACAGTGGGGACAGCAACATCAACTTCCTCAGTGCAATAATCCAAAAACTCATTCCTATTGGGGTTTCTATTTGGAGCATAGGCACCAGCCAAACCAAAAGTCACATCACGGTTAAAATGGGCAAGGACAAAACGACCCCCAGAATCAATACACGATTTCGACAGAGAAAAAGATGGCCGATAAGAATAGCCAAACTGCAAGAGTGCAAAGTCCCGGGAGAAGCAACTACAGAAAACCCACTCGCCGAGAACCACAAATCACACTCAACACAAGTGGTTATATGAAGTTCTTGGATACAAACAAAATCAACTTCAAGGTGACTAAGCCATTGAAGAAAGGACATGCGCTTGTTGGAGTCACGCAGCCCATTCACACTAATTAGGGACCTTAAGATCCGAGACGCGACGGCTTTTGGAACGCGATGGCCGGTAACCGGCCTGGGACGAGAACGCCGCTCTGACCGAGGCAAAATTATCATTAAGATGCTTGACGCGAGAACAATACAACGTAGATGATTCAAGACTCGTTTTAAGCAAATAAATACATACTTTTCGTTTAAGAACTATAAAAAATGGTGTGTACTGGAGTATTCTAAACTAACACATGCACAACAGTATCGGTAAACACTGCATACGATGCACTTGATTGAAATTTTGTAAATATTTTTATTTCAAAGCGTGAAAGTAAATTGCCAGTCAATCATTTGCATCTTTCTTGCTCCAAAGGAAAGCATTTTGCTTCTTTCGAAAGCTCTGAATGAGGAACTTTCTTGACGACTACAAAAATGGAAGAAGATTTGATTTCACCATGATTCCATCGGTCGGCTTGTAATTCTTCGCTTGCAACCACGTGACCAAAAATTGCTACGTCATTAGCAGCCGCCATGTTGGGGGATAACCAAGCTTTCAAAATGGCTGCGTGCCAAAGGTTCCTGCCCGATAACATTCAGTTTTCGGATTATTTTGCTGGTTTGGATGGCCCAGCTAAGTCAAGATATAAGGAGAAAGTTATCGAGTGTGGTTTCGACCCGTATGCGCTGAAGAGAAGTGATTTCAGCGAAAATATCGCGCTTTTGCCAAATGTCCAATATCCGGATATCGTAAACTACCTGGTGTTGCAAACTTCATGGGCCACAAAAACGCAAATGAAGGCGTACAAGTCAATGGAAGCGTACAATTTCTTTGTGTCTGGCTGGGTGAACACTCTTTTGATGCGATCCGTTGAGACCGAGAAAGTTGCTGTTTATGCAAGGGTAAATATTCTATATTTTAAAATTGTTTAAATATATGAACTGTCACGAGTGCATGTCACAACAGTGGAAATTTAGAAACAAACGATAAATACATTTTCCAGTGATGTATTGCAGTTAAATTCCTTGGATATTTGATCTGCTTAGAAGCATGCACATTTAAAACTTTATTTTAATTTTCATCTTTGCCTCCTCACTTAAAGTGCAGTTTATGTCAATCAAATAAAAATACTAGTTATATTTTTCTAGGTAAATCACTCACAGAGGGCCAGGGACACACCCCTAAAAGTTTGGTTTTTAGCAGAAAATTCTGGAACAGTGATAGCAGCCCATTGTGATTGCATGGCAGGTTTGTGTGAGGCTTGTTCCCATGTGGGTGCAATTCTTTTTGCTGTGGAGGCCGGTGTCAGAATGAGAGATTCTAGTACATGCACCCAGAAAAAGGGTAAATGGATTATGCCAGGATATGTCAAAGAAATTCCATACTTGCCTGTCAGTGAGATGGATTTTACTTCTGCGAAAAAGAAGCATAGTTTATTATTAGAGGAGCAAGTCACGCCTATGACTGCCAGAACTGCTAGTGATGCTACACATACCACCCATGTACCTGTACCAACCACTGAGGAGCAGATAAAGTTTTTCTCAAGTATATCTGGATCAACACTTAAACCAGCAATCCTGTCAGTTGTGCAGCCATTTAATGAACAGTTCACTATGAAAGAAAATGATACACTACCCAAGCCACTGCCAGAGAGCCTTTATAAAGAAGAGTGTATTCAATTGGAATATAAAGATTTACTTCAGTGCTGTCAAGTAATATCTCTAAATGTTTCCCCAGATGGGTGTCAGGCAGTTGAAGCTGCAACTAGAACACAGTCAAATACTAAGGTCTGGTTTCAGCAACGAGCAGGTAGAATTACTGCTTCCAACCTAAAGTCTGCTTGTAGAACAAATGCAAGTAAGCCATCAAAAAGTCTCATTAAAACAATTTGCTACCCTGAAGCTCATAAATTTTCAAGTGCTGCTACAAGATGGGGCTCTGGTAATGAATCAAGGGCACGTGATGCCTATCAGAGAAATATCAGCCAATTTCATGAATCATTGACTATTTCTGATAGTGGTTTACATGTCAATCCTAAGTGGCCACACTTAGGAGCCTCCCCTGATGGGATGGTTGATTGCAATTGTTGTGGGTCGGGTGTTTGTGAGATTAAATGCCCGTTTACATTCAAGGACGCCAAAATATGTGATGCAGCTGGTCAAAAGAACTTTTGTTTAAAGAAAGATGAGGATGGCAACATTTGTCTGGATACACACCATGCCTATTACTTTCAAGTCCAGGCCCAAATTTTCATTTGTGGTGTTGAATATTGTGACTTTGTGGTGTGGACAACAAAAGACTTGTTTGTCCAGCGAATACTTCCAGACCTAGAATTTTGGGAAAATGCAGTTTGCACTACCTTAGAGCTGTTCAACAAATGCGTTTTGCCTGAACTAGTAGGAAAGTGGTTCACTCGTCCAGGGTGTGAGGCACAAGCCCATCCTTCATGTACTTCAACTGATGCCGAAGATGACGAAGAGGGTCCTTGGTGCTATTGTCAAAGACACTTGGAGGGAAGCACACTGATTGGATGCGATAATGAAGCTTGTAAGGTCAAGTGGTACCACATGTCATGCTTGCGGATGAAAGAAGAGCCTGAAGGAGAATGGGTCTGCCCAACGTGCCATAGATTACAGTAACCAGGCAGAAATTTGAAGTTTATTAAACTTTATTGAACCTATAACTCAACTTTATGATCACCATTGCTAATGTTAAAATGATGACTTATCAATTACTTTATCCCTATTTTTTGTCAAAAAAATTCAATTTCATTGATTCTATGTTGTTGCATGTAAAAGGTTTGAGTTATAATTTTTCAACACAACATATGTAGAGTAATTAAAACAGCTCCTTTTGGGCATAAAGTTGTACCCTAGTTACAACAGTTCAACGAATGGTTAAACATTCACATCATCAATCAAAAGGTATAATTGACTCTGACAAATTGGTAAGTGCACTGCAAACTAGAGCAATCTTGTCAATAGGAGCCATAGCCTCTCCTGATTTTGCCTTTAAAAACTCTATGGGTAATATGCTTTGTAGGATTACATATTTTCTGCGCACTAGACCAATAACACGTTCTACGTGAATCCTTACATTAGCTATTTTTCTTGTTTCATCCACTTCATGGGCAGATAGTTGACTTTTGCCCTTTGTGAAAGCTGGTATATATAGTTTTGCCTGGTAAAACCCAACACTATCTGCAATATCGAACCCCCTGTCAGCTAAAACAATATCCCCTGGTAGAAGCTTTCTCAACAGTCCACTGTTTTCAGTAACATGTTTATCACTAACCCTTCCTCCCCATGCCTTTGATATAAATGATATGACTCCCTGTGGGGTGATTCCTATTAAAAATTTGACTGTGTTGTGGTGCTTATAATTTGACCAAGTCATTGCTCTTGCAATTAAGCTAGAAGGTCTATCTATAAAGACCTCAAAGCAATCTATTATCACTGCCACTTTGTTGCCAAAATTCTGTTGAAAAACTAATGGCATTGTTTTTCTCAGTTCTTCCCTCTCTGGCCACATAACTAGAAATTGCAAACGTGTACTCATGGCATCAATCCGCTTATAAAATATTCTACTCACAGTTGACAAGGATATACCAAACCTGTATGCCAAGTCTTGAAATGGAATGTTCAACTTTATTTTAATTAATGCAATAAGGAATTCTTGAAACTGCGACAGGGCATTTGTTGATGTATGTTTTACATAAGGGGCAACTATGTTCAAAACATTAATAAGAAAAACAAAACTGGGTATACCAGTATAAAACTTGGTTTTCTCATCGTTGTCACGAAATGACTGTTCAGATATGTTAACATTCAGTAGCTGTATCTTAAGCTCGTTGAGTTCCGCGACACAGGTGCGAATAAAACATGCCTCCTTCTCCATGTCCTCCATTGTGAGGGTTGTTTGACAGCCTTTGTCATTATCAGTGTCAGGAAATGGATCAGAATCAGGAAATGGGTCTGTTCAATTGGAAACAAAGTCAATAAATGTTTAATTAACTGGATAGCAGTGTACCTTCTTGCCTTAGAAGGGTCACGAAGGGGAGTTACAAATCCCATTTCCCAGCCCAACTTTTGTCAAAGCCCCATCTTCCCAGTCTACTTTTTTCAAAATCCCAGTCCATCCCTACTTTTCATTGTTTTGCTTTTTTGTGATTCCCACTCCCAGTGATCGAAATCCCATTTTTAGAAAAATTTAGATCTGTTAAGTTGGCTTTCTGAACTTTTTTATTTGTTACGGAAGTTAAGTTGCTTACCACGTGGCATGATTGGTGGCTCGATGATTTCGTGTTCAATCAGTTCGGGTTCATCATGGAGCTGATCATCGAATGGTTTTTCCAATGCCTTTGCTTCTTCTGCGAGCTTCCTTTTAATGCCACGCTCTTTGGCTCTTGAATGTCGATCAGAAGCAATTTTAACATTCAATAGTTTCTCGTGGCCCATGTTTTTGGTTGGCGCCCAGTCAGGATTTGTTTTATCATAGAGGGCTGATGGCGAACCTATGAACAACCACACAGGCAAATAAATTCATTGAACATTTGGTAATTCGTATAAACCGAGAACTAATGTTACCTGAGATAAAGTGATAGCTGCAAACGCGTGAATGTTCCGCCTTTTTGTCATCAAAATCGGCCCTGTTGATGTTCGCCAGCCATTGCCTTCTGCGTTCCTCTGTCAACTTTCTCGTTTCATCTCCCTGATGATTAATAACTGATGGAAATCGAAAGAATTTGAATTTGTCCTTATCCCGTTTTGAGTTATGCCCACATCCATACACTGCACAAAGATGTGGCATGATTTAAGCCGGTAAAGCGTAAATCCATACGTAGTCACGCTTTGGCGCTTATCCCCCAACATGGCCGACTTCCGGTTTTTTAATTTATTCCTACGTCACGTGCAAGCGAAGAATACTTGAAACACTGTTGAAAATAGTCGGAATAATATCTTCGCATTAGAAGAATAATTCTTGGCTAAATAAGTGTATTTTCAAATTATATGCATCAACAGAATCTTAAGCAACAGTTTCGAACCATTTACCGGTAAACAAAGCCGCCTACTTTGCAAATTGAAAGGGAAAATACTCACGATTTCTTCGCAACGCCAAAACCTCAAACTTCACGTTCCTGACACGATGTGATGCCATCAGGACAACAGCTTGAGCATGCGTAACACGCCTCCTCTGTGAAAACTTACTTCCGGTCGCGTCTCAGAACCGTCGCGTCTCGGATCTTAAGCTCCCTATTGTTAAAAATTTGAATTCAATGTTTTGGGAGCTGGCCAGGCTTAGACCTGGGACCAATTAACTGTGGTAAACTACTATGTCTGGATCCTTTGGCATATGGAGCCTTCCTTACACTGTCAGGAACCTTACTTCGAACTTTACCCCAAAAAGATTTCCCAACACCAGGGGCAGCGGGAGGATCTTTATCTACAGGCACGGGGCTTTGATCCATAGGATCAGAAATACTTTCTTCAGAAACATTCCTAGAGTCATTACTTAAATTCACATCAGAGGTCTGGCTAGCAGCCACACCCTCTTCAAGAACAACAATGAACACCCAGGTTCCGACACCTCAGGTGAAGGAACAGGGGGAGACAAGAAAGAAACCTGACTATCAGGCATATCCTGTCCACAGGTAAAAGCGTAAGCATCCTCAGCATTATTATTCTCGGACTCTCCAGCAGGAGATACCTTTTCAGGGGCAATGGAAACATTGCTACCATCCTCAACAGAATCCAAAGTGTTCCCCGCAGCCGGGGGTGGACAAAGAAACACTACTCGTGCCCTCAGCAGGATTGACCGGAGCAGCAACGCTTCGGCCAGCCACAGGAGCTGCGGCCTGTGAAGATGAAGAAGAATGATCACCGTGTAGAAGGATCGGCAGAAACATCCTGCGGGGCCCCATCATGAGGAGCCGACGCATGAGAAGAAGACAAAACACAATCACAACAATCACAATCCCGGCCACAATGACAGAAACACGGCCCTCGCCCTCAGGGGGGTCTTGAGAAGATTGCGGACAGGCACGACCATTTGTCAGAACTTTCCATTCATGTCATCTCCAGATAACCTCTCCCTCACTGGATTCTTCTTTGGGAGGTAGTTCCATCAAATGGACACCACCTGGTTGCACTCTCTTTCCAAACTTGTCATTTTATGGTGTGCATCTTCTTCTGCTTTGGGGAATAAGGTTATTTTGGCAGCCTTCGTTATTGTGAAAGGAACACAAACAGCTTTATCCTCATCTTTGGTTTTTAAAACAGCCTTGAGGAAATTTCAAACAATCTTCAAAGAGGTACTTGATCACTACATGTTTCTGACAGGACTTTCTATCATGATCTTTCGCAGCTTTCATGAAGAATGGTTTGAGCGACTCCAACTTCCTCTGCTATATTTTGATATTAAAGTAAAGTAAAGTAAAGACTTTATTTAATGAGGGTAGCAGTAAAATAGTATAAAAATACTAACAAACCAGTGGCCCTCTAAAAACTATAGTTTAACTATGAGATAATATAATGAATAAACATACAAGAGATAAAAAATAAAATCAATTAAAAGTATAAAAAGTATAACTAAATTACAGAATAAAATGATGAAAAGCTGCTGTTAAAAATTTTCTTCCAAAGAGAGTTCCTAAAAGAATTAAGCAATGCTATTTTCCGCATTGATAGCAGTAAGCTGTTCCAGGCTTGACAGGCAGTCACAGTAAATGTTCTTCCTCCTTTGGTTTTAGGTTTGATAACAGGGCGAGCAGTATTGAAGTTGGCATATCTAGTCTGCTGTGAATGAGTGTCACTAGTAAGCTTAAGTAAACTTTTAAGATACATGCCTCTGTAAACAATTGTATATAATACAGCATTTAGTTAGTTTAGGCTGTTAAAAAAACGGTATCCAGTTTCGTTTATTGAACAGTTTGACGGAGGAGGCTTGACAATCGGCATCAAGAATAACTCTAGCAGCCCTCTTCTGCAACTTTAGAACATGATTAAGGTAATGGTTATCACATCTCGTCCAAACCACATTTACATAATCAATTACTGGTCTTATCATGGTGTTATAGAAAATAAGTTGATGTTTTAGAGGTAGGCAACATTTAATTCTCTTTAAAATGCCTATCCACTGCGAGAGCTTTTTACACAATTTCTCCATGTGAGGGATAAATGTTAGTTCATGGAAGATTTCTAGACCCAAAAGCTTTGCACAACGAACATTCTCCAGTCGCTTTCCATTAACAACAACAGCAAGGTCATAGTTAATTCTGGTAGAAAGTTGCTTGCCAGTGATGGTAAGCACTTTTGTTTTGCTCTCATTGAGAGGAAGTTTATTAGCTGTTGCCCACTGGTTGACCTCAGAAATTGCTGTAGTCAGTGATCTTTGTAAAACACCAATGGAATCAAAGTTAGCAGCGGAGATTAACGTTGTGTCGTCTGCGTATAGGTCAATTTGATCCGAGCTCACATGAAGTAGAAGAACGTTAATAAAGGCGATGAAAAGCAAGGGATCTAGCTGGAAGGGTTGCATCTTCAGCAGGCCAGTTTTTCATTGGTAGGGCATCGTAAACTGTTTGGAAAACTGACAAGTCCCAATTTTGCACAGGCCAGTCGTCTTGCTTTCACAGCAAAGTCGCACAGGGTACCAGACTCCTTGTGCAGTTTCTTCAATGCTTTCTGCAAAATCACAGTGCGGTACTTCACTGCCATTCGGTCAATCTGGGGATCTTGGCCGTCCATGAACACCTTTTGCAGCTCTCGCATCTCTTTCCGGAGTTCCAATATTCGCTTGACTTGAAACATCCATTTTACAGTCAACCTCTGCTCTCTCTTTTCTCTCTTTCTCCTCTCTGCAACGAGTCAACAAAACCTGCTGTCTTTAGACAAGGGTCTATGGATTGGTCATTACATGTTGCCGATTGTCTTCTGACAACTCGCCAACTACGCTTTCTATGCTGCAAATGAGGCAAAAAAATACATTTCAAGTGATGCTATGGCAATGCGTTATACGGACTGTATGTATTGTATGTTTTTTGTACTGTTCCAGTCTCTTTTTAGAGATCCCATCATCCCACATCATAAAGAGCTGTACAATCAGAGACTAAGTGGGGTGAACTTTCCCTTCTAAGGAGACATCACATGATGCACCAGACTAGAACCTGAGTCACCAGTCTTCCAGTGAAATGTCTGAGTTGCTAACCAGTACACCACTGTGTCTCCACTTTACCCCAAAAATGTTCGAAAGGTCATGGAATTAACATCATTCCTGCCTTCTGCATCTTGGCTGATTTCATCAAGAAACCGATAGAGCAAATCCATAATAACTTGGCCTTGAGGGTGCTTGTCATTTTAAAGAACGATCCTACTCATGACCTCCTCCTTGTCAATTACTGCGACAGCTGTTGCCATGGTGTCATGGATTAAGTACTGCAGAAGGCAGAGTTCATTCATACCAGATGCAATCAGTCCTTGGTGTCGTTTTTCAACCACATTATACACCAGTAACTGTCAATGGGACTTGAAGCACAGCAGCTTCATCCTGGTATGGCAGCAAGAAGGCTTTAAGTTCATGTGATGGTGCTTTATAATTGTCCATACTGGTTAACTGAAGAAAGAAAACAGTCTTGTTGGATCACCAGTTCAAGTACTCCCTTGAGTTAAAATCTGTTTTAAAAGTCACTAAAAGTTACTAATAATTATAAAACAAAAAAGTTCCTGAAAAATAGAAATAATAATAATAACTATAATGCTATAATAACATCTCTTCTAAGGAACAGGCAAAGATGCTTTGTTTTCTGGCCAATCAGGGAGAAGGACAAGCTGGGAGACTCTGATGTCTTCTTTAATGAAGTGGTTTTCCTCATCTGATCAACAATATTGTTGAGAAAATTGTGGCAGGAATAGATGTTTTCGGGCATATACCTACTGGCTATGGAAAGAGTTTAATGTTCCAATTGTTGCCTGGAGTGTGCAGATCATTAAATGCTAAAGGTTATGAATTCCCTGCTAATCCGTTAGAGCTTGTCAATTCACCTCTTGTGTCAATTGTTGAGGACCAGGAGAAGAACTTCAGCTCACTGGGAATGAAGGCTTCTTACATTGAAGACAACAAAACAAAATCAGAGATAAGTGAATATTGGATGGAAAGGATGGCTCTTATTTAATTCTTTATCTTTTAGAGGAAAACTGGTGGTAATGTCAATTGCCATTCGCAATGTCACTAATTATAATTAATTATTGATTGTAACGTAATATCTCATTAATTATCAATTGTAACGTTCTCGTCACAAATTAAGATTTTGTTTCCAGCGAAACAGTATCCACATTGTTGATTACGAAATCCACTTGTCGAGCCCTTTTCTCCACAATATTGGCTGACTCGGCCCAGAATTGAGCGCCAGGCATGTTACAACCCCAACCAATAGGATTAAAGCTGGAGCTGTTGGAACCAGCCACTTTCCTGAAGGTTTCATTGAATAAATGCCAAAAAAGTTCGATGTTTTCGGTGTTTTCATTTTCAGCCTCCATTTTTGCCAATGGTATTTGCTTCCGCAGCAAGGGATGATAAACACTGGCTGTTAATGTATCGTCTCCTTTTTTGCATCATAGGAAACAAATTCTTTACTTAGAAAGTGATCCCCATTTTGTCCATGTGTAATGCCATTGTCATTTTTGCCATGCTTGACTATAAGACATGAAGACGGTACTGGTGTGATGTCCAGGTTTTTCCTTTTGTCATTGATCTTGTACACATACAGGGGATCTTTTTTATCTGCATATTCCTTTAAAGATAGAATCGCCTCAAAGTTGTGTCCAAAAGGCTCTCTATCCTTCTTTAGATTCTGTCTAATGTTGGATACACGTTTCTTATCCATTACAGCACTGGCTCTTTCCACAGTGTTCCAGTCCATTTGCTGTTGAAATGTGGACATGACAAACACCGACTGTAGCTTGGAAGGTTTGATGTTTGGTTGATTCTGTGTCATTTGGCCGATGTCAATGACGGGGCATACGTGGTTACCAATTTGGTAAACAGTCAATGATTCCTTACCATAACAAAGACTCCTACGTGCACTCCATGAAGAAATGCTGAACGGTTGGGGGAATCATGAAGAATCGTTCATCACTTTGGAAGTCTACGATGGATAAAACCCGGGATGAAAAATGAGGGGTCACGAAAACGCACAATGTCTGTTGAAGCGTGGACCTTCCCAGAAGCCACCATCTGGATGGATGGGAGTGAACCATCCCAGTCTGAGGGCTCCTCTTTCCAACTGCGCCAGATTCTTAGGCATGTCTAAACAAGATCCAATGGCTGAGGTAATGCTTGGAGCGAGCAGGGTGAAAAGGAAAACAAATATGTGTGAAAAGGGGAGCCACCAACCAGGCCGATCAAGGAACCCTGTCACAGACAGAGTATCGAGTATTGTTAAGAAAATCTCTCCCAGATCGACCAAATTGATAGCAGAAGTACCCCAAAAGTGAAAAAAAACCAAAACAAAAAGAACAACACATTTCAGCCAAGATATATTGAATAGAAACTCTGCAAGAGTTTAATTTTTGGGAAAAAGTCGACCTCGGTGCCATGGAGCAACATTAGACCTAAAGGAGCCAGAAGGATGCAAGGACTTTTTAACAGCTTTCAGCACTTTGACATCTTTCTTGTCTCCCACCAACTTCAACAAGATACTCTGGAACGCCAGATTGCCAAGGAGGGGACAACACTTGCAGAGAATAGTACTAATAGTACCAGGCTAAGTCAACAAAACAAGGTGTTTCCAATCCTGCGAGTGCTTTGTAAGGATCAAACACTGGGCGCGGCTTTGAAAGCTCTTGTTGCAGGGAGAGGAGGGCTGCTGCGACAGAGTCGGATGCAGAGTTTCTTTTAAGCTCTAAAACCTGGTTTTGTAGCTCTCGTACAGTCATTTCAGGCTAAATCAAAGGGGCCCTATGAGCCCATGACTGTTTTGTCTGCTTAGTTTTTTCAATTGAGTATGATAAGTTTGATCTTGCCTTCTTTGATTGTTCTTAATTAAAGCGTTGCATCAAATTTATTTTAAAATAGGCTGCATAATATTTCACCTTTGTCACGCACAGCGTGACATTGATAATCTTCTGTCAGCTAGCGATTACATAAGCTTCGCTTTCAGTTTTGCTTTGAAGGTCACATGCAAACTTAAGATGATTCTGTTGATTTTCTATGGGGCAGAAACAACATACACCTGATTTAAGATAAAATATAAACAGAATATTTTCCTAATCAATTTTCAAATTATCATCATATAGCCATCAAAAGAAAAACATAAGCGCCTAAAGTACAGTGGTCTGTTATCGGTCTCAAAATCGGCTGCATAATATTTCACCTTTGTCGCGCACAGCGTGACACTGATAATCTTCTGTCAGCTAGCGATTACATAAACTTCGCTTTCAATTTTGCTTTGACGGTCGTATGGAAACTTAAGATGATTCTGTTGATTTTCTATGGGGCAGACACAACATACACCTGATTTGAGATAAAATAATATATAGATTTAGCCAGGCCTAATAAGTAGCCACGCTATTTCTAAGCTTATAGAGTGGCAAAATAAATAAATTAGTTTTTAATCGCTCATGGTTAAACTTTTAAGTATAAAATATCTTACATGTAAAAACCTCTCATGGTTTTGTTGACGAAAGCGATGATGTCAACATATTTCATAAATGAAGTATAAACAGATTCTCATGCACAACAAAAAAAGACTTATGCTTAGTGCATACATTTACGTTTGTTACCTCATGTTTGGAGAAGGCTTGTAAATTCTGCAGGGCTAAAATGTCAAACCAGCACAATAATATCGGATGTGAACACGCCACTCGTTGTAAGCTTAGTCCAACACCACCAACATGTAAGTTCTTACAGTTCTTACATCTCTTCTCTCCTTTCTGTGTAGCTGTTAGGTCTGTTATAAGCAGTCTTTTGTCCACCACTTAGTGAACTTCACCGGCTCTGAGCTAACTTTTATTCCAGCTCAATGTCAGCTCAATTAACTTTTCAGCCAAGGTCAGCCGCAGTGCTTCAACTGTTGGTGTTTTCCGATGTATATCATATTCAAGTCGGCAATTATTTCGGATCATCCCGATAAGCGGTTGTCCTAAATCATTTGGCATGAGGTTTCCATAAAGTTGATGAGTAAATATAGTGAGAAATATTCACAAAGCACTGTTTTCCAGCATGCTCTCTTCACGTCTTTCATTCAGGTTGGAAGGTGAACAACGTACCAACTATTTTAGCGCCTTTTCATACAATCGATTCGTTTAAGTTGCAATGTAATGTCCAGATCATAAGAAAACAGGAGAAAAAAGTGACACAGTGTTAACAAATTTCTACGACAAATAAGTTCACTCTCGACAGACCAAAAAATGTTTTTGTGTTACTTTTTGCCAGAGAAGGACTCGAAATCAAGGACAAAGACAAACTCGTCCCCAGCCCTAATCCGTGCGTACGGACGTGACATCCAAATTTCTCGGCTGGATAGGTTTACCAATTTCTATAGCAATGGATGCTCCGCCCACCGGCACCAAAGATGATTCTGTTGATTTTCTATGGGGCAGAAACAACATACACCTGATTTGAGATAAAATATAAACAGATTATTTTCATAATCAATTTTCAAATTATCATCATATACCTATCAAAAGAAACACATAAGTGCCTAAAGTACAGTTGATTCTTGATTTCAACTTTAAGGCCTTTGAAGAATAGGAGAATTTATTGATGTTAGGGTGTCGTTCTGTTTGTATGTCAACAAGGTCAAGCATGTCCATGGCAATTAAAATACAGTTTCTAAAATTCGTTGGTTTCCATGTTAATCCACCTTTTTTGTCTTTCTTTGTTAAGGTGCAGTTCCAATCACTGCCTATAATTAGCATCGTCACCTCTGATTGATCAATCAAACAATTATTTAGTTCTTGGATAAATAGCAATAAAATACAGACACCTCTGCTTTGGCGATTACCATGTGAAAAAATAATGTTCCCTCCCCACTCTTTTTTCCATATGGTTTCATCAGTTGTTTCTGAAAAGGTTTCCTGGAGAAATTAAAAAGAAGCCTTTTGATCTTTTAGATATGAAAATACGCTCCTCCTCTTTACCTGATCCCTAATGCCACGCACATTTAGTGATACTATTATACATTGTTGATTTCTTGAATTATTCATGGTAACTACCTGTACAGAAATCAAAGCTTGAAAAACAACTACACTTAACACCTAAGTTTTTGCATAAAAATAATAAAGCTCAGAAACAAACAAGATCGAAAATAATAATGGTATAGGAAAAAAAACTAAATTTAAGTTAAGAGTGTCCCTCTGTCCCTTTTCAATAACAAATCCCTCTCCTAAACTAGCATGTTTTCACAGATCTTAAAAACTTTATAAGTTATCTAAATCTTCCAAACAATAGATCCCTACTGGTGATCCGCCCGGCGACATTTTAACATAACTTTTCCATCTAGTGTCCAAACGCTTTGAATCGATTCATCTTTTCTCATGTTGTTCGCTTTCTTGATGATGCTCCATTGGTAAGCAGTGAGATTCTCATTTATAAATATACGGGGCTCGCAATTGACAGCGGTGGCGTAGCTTCTGGAAGGGAAAACATCAGAAGCATTGACACATTTTAACATTATTCACCTGTTATAAAGTTTGGACTTAACTTTATGGCTCACAAATTTTACAATGATAGGCTTATTCCGGGTATTGAGTTGTGGGAAATTTCGATGTCCTCCAGCTCAATTGGTACGTTTAAGGTTTCTCAAAGATTTATAACCACATCTTCCGAAGATGTGTAGGCATCTTCTGGGATGCCGTGGATTTCTAGTGAATTTTTTTGGGTATACTGTTCCAAATTATCCACCTCTTCGTTTAAGCGCTCCGTCTCTTCACTTTCCTTGTTCAATTTCTTCTTCGTAGACGCGAGTTCTTCTCTAAGCGCATGATTTTCGTTCGTTGTGGTTTTCCTTAGTTGTTGAGCTTGAAACGCTGACTTCAGCTGCACAAGTTCTTCTTTGAATATTTTGTTTTCCTTTAAAATACTCACTGCTGATGTTTATATTTCTGCTGGCATCTCCTTTATTTCGGCCAAACTTGGCTGGGGAGGTGGATTTCGGTTCCTTCGACTGTTTCCTTGCCCCTGCTCGCGGCCATGTTGGGTCTTTTGGCGTTGTTAAGGTCTCCCTCTTCAAGCGAACCTCTGTCACCGTGTTTGTTTTTATGTGCTTTATACTTCTAAAACATTCATCATTTCATATAAGATAACTTTTTATCACAGTTGGAAGAATTTGGACATGGATTATTATCCCTCTTCACACAAGACGTCCGCCTCGGGCAGCCTCAGGCAGCCTCGGGCATGCTCTCGTCTGAAACTTCAAATTTGCCTGTCTCAAGCTGGAGATCATCGTTGTTGCCGTGTGCGCACATGCTTACGCTGATGGGTTGTCATCATCATCATCCAATCACCACACAGGACTGCCTCGTCTCCAGGCACCGGTCAGTTTTCAGTTGACACGGTAAGGTGGGAAAACGAGGCGCAAGGGAAGTGTACTGCGCATGGCCAGAGAGCGACGCCTGGGGACGAGGCTGACACCAAGACTCGTTCACCTTAGTACTAGGTGGCCATTTGTTGAAGGCACAAGTGTAATAATTGGTCACAATTGTAATAAAGTCACAAGTGTAATAAGATTTGGTCACAAATGTAATAAAGTCACAAGTGTAATAAGATTTGGTCACAAATGTAATAAAGTCACAAGTGTAATAGGATTTGGTCACAAATTTAATAAATGTGTGTTTCTATAGGTAAAAACATAATCATCAGTTACATTTCATCCGTTTTCTATTTTATACATCGAACGGGCCGGGTCAAGCCCTTCTAAGAGCACTGAAATGACAACCATAAGGTAATATATTGAATTCATATTTTTCACTTCTCTATTTTCCAATCTCCCATAATAGACTATGTTGCCCTCCCTCCCTCCCCCCCCCACCCAACCATATTTTGTAAAAACTATTGTTTTGGGAATATAAAGTCCCCTCAAGAGCATTAATTTGAAAACAATAGTTTCTGCAAAATCTATGGGGGAGTGAAGTGGAGTTGGAAAATAGAGAATAGCCAGAAATGTCATTAATCAATATGACGTCTTCTTGACGTCAAAATTTGTAAAGCATTTTATATAAATTGCTTTTAAAAAGTGTAAGTGAAAAGAAAGCAATCAGCAACATTGCACAATACATGACATTCCATTCTAGCCATCCTTTAACTATTCTTATATAATGATCAGAAATTGTATTAAACTTACAAAGTACAACAATTACAAACAAAGCACTATTTGTCTAAAAAAATAATCATGCAGAGGGTTTCATCTGAAAAGAATCCTGCACAAGCCATAGGCGAAAAACAAATACGTGCAAGCTGAAAATCGCCCACCTATCCCCCAACCCCTCCCATCACTTTTTAACGGTCCATCCCTTTGAGGGAAAATCTCTATAAAATGTCTTTGTTTTTACAATTTGAAAAACAGGAACATTTTGAGGCTCAAATGTTTTAATAACATCCATCCTCTGCCGAAAGTAGGACGTTCTTATAATAAGAAAGAAGTGTATTTGCGAAAGGAAGCCAACAGTATGCCAATTTTAAAGGCGCCACAGCGAAACCGATTTTAATTGGTTTCGCTCTGCGTGCAGTCTCTGGTCCGTCAGCGACAAACATTTAGTAACACGTGGGTTTCAATCGAAAACGTAAAATACGTTGTTGATCCAACCCTGCAGAATGAAGAGTGTAAAGTTCTTGGCTCTTTTAGTTGATGTATTTGTAATACACAGTTGCATTGGCGATAATGGAGGGCGAGGAAAGAGAAATCCTTCTGCGATTGCGGATGACATTTATAAAGCCTTTATAAAAATTGTCGAAGGAGAGTCTCAGCCACCCGTAAAAGAACGAACTAAAGCTCAGAGATCTGCAAATGTACGGTATTGGAGAGCTGGCGGACAAATAACACTAAAGGAAGAAAACGGAAAGAAGGTACTTTATTTTCAACGGCGTCGGTTGCTTAGAAATTCAGAAATAAGTAAACTTGTCGCAGACGAATTTGATCGCACAAAAGGATCAGGTGCAGCAAAGCTAGTGAATTCATTGAGGGAGAACTATGTCGGGCTAAGTCGTGTAAGAGTTCAAAACATACTGAATTCTGACAAAGACCACTTTCGCAGAAATGCAAAGTTTTTAAATAAGGCGACGGTAAAACCAATTCGTGCTAGAGACGTTCAAGTAAGGCATCAAATAGATTTGATGGACGTGGGGAAGAAAGGAGCTGTGAAGATGAATGGGAAGTCATATCGATACGTGCTGTCCGTGATGGATGTATTTAGTCGCTTCGTTTGGCTTCGCGCTCTCACTAGCAAATGCAGCAAGGAAGTCGCAAAGGAACTAAAGAGTATTTATATGGAGTATGGACCTCCGCGGGTAATTCAGAGTGACCAAGGGGCGAGTTTAAAAGCGCAGTGAAGACACTCTGTCGTCGTATGGACATCACAACAATTTGTAGTCGCCCTTATCATCCGAAGCCACAGATCTTTACGGGCAAAGATGGAATATGACCTCATCAAAATGGGAGGAAAAGGTGTTAACTGGGTAAAGAGCCTTCCTACCTACCAGCGGATTCTGAACAATGACCCGAAGGAGGTTTTAAGATACAAAACGCCATTTGAAGTTTACTTTGCCCGAAAGTGGAATTCTTTAAAACCAAGCGAGGTAGATGACGAGGTAGTGGCTAATAATGGCAAAATTAATCCCACTGTAGCTGATCGAAGGCGGCGCTCTAAGCATGTCTCTCAAGTCAGACAGGACGCCCACAAGGCCACAGACCGGTGCGACAAGAGGATGCAGAGGGCTAAGTTACGATCAAACCCTCCTGCCAAATATGGTGTTGGAGAAAAGGTTTTAGTACGCCTATCAGGAAAAGCGAAGAAAAAGCGACATATCATTGAGGCCCGAATAGAAAAGAGAAACCTCAAACTCCAAACATACAAAGTGTCGTACATTTCCCCGGTCACAGGAAAAAAGGAAAATAAGTGGCTACCTGTGGATGACGTCACAAGTCTGACCCTCCAGGAGGAAAAACAAAAACAAAAGGCCGCAAAGTTATCAAGAAGGACAAAAGTCCTGCACCATACAAGGTTTAACATAGTAATGACAAGAGACGACTACACTAAGGTAATTGAACATCAGGGTTTTCAAGTTATATATAATCCTCCTGGAGATGGCAACTGCCAATTTGCCGCTCTAGCACACCAATTAAATGCGTTGGGTATTTTCAGATCCCCTGAAACAATGCGAGAAGAAATAGTGACATATTTACAAAATCACCCAGTTGATCACGAAGGCTTTCCCCTTTCAGAACAATTAGTAGACACTGAGTTTGCATCCTGGGAAGAATACCTGCAATATATGAAAAGAAAGAGCACATTTGGTGATCAATTAACGTTGTTTGCAGCAGCAAATTTATACAACATCAACATTCAGATTACATCTACACTTGGGGCTGGGGCACAACATGTATTCCATCCCTCATTGAGCATTCCCTTAGCCACCGTTTATCTTGGCCATTTCGCCGAAAATCATGGAGAACATTATGTGAGTCTGATGCCAGAGTTCAATAACAATATGGGTATCTCAGATGCCGATGACGACCGTACTGATGTGGACGAAGGTGACGCTAACAATGACACAGGTTATGTCGAAGATGATGTTAGTGATGTTAAAAATGAGGACGATAACGTTAACAGTGAGGCAAGTGACATCGACGATGACGTAGGCGACATTTACTGTGGCACAGGTCACGTTGACAGTGACGTAAACGATGAAGCAGGTGAAATTGAGGAGGACGCATGCGACGAAGTATCCTCCAGCAGTACTCATCAGCTCTTAAACAACGATGTGCTTGAGCTGGTAATCACTATTACTTTGTCAGCCTTTCCTTTCATGAGAACCAGTTTAAAATGTGTCAACAAGTTATTTAAATCGACCGTGGACAAAGTGCCTTGCCCCAGGGTTTATATACCCGAGTTTCCCAAGGAGCAAGCAGTTATCAGCATGCGGAAAATCATGATGTTAAAAGGAAAAGGTAGTTGCGCTGTTGCTCAACTTCGAGAGGCAATAAAGTCCCCTAGATGGCACCAAGCCTGGATAAGACTAGAGCTGTTAGAGTATGGTTGGTTTGCCATAGCTGGGATTTTTTGGAAAAATGACAAAAAAGCGTAGACTACCATGTTTAGTTTACGGAGAAGTGTTTTGATTTGTGTTTATCGTTAAGATATCAATAGCCATAAAATGAATACCAATAAACTGACAAGATTTGCTATCACATTGACAAAGTTAGTATAGTCGCACTGTTTTGTTACTTGAATTGTGTTGTTGAAGTTGAGTTTCAAGTTTAAATGACTGTATACGGCTAAATAGACGTCTTAGACTCCCTTGAGTTTGTCAAATGCTGATGAGATTATTGTCAGGCCTAAGTTTTGTTCTTTATGCTATGAATATGTTACTAGTTGAAAGCAGTACCTGATTTGACGTGTTTAATTGTTATAATAAATTGTTATGTCCATCAAGAGAAGGTCTTCAATAAATATTGTGTTCATGTAACATGTGTAAAGCGATGGCGACTGACGACATAAGTTTGAATGACAAGTGTCAGTCTCTTTTGTGTCTACGTGTGAACCATTGTTACATTTGTGACCAAATCTTATTACACTTGTGACTTTATTACATTTGTGACCAAATCTTATTACACTTGTGACTTTATTACATTTGTGACCAAATCTTATTACACTTGTGACTTTATTCCAATTGTGACCAATTATTACACTTGTGCCTTCAACACCATTGACTAATGGGCATTTTTCACATTTCCTAATAGCACTTTTCGCTACATATGGATTTTACATACAGGGGCTTCAAGGATGCCTCCTCGAGTTTTGTCCTGTGGGCCAAAACCCAGCGGTCGTTACATACCTAAATGATATTGCAGAAATACTCACTGTTATTTTGCTCTTCTTCTGAATCTTCTTCCAAATCTAATTGAAGACATGAAAATTACGAAACTTGTTAACATAATCCAAAAAGGAAAGTTAATGAGATCCGTACAGTTAAAGTGACCCATGTTTTAAGCCCTGTTCACTTTCTTTTTTGTTTCACTCAAAGTAAGGCAGGTAGCCAGTCAGTTAGTTAGTTTGTTATAACTGTAAAGAAATGTTTGAAATTGCAGAAACGTTCGTGCTTACTTTCGATTTTTGTTTTTGTAGTACAATTGTGCTTTGCACCGTGTATGAGGTATGTATTGACTCCAAGTTTTGATTGGTTCACGGGATTGTGTGCATACCGTAATGATTCAATTTAGCGCCCGTGGCGCTCAGGGCACTTGTTTGCTTTTGACACCTCAAGGGAGGGCGCTTATTAGAGACAGGGAGCTTATTCGTTACAGGGCACTTATTAATTTAATTAACTTAATTTTTTGAGAATCAACCAAAATAAAACTTTTATAAATATTAAAATAACTAAGAATAACAAACTGTGACAGTAACAAATTGTTGAAAGTTCAGTTACTTTTAAAAGAATTTTTCATTTCAGCAGTAAATATAAGGCAGGTACAAAACTCGGACCGGATCAACTCGGACCAGTCCGGGTCGGATCAGGTCGGATCAACTCCGATCGACTCGGATCGACAACTACATGAATTTTTTTTTTACCCGAATTGTAGGTTTGACTTCTCTCTGAAATAGGCCATATACAGTAAGCTTTGCAGCGTTTGGAACTCTGTAACTCGACAAAACAGGATGCATTTCGTGATAACGCCACGCCGAAGATACGCCAAGTTTTTTGATAGGTCTACGCCAAGGCCCTTTATCATACATATCTAAAATAAGTCATCTGTACGCCAGTTAAAAGGTGCCGACTACGATTGTACGCCGTTAAAACGCGCCGAATACGATCGTACGCCAGTACGCCGCCAACTTTCGAAATCCACGCCGAAGATCTTCGGCGTAACCTACCTAACCGAAGTTCTCACCCGTCATTTTGTTTACTAGTGCCAGTTCCTTTCGAAACTAGTGCCAGTTCGTTTTGTTCCCTGCTGCGGGCGAGGAAGATAAAATCCTCGATAACAATTCCCAAACAAAAAATAGAGTCTGTCATTCAGAATGTTTTTTGTTTGTTTGTTTTTACAGTAGGCGATGTTACACGTTTATAGAACTCCTGGTTGCGAAAATAGTATGAAATTTATCTTCGAGTGTTCGCGCTCACTATTTTCACATTTCCGTGCAACCCACAGGCAGCCCAAGCTCTCTATCAGATTACCTTCGGACGTGACTCTTGCTTATAAGCGGTGTTGCGTTACAGAGATTCGATTTGTAAGGGTTCGGTATGGGAACGCAACGTTTTTACTTTAAAAGTAAAAAAATCGCATATTTTGTGAATAAAATTGACTTACCCTGATTTTGTGTTTCATTCTTTGTTGTTTGCCAGCTTCTCAGGTCGTTCTAACGCGATTTCGGCGAGTTATCGTTATAACGATAATAGAGAGCTTTAGCATATCTTGCAAATAGAAATGAGCCAAAATAAACCACATTAGCGAAACGTGTGGGAAATTATACAGCTTGAGGTGTCACACTTTACAAACAGGAAACTGTGCAGTCCTAAATATAAACCTCTAGACATTTGCTTGACCTGGCACGAGTAAAACAAAATGGCGGGTGAAGACGGTAAACGATCAAAAATCAAAATGGCGCGTAAATGGCCCATTTCCGAGAGGAATTAAACCAACAATTAGATAAAAATTTAATATATTTCTCAATTTGTTTATTTTTTGTCGATCCGAGTCGATCCGAGTTGATCCGACCTGATCCGACCCGGACTGGTCCGAGTTGATCTGGTCCGATCCGGTCCGAGTTGATCCGGTCCGAGTTTTGTACCTGCCTGTAAATATATACATGTACAGTATGATGAATATTCATGAGTTTATCCACGGTACTTAACAATAACAAAAACTGTAAGAATGGGGGCGCTTATTGAAGTAGGGGCGCTTATTTTCAAAAACACATTCTATGGGGGTGCTTATTCGGAAGGGGGCACTTATTGGAAGGACGGCGCTAAATCAAATCATGACTGTATGTGTGATTTGTTAGAGTGATCACTTTGCATTTGGTTTGACCGTAACAGGCACACTCTTTTACAACCTCTTCTGCAATGTAGGCAAATTTTCAAAGCTTTAACTTCGGCAATTTCTAAAACAAAAGATAGATAATATTGTGACAATACCACCCAATATTATTAATCAAAATATTCACAGATAAAAAAAAATAATCACAACTCTTAAATAGCAACAGCTAATTTTGGTGAGAAAGAACAGTTAAAGGAAGGCATAAGTAACTGAAGAAACTACAAGAGACTGATTGCAGTGCGATCAAGTGTGGTCAAGTTTTGTAACTGTTTTGATCCGCTGATTAAAACAAATGATTAGCCAGTAAGTAAAGAATCTCTTCTGTGGCACGTTATTCACAAAACAGACTGAGCCCTTGGTTTAGTTATGAAGTCTGACTTGAGGGAAACAGCAATTTTTCACTCTTGTTTTCAATGTACCGTTGTTCCCTTAAGAATAAACAAACAATAAGCAAATTTAGTGGCACTTCCAGACATAAGCTAAATGTTAAGAAATATTTTTTAAGTGTGTCTCCACCAACATTCTGATAGATAGGGTCTTTGAAAGCATTTTTGAAAACGGGAATTGCAAAGCATTAGTAATTGCTAGAGATTTTCTACGAAAACCCTTGCTGTTGACTCTGTTGCACCAAGATTAACCGCAAATCAGGAGCCAGGCCGAAAGCGCAAGATCCATGCATCCCTATGTTACGAGACAATTTTCTATTCAGAAAATGATGTACTATCCTCACATCGTAAACATGGGCGCATACAAGGAAATTGCGTGGGCTCTCGTGTGGGTGTTGCTGCAAGTTGAGAATGAAAAAAAAGTCAGCGTTTCTGTGAACCACAAATTTGTCATGGATGATTTTTCTTTCTCAGTTCGTGAGCAGGCGGTATTCTACCAATTTTGCAATCGAATTGGTTGCAGGAGTGGGAGATATTCGTCAGGTCGGGAGAATACCACGAAATAACAATTCTTGCACTGTAGCTCCTAAGCTCTTATACTTGTGCTGCTTTGACTGGTTGCGCTTCTTCTCTCCTTCATTCGTTTGTTGATGGGATGGTTTTTTGCTCTTCGTAGCGACATATTGATCATAGATTTTTTGTGACATGAAAGAAAATCAAGATAGCGGTTGGTGTGAGTTGCATTTCTTTGGCATGTCTAGTGTGATGGTGTCTAGAAAAGGAAAACATGTCTATTGACAACTTGTCTGTTGCTAACACCGTAAAGCTTTCAGATTTTGTCCTCAACCACAGTTATTTCAAGTATGATGGCGACCACTACAAACAAATCTTTGGATGTACCATGGGCTCCCTTGAAGAAACGGCGATATCCACTTTTCCCGCACATCCCCCCCAAGTGGTAGTTTTATTATGTTCATGATAGCCATTCATGTCTAGTTGACGAGTTTCACAAAAATATAAACTCAGTTAACCCAAACATTCAGTTCACACTGGGACTAGAAAGCTCAAATGGGCAAGGCTTGCCTTTTCTAGACACCACCACAAGTAAACGCATCACAGAAATTTAAGTAGATGTTTACAAAAAACCAACTTACACCGACCGCTGTCTTGATTTTCTTTCTAGTCACCCTTTGTGCCACAAAAGATCCGTGGTCAATACGTTGCTACCAAGAGCAAAAACAGTCCTATCAACAAACCGCAACAAGTCAAAGCGGTATTACGCTAAAACAACTGTCCTAACTTCTATCAACAACTGCGAAAGGGCGTTAACCAGAAAACCTGCCGAGATCAATTTCAACGGATTTGTAGTGCTTCCACATGTGCAGGGCATTTTGGAAAGAATTGATCGCGTTTTGAAACAACACGTTGGAGTTACAATTTTTTTTTAAAAAAAGTGGCTGTAATCTCCAGTAATCTAAAGTTGTGTCTGATTGCTGTGAATTGTTAAAAAAGAAATCCAACATTCACCTGCACAAAACGTTTCTTTTTGTCACTAAACAAAAAATAAGTCCTTTACACATTGTGTGCCCAAAACGTTCAAGGCTTCGACAAAATAAATTGTCGGCATTTTCTTCAGCGAAATATAAATTTTTTTTACCCTAAAACCTTTTTGGGACTATGGATAATCCCTTATCCAGGGTGTTCAGAGAGAATAATGAAGCAACGGATGATCTTTAAGTAAGGAACACAAAAAGCAAACAAAGGAATATACCTTGCTCCTGTTGTTCTGTCATCCTTTTTATTTCTAAAAAAGTGTATGAAATAAACATATGAAGTAGTTGAATAAAATATTGACAGGGTTGTACTGAACAATTAACTGAATCATTATCTATAATATACCAGCCTTTACCCTTCAGAAGGCAATCTACAATAATTCTGAGGGTACGGTATTTGAAACAACGAAGAAATTGTGTAAATTATGCAGAAAAGTATAATTATTTGTTGCCCCCGCAGGGCTTCCGCAGTGCAGTTTTGTGTACTCTGGTCAAACAGAGAGACCACTAAGACTTGAATTGAGGAGCACAGAAAAGCAGTGTCAAATTTCCACCACAATTTTAAAGTTGCTGCCCACGTCAATCAATTAAGTCACAACATGGATTTTGAAAACGTTAAGGTTGTTCTTGGACTTGAGGCCAATTGTCACGAATGACTTTTCCTATAAGCATGGCACTTGCCTGAAGATCCAAATACTGGAAACGATCACATCAAAATCCCAGAAGCATACCTTGCGCTGTCTTTCTTTTTAAATGGCATGTAACAACGAATTCGCTTTCATTACTTATGAATGCTTTAAGTGCTACTATGATCTTATTCACCCCTATGTTAGGAGGCTCAAGGGACAACCAGAAAATAGGTCATTTTCTGGACCTCTTTTCTCAGCTGGCGGATAAAATCAAAACATGGCAGTTACATCAATGTAAAGCCTTAACCTTCCCCTACACGAATATGCGACAGTGGTCGAGTAAATCGTGAGTGAACTCCGTTTGTATTCTAAGTGCGTATTTAAAGCTCAGATTTGGCTTAAGCTTAAACACAACAACAAAATAGCATTTTCAGGATATACGTTTTGTGTACAAATGTGATTTGAAACGAGATTCAACGAAATTAAGACGGCCAGTACGATATGAAATTTGACAGTTCTGAATATTTAATGAGCCAATGATCACTCTCCTCCCAATAAAATGAAACGGCGAACTAAAAATTGAAAACACTACTGAATATGGCTTTTTATTTCTATTCCCTAATGTTTCAGTTTACTTTTCTTTAGTTTTCTTGATGTAAGACCTGTATTGGTCCAAGGTATTCAAATTTTAAACAATTAGCGATTTGGTGTTGTTTTAGATAATTTCTCAAAATTAGGAAAAATTATTCCCTCGACATTTACAGGAAAGGGATCATAGACAATATTTTTTACACAATCGTGTAGGTTAAGACTTTACATTGATGTAACTGCCATGTTTTGATTTTATCCGCCAGCTGAGAAAAGAGGTCCACAAAATGACCAATTTTGTCCCTCAAGCCTCCTAACGTAGGGGTGAGTAATATCATAGAATGCCTATAGATTAACTTCGAATTGCTTGAAACTCCTACAGCTCATAAAATAGAAGTAGATCTTTCTTGCTATGAAAAGATTATGGCGGTACAGTTTGTCCTTGCTTTGCAAAAAGGTAAACAATCGTCTTGATTTTCATTTGCGCGCGAGCAAAATTCGGTCAAAATTAGTTTTAGCTCTAGCGGAAAAAACCTTAAGCCAAGAACCAAAAAGATTGTGGTTTTGTTACTTTGGCATGAAGACCTTTCACCTCACAAAAAAAATCAGGCGATTTGATTTTTCGATCTGGAACCGACTGGTCGAAAATTAGAGAGACTCCGTCTTAAGTTTAAAAAAGATTGTCAGCATTTTCCCCACCGAAATATAAATATTCTTTACCCAAAAACTTTTTTGAGGCTATTGTTAATCCCTTATCCAGGGTATTCAGAGAGAATAATGAAGCGACAGATGATCTTTACCTGTGGTCTATAAGCCACTCTAACTGACAAGTAAGGAACACAAAAAGCAAACAAAGGAATATACCTTGCTCATGTTCTGCCATCTTCTTTTTCATCTCTAAAAAAGTGTATGAAATATACATATGAAGTAGTTGAATAAAATATCAACAAGGTCAAATGTACTGAACAATTAACCAACTGAATCATTATCTATGATATATCAGCCTTTATTCTTCAGAAGGCAATCTACAATGGTTTTGACACATATGAGATATAGTAGATGAAGTGGGTACGGTAATTGAAACAACGAAGAAATTGTGAAAATTTATGCAGAAAAAATAGAAATAGAGAAGGAAATAGGATAAATAGGAGGAATTGAAGTTTGCGCATATATATAAAGGATGTACTTATAGTGAGAATATGCGATTTGTATACCAGAAAAAATTTTGATTTGCGCGAACAGGGCTGCACGGTATCTCTGGGTAATGATGACGTTTCCTTATTGCACGCCTGCAAGTGTGTCAAGGTAATGATGTAAAAGCAGAAAGTGTCCGAAGGAGATATGGGTATTGTGATGTCACAATAATAGGGGGTTACCTGTGTGTGAACTTTATATGTTTTCTGAAAGATTTCAACAGCTTCAATTTGGAACAGCTCCACGCAAGGTGATTTTTGACAGGAAAATCCCATTGCATAGCTTTCAAACTAAGCAGCATGTAAGAGGAAGGCCCAACAAATCTTCTCGTATCATTCAATCGAAAATTCATCCAATCGATCTAGAGCTAGCTCTCGAACAAAAATGGATAAGCAAATTTTTAAGCCGTCCGAACACATAGAGATAAGAAGGTTGTGCAGAAGGGAAATCGCTATTCCCCAGCCTTTTTCTGATTTGATACAATTGAACAGTGGTCGCTCAAAATTTTGTTTCACAGATAGGGAGGCAAGGGCAAAACTAGTACTCAATAGTATAGGAAGTGATGTCAATGGTACGACACAACCCAAGGACCCTTACGCAATTACTACAGTGACGCCGAGAGCAATGCGTAATCATTAATTCTCAAGTTGAGTTTGTAAAGCTATTACAATCATTATTAATAATTACTATCATCATTGTTATTACTATTATCGTTATTATTACTATTATAATTTGAGAAATTGCAGAAATGTTCAGTTACCCTCTATTTCCAGTCTTTCCTGGCTGTCTTGCTCTAAAGTTGGTTGTAGACAAAAATAAAACGAAACACATTAGCATATTGTAGAACTGAAAGGCAATGAGACTGGAATATTATAAGTCTGGAATATTATAATTAATATCCTCATCATTATTATAATGTGTTGTTCCATAAAATATCCATACCCTTCCCACAGAAGGTTTTTTGGTTTAACCCCCCCAACCCCTCTGGAATTTCCACTTGAGCCCCATACTTCCCTTTTAAAATTTTGGCTTTTGAGACCCCCCACCCCCTCGGAATTTCCATTGACCTTCCATGGGGTGGGTATGGATATTTTCTGGAACTGCACAATGAGATCTTTGCAGTAAAGTATATTTATATGAAAAAATTCAGAATCATTCACAATTACCTTCTTCCTCTACTTTGTGGTCTTCCAAAACCACTTGTAGTTGAAAAGATAAATAAAATGAAACTTGTTAGCGCATTGTAAAAATTAAAGGCAAAGAGATCTTCGCAGTTAAGAAAACTATTTCTATCGTTATCATTATTAATCATCATCACCATCAGTCCTTAAAGTCTTGCCGCGTTTAACTTATGGTGCCGAGTTCAATCCGTGTGCCTAGAGCAGTCATAAGTCTGCTGGATTACTTGATGGATAGAGTCCTCCTAAGTATGTGAGCGGTTCCAAGGAGGACGGTCTTCTGCAGCTCTGTTATTCTTATTCTTATTATTTATTATTACTATTATTATGCTTCAAATTAATATTTAATGAGTGTCTTTATATCTGATAAAGACATGGCTCAACTTTACGTCCAATTTTCTAGGTCAAAATAACCACAAATCTAAATATTAATGCACAAATGAGTTGATGTGCATCAGACAGTTTTGAAGCCGTTCAATAAATTTGCAGTTCAGTATATTTACATAAGAATTGCAGAACTATTCACTATTGCCAAGAGAGTGTGAAGTAAGAGAGTTAATCTCCCTTATAGGTCTTCCTCCAAAGGTAATCCCTCTTAAGTTATTTTAAGACACGGTACCCAGTTCGCCCACGGACATAAACACGCGTTGCCTGGATGTTCTTTTGTGTTTTGAGAGACGATTAGAAACGCAATGGCAGGAAATGTGGTGCAAAAGTGGCTTGTATTCCCATAAAATGATCAGAAGGCACAGATTTCTTTGAACAACAAACTCTCTCAATGGGTCTTCTAAATTCATTTCAAGTTTAATAAGGCAAATGTTTGGTTGAAAAAACAGCTTTTTATTTCACTTATTATAGTTAAAGAGTTGATAGTTTGATGATTATTCCAGCTGGAGCAGTTTTCTTGCTGCGAAACAAAACTTAGTCTAACATAATTGGAACTAATAAACTCACACTTAATCCCGACATATTTAAGGTTAAGCTCGGTCAGTGATACCACTTCTTCTTATAGTTTTGTTTGGAACTCTTATCCTACTGTAGCCTCTAGATCATTTTATGGGAATTTTGTATTAAAGATTGTTGACAAAATGAATACAAGCCACTTTCACACTACATTTCCTGCCATTGGGTTCTGATCGTCTCTCAAAAACACACGAGAACACTGAGGCAACGCGTGTTTACGTCCGCAGGTGAACTGGGTACCATAATTAGAAACGACCTAAGAGGGAATTACCTTTGGAATAAGCGCTATATGCGGGATTAACTCTCTTACTCTACCCTTTCTTGCTGTTACCTTCTGCTTCTTCTTCTTATTTTCTAGCTCCTTCATGGCTTCCAAAGCTACTCATAGAAGGTAACATTCAAAAAGCACACTTGACTGTAGAACTAAGGAGTACACATTCGTCATGCAGGGGCAAAGTGGGTGTTGCAGGTATTTCTGGGGTCGTATGCCCTTTCTTCCCTTTCCTACATGTCATTAATAAATAAAAGCAAAATGTTATTTAGAAGCTTACTGCTTAAAGTTCTTTAATTTCTTCAATGGAATGCATTAATCATGGGTTACCCATTGGGGCAGTCTTGATAAAGATTTTTCCATCGAGGGACCAAAAGCTAACGATCTTACCGTTATTTTGCTTTTCTCTCGCACTCTTCATCATTTCCTTTCGGTACTGAGTCAGGTTCTCGTTTATGAAGATCTTTGGTTGACGGTTGTCTTCAGCAATAAATGAGACACCAGCAGTAATGAGGACAAGACAACCTGAAAATAGCGAACTCCAAACGGTTTAATAACAATAACAACACGAGCGCTACAAGATTGCGACCCAGAACATGTGTGCCAGAATGAAGATACATAATATGCATGCGCGGCTAACAACACCCACTGGCGCAACCTCTTCTTCTTCCTTCATCAACAAAGCTGGCGTAACCTTATTCTAACAAACAATGGGTGTCATAAAAAAAACTAAATGTTCCTAACAGTTAATATTATAGGCTTAACACAATGTTTCAGTTTCCACCACACAGATCGAGGGTGAATACAATGTCTGTTTAACGAGTTGAGTAACTCTTAATGATCAGGCTAAACATACTCGTCAAGTATATATATTCCTCGAGGTACACTGGGAGTTTGCACACTGAACCATGCCAGTCTGCTGGTGAACGGTAGGCACATGGTATTGTCTAGGATATCTTGAATGGAGATACCACGCACGACTGAATTCTCGGTTTCGTGAATGAAGGAGCAGATCTGGCAATGGGGTTCATGGCATTCCAGGGCATTACGGCTAGCAAAGTCTGAGGGTAAATTGGCATTGCCGGCAAGATGCTGGAGGCTAACTTGGAATCTACTGACTGTGGTTAAGAAGGAAGTTACATGTGGACTGGCGTAAAACTTGCCTCGGCAAAGTTTGTTCACAGCCTGAACACAAGGCTGGCTATCTGTTAGGAGACAGGCACGGTGTTTGGATTGGATTATGAATGGACTAAAATGCTTTACGGCGGCAGCAATAGACAGTGCCTCCACTTCACAGGGTAACCAAGTAACCTGATGCTTGCGTAATTTGGCACTATAGAAGCCGGCTAATAGCAGTCGGTCCTGGCTAGTGACGTACAAGGTAGCTCGCAGACCGCGTTTGGTCACAGAGCCATCAGTCACAATCCAAAGTTGATCGGAAGCACGTGGGAGAACAATGGCCTTGTGTGAGGTAAGGGCTTCTTGCGCAGCGGTAAACTTTTTGTTGCAGACAGTCGTAGGTTGCAACGGTTAAGTGCCTCAAGAATGCGCGACCAGTTAGAGATGAGCTCTTGTGGAGTATCGCTGCCACAGTAAAGGTCATCGGCGAGTTTTGCAGCACATCCCTCTTTAATGAATTCGCCAAGGACACGGCAAATCAATTCTTCTAGCGCAGTCTCTGAACCCGGCATTCCCATGGCAGATCTGGCGTAGACTCTGAAGCCGCGAAATGGGGTGGCCACGCCACAGTACTTCATGGAAGCCTTTGAAAGTGGTATCTGATAGAAGGCGAGTGTGAGGTCAGACTTAATTATGTACTTCCATGGGGCGATGGTCTGGAGAGTGGAGTCAACATCAGGCATCAGTGATGGCTGTGGTTTGCTGTATCGCCCGATATCTGCAAAAGCAGTGACAAGGCGGAATCCACCCGACGGCTTTTTGACAAGAAAGGATGGATTGAGGTACTCTACGGTGACCCCAACATCCTCTGGACGCTGAAAGACCAGACGTTGTTCCATTTCATCAAACTGTTCTTGCAACTGGACTAGCTTGTCACGGGAATATTGGGGAACACGGCCCTTGCGCTGAGGGGGCTGTACAGGGTCCATGTTGACAGTGGCTCTAGAATCACTTATTGTAGTACATTTGATACAATTTCAAGAAAACAAAGCCACTTATAATTTGTGCTACAGTACTTACCCGCTTATAAGAACCTGCAATTTAAGAACCTGTTAGCCTAAAAATATCAATTTAGACCCCATTTACATAAGAACCTATTTAGCCTAAAATTTGAAACAGGTTCTTATAGAAAGGTTCTTATAGAAATTAACCTAAAAAAAACTTCATGCAAAAAAACATAACTCGAAAGTAGTGAACTTGAACATGTATACACTTCTAAATTTGGTATAAATAATGTTTGAAAACCTTGTAAATTTTCATTACATAAGGGATATATAACATATAACAGGGTTCAATTTGTTTTCGGACTCCCAAATTGTTTTCGGACTCCAAATTTTCTTGTTTATTAAACAAGTAAGGCGTCTTTTTGGCTTAATAAACAAGTTTGACTAGTGAAAGTTGCTTGTTAAACAAAACAGACCCTGTTTTGGCATTAAATTAATATACATGCCACCTTTCTACCATTCACAGGTGTATAATATATTTCTCATTAAATAAGAACCTATTTAAGAACCTGCGTAGCCTAAAATTCCACTAAGCACCATTTACATAAGAACCCGTTTAGGCTAAATTTGAAAAAATGGGTTCTTATAAGCGGGTAAGTACTGTACAAGTAGTCCATGAGCCAGTGAGGGTGGTCGGTACCATTTAAGGGGAATAATGCTCATATTGATTTTTAGAAACCTACAGGCATGTAGAGTTGGAAAATGTGTGATAGCATTGTATCAGTGGTAGCTTTGTTTTTTTATGCCCCATCACATTTGCCAGTGCAAGGTACCTAATTAGCATAATTACTGATTTGACGTTTTTCAGGTTGAAGGAGCATTTATAGGCAAAAACATTGTTGTTAAGAGATCATGTCGGTGCATCCTTTCAACAAATGATTTATTAGTTTTGTTAAGATGACCCTAAATGACATAACGTAACTGGTCACGTGACCTGACTAGATCTAGATGATGATTTTCCCTAGCCATTTATGCGATTATTCTCTACACGTTATTCTCTTAAGATCACTTACATACTAATGATTCTAATAACTTTCATCACTTTCCAGCTCATTTTTGTCCTAATCTTCATCGTCATCTGCACTTTCTTCACTGTCTGAAGTAGATGGCTGGTTGTCGCAGTCTGGCAGTTTGCACATATCTGTGCATTTGAGTCCATTTGCCATATACTCACATTTTGGTAGTGTGCACTTTTTTGGACAGGTGCAGGCCAGTAAATCAAGCACGGTTTCAGGTGCTGGCTGACCCTCTATCCAATCCACTACTTACTGCTCAGCTCCTTCTTCCCTCTCGATCTTCCACCCTCTGCCAAGAGGGCTAGGCACTTGCGGATCTTGCTCCAGACACCTTCTCCATATGCCTGCTTGGTAGTTGGCCCATTGGGTGTGTTTCTCCAAGTAGTTCCTGCATGGTGGAAGTTGGTGGCTTTCGATTTCACCTTTCTTTGCACAGAAAAGGTTATACCGAAGGCCATTGACCTTAACTGATGATCCTTTGGGGGCATATAGGAGGCAAGTAAACACTTCCAGTTCGTTAATGAGTTGTGGGGAAAGGTCCCATTCCTCACCCAACCTACAGAACATACATTGGATGTTCCTGTTGGTGGTCAATAATTTCAAGGCACTTGTCTTCCGTTTGCCAGCAAAGGCGCCAACAGTGTCGCATCCAGTAAAAGAATGCATGCCAATGAGCGCCCCGCACACATCAATGCCAAGAGTGGCAGCAACTTTCCTGATATCGGCAACCTTTGTCCTGGTTCTTGTGCCAGATTTCTGGAACAATGAGGCTCCTATCCTGTCGTGGAAAGCTAAAGCCATAATAAAGACATCTGTGTCCTCTGAGCAGACAACAACACCCTCGTAGCCCTCTTCAGCAGCATGTGCAGCGTGGAGAAGTAATCGCCCATCTGCTTCTTCCTGCTGTCATTGGAGTTCCTGTACCTCAGTGCTGCCATCAGATGTAATTCTGTAGCATTTGTCACTCACGGTGGCATAAAGAACTTTCTGCTGTCACTTCTCTCTGAACCCAGCCTTCATCCATTCACTGACTATGAAACTAATAAGGCTGTTTTTGTTCTTGACTCTAGTCAGAAAACTTCTCCACTGCCTGACGATCTGCGTTCCTGTGATAGCTTGCAACTGATGACCACTCTCTTCACCTCTTAACAATCTCTCGCTGTACTTGATGGAGTTTTCACGATACGTGTCAAATACAACATCTATTCTGTTGCTCTCGGCTCCTTCATTCAAGGCCATGGACAAAACTGTAGTGGCGACATCTCCAAAAGTAGCTTGATCGCCTTTTACTCTTTGGACTAAGCCCATTCCATCAACAACTGAAGCGCAGTTTTGTGGTAGTTTCTCTACTGTGGTCACATTTCTTTGCAGCACTGTGGCTAAGGAGGCTTTGTTGGTCTTTCTGAGTAATCCTTCCGGTGTTGACAGAGCCCAGGGTAATGGACCAAGGTGATGACAGAGGATAATTTATCTTCCATCCGGCGACTGCACGCTTGTGCTATTACTATGATGCGACCAAACAAAGACCTATCTGCTTTCAAAATGATTGCTCTCCCTTTTGATTTAACTTCCTTCTTCTTGTACAGGCTGCTAAATGTCTTCAGTCTGTTAGTTTTCATCGTGTCATGGAATTTCGTGGCTGGTGGGTCTTTCTCTAGCCTCTCTTTCTTGAAAGTTGCATAGCGTTACACACATATATAATACTGGTTCTGGCGCAAATTTATGATATCAAACAAAGCTTAATTTTCAAGAAACTCGGCTCCCATTCTCGCCTCGTTTCTTGAAAATTAAGCTTTGTTTGATATCATAAATTTGCGAACCAGAACCAGTATTATATATGTGTGTGGTGGTATTTGAGTGAAAATAAGCAAGGAAGTAACAAAGAGCGAGCGGATGTGTCACAAAAAAATTATTTTCTTTTGAAGAAATGTATGCACTGTCTATATACAAAGCGACTCCTTTCCTCGCGCGTCCACAATTTCTTGAATTTCTTCGGCAGAAAGCTTTTTGGTAGAAGGCATGTTTTTTTTTGCGAATATACAGTATGCGAAATACAAAAGTGCGCCAGAATTATTTTCCATTTGAACAATTATCTGCACTTGTATATACGGCGAGATGGGAAGAGGTAGAAAAGGAACTATCGATCAAAGCGCGAAAAAACCAAAAATTAGCAAAAACAAAATAAGGGGAGGCAATTATGGAGTAATTCCGCGACCCCGAAACAATAAACAAAATTATCCATTACTTTTATCAGAAGACGTTATTGCAGATATGAAAAAAATGAGACCGCAAGATTTAATGAATATTCTTTTGCCTAATAATGTAAACAGGGACATTAGTTCGCAATTTACAAATAAACGCAGACCTGTCATATCGGCCGAAAATACGGTTAGTGTATCAAATAAATGCCAACTTACCGAGTACATACAAAAACTTCCACCAGAAATTCGTGAAATAATTTATAAAGAGTATATTAAAATAAAACTCAGGGAGCGAAAAGCTCTCGGCTGGGACGAGATAAACGCTGCAATCAAAGAAGCACCTGTTTGCGATCACAATCAACAAATTGTAAAGGTCTTATTTTGTTATAAATGTAGTGATTGCAGGCGAAATGGTCTCTGTAATCTCTGTCAAAGAAATAGAGTTAGACACTATCTCGGCTATCCTGTTTATGACGAAGATGACTATGATGAAGTCTTCATGAAATATTACAATACGTGTTGGTTCGGAGCCGTTGCGTGACATTTTTCTCAGAAAGACCGGAAACCAATATTTTTCTAGTCGAAGCGGGGGTTTCCCTGTTTTAAGGAACAGGTAAGCAAAGGGGTTGTAAGACAGAAAACACAACAAGAGTGTAAAATGAATTAATTTTATTCAAGTAGATTATAAATTTTATAAAACTACAACATGACGTCACGACACAGCTGTGTCGGTCCACAACAATGGAAACAAGATAGAAGCTGCTGATTTGCATAAGTCCCACGCCGTGGGACACACACCAAATAAAAAATTCTAACTTAAAGAAAATTCGGTTACGGTGTAACCCATTTCTGTTGTTATTCTAATTAATGCTTAAAATTCGGTTACGGCGTAACCCATTTCTGTTGTTATTCTAATTTATGCTAAAAATTCGGTTACGGCGTAACCCATTTCTAATGTTTTTGAATCAACAGTTCTTCAGTCAGCGTAAATCTTAGCAACTCTTCGAATAGCGATTTAACCTTTTCACTCCCGTTTGAAGCATTCACGAACGCATCTAACAGCTTCCCAAGATCAGTTCGAAAGGATAAAACCGCGTCTTGTTAATTTTTTTGTTCTAACCAAACGACAAGAACTGTCTATACGCTAGAAGATGAAGCAACTGAATAGATTTTAAGTGTGTTGTACTAATAAAGCAACGGGCTTTCACGCTTCGCCAAGCATGTCAATCAAAACACGTGAAACTTGTCTCGAGAACGTTCTGTACACGTGTCAATAACACGAGTCAAAACACGTGAAACTTGTCTCGAGAACGTTCTGTACACGAGTCAAAACACGTGCCATAACACGAGACAGGAAAAACTAAATGCATGACGGCGGGCGAGAAACCGCTTCTTCCAAACACTGAACAACTTCGCGTGTTATATCTCTAACTTCTCTAAGACATGCCGGTGTGAAATATTCATTCACAAGAAAAGAAATGAAATGTGTTAGTACGATCATGATTTGAAATATAATTAAAAATCTTCTTTTTTCAAATATTAATTAAAGCACCAGTCAAGCCGTCACACAACGTCACGCGTGAAGATAACAGAAATCATTCTTTAATAAAGTGAAAGAGTGTGCGCTTTGACTGATATCTTATTTCGAAACGTCGACCGCGCTGCCCAGAAACTTTTTTTGAAGCCTAATTCTTTCTTCGTGCATGGCCTCTTGTCGTATTTTTTCTATGTCAGGGCTGCTTTGTTTATTTTTTTCCTTGGGAAGTGTTCCTTTCCGAAGAATCTCCTTCTGAATTAGATAGCTCTGTTTTTCATCAAGAATGATTTGTAACTCAGAATCGCTGATTTTACCGTCAATGAGTGATTTTGACAGTATGCGGTTGACAGTATCGCATTTTGACATAGCCAGTGTCATGATTTTGCAGTGTTTGATAAGTTTGGGATCTAGCTTTTTGTAAAAACGGGTTAGCCCAGCAGCTGTTAGCCCTAATAAAAGGGCAACACAGCCAATAGGTATTGCCACTGGAATCCCTAGGCCTGAAAACGCAGCTCCTAAGGCACCTGCGGATAGAGAACTAGAAATACCGCCAGCAGAAAAGCTAGCGTAGTCGATAATGGTTTTAGTTCTTCTATATTTTTTGGCAACAAGCCTATAATGTGAAACTTCATCACTTAAATATTTTAAAACTTCGTTTGCTTTATGCATATGAAAATTGTTATCTGGTTGAGTTGGAAGACCTGGATAAAGTTTTGTCTGAGTTTCTGTTTCTTTATAATCTGGGGCACTTGGTAATACGTTGGATGCCATGGTTATATTTACAAAATTATTTTCTTGTTTAATTAATTTCAATTAGAAACTGAAGAGGCATGCCGTTGAAATCGAACAGGTCATTAGTTTCATTTGTCACTGATATTGTCATATTTGAGATATGCTTATCAGCAGAAACATCGCGTAAGACATGTTGTGGGCCACTTTGATAAAAAACTTTTTCAAATGGTTTTCCTGTTATGTCAAAAGTTTGTAAAACAGTAGACGGTTTGCCATTTAACAGATTCTGTTCTTTGTCAAGTAGGTCGCAATGAATGTAATATGTCGTTTCGGAATTCAGCTTTTTTATGAACGTTTTAAATTGAAGTGCAAAAGAGTTTAAATTGAGTAAATTGCCTAAATTGGAATCAATAACAATCTTTTTAAACTGTGGATTTGTGATTACAAGCTGGCCAACGATAGTATTAACATCTGTTTGCAATGGGACCCTATGTTTGTTTAAACTGTTTCTGATTTCAATCGCCAAAGCATCGAGTGTATAATGGCCCGGCAAAAAAGTAACTTTGAAAGGCTTTTTGTCATCATCTAACAAAGTAATTGCCCCCTCTTCCTTTAAGTTAAACCACGAATTGTAAAGAGAACAACTTAATAGCCGGATATAGCTTGGTTTTTTAATAGGCTGGGGTTCAAAATAGACCGTATGCGGATTTTCTTTTGTAACAACAGTAAGAATAACCATTTTTATAATTAGAGAAAAATATTTTGTTTAAATAATGGATAATGAATGGACCGGTGGTGGAGGATGGTTGAATGCTTATTCGAGGCAGCAAAGAACCAAAAGTGCAGCGAAAGCTGATACAGCAAAAGACAAGGCCCCTCAGCCTTCACAGCACAGCAGCGCATCTGCGCTTCTAAAATGGATTCAGACACCAGAAGCTGAGAAAATTGCCAAAGTAGCAGAAAAAAAGGCTTGGAATACTTTTCTTGCAAAATACCCCAATGCCGATAAATCTAAGTTTGTTCCACAGACCGATTTCACCAAAGACCACACAGCAACCTCAGAAATTTATTTCAAAGCAGGGCCAGGCAATTTGATAAACGTTTTTGGTTCAGACAGCAAATATTGGAGCCCGGAAATGAAAAGTGCGCTGGGTATTGGTCAATCATCAGAAGGGTTCCCACAACAGCTTACACCAAGTGGTTTAAAAGGTGACTCTTTGCCCATCCCTGCTGTTGGCTTTCACGATGCCGCCCCGAGTTTGAAAAAAATATTTAATAACCAACTGAAAATTTACGTAACACCGGACCAGTATTTCACAACAAAGTTCAGAGAGGTATTTCAAAAAACCAAACTCACCCACCATTCAGGGAAAGAGTCAAAAACATGGCTAGCCGGCCCAAATATGAAATATTGGCCACAGCAGCTGAATTTTGCTGTCTGGTGTGCGACAACGGGCTGTGGTATAAGTCGCGAAATTTTCGATAACAACTATGCTATGCCAGAGAATGTGCGAGCTTTTTACAAGTTCCATATATATTTTACTGTCAGGCGAATATTGTTTCAGATGGGGGGAATACAAAGCATAAGCGCTTTGCCAGGCGACCCAACTTTTGACCAGATTAACAACAAATACGACGTGGCTTCATACAAAAGAATATGCAATGAGTTCGGAGTCGACCCGTCAAGCGATTTTCGTTTTACAAGAGGCGCAAACCACGGCCTGGGAAGCGTTTACGTCTATGCCTCATACATTGGACCATCAAAAGAAGAGGGAGACATTTACCCCGGGGGGTCAAAAAAGTTCTCAGACGAAGGTGGATCAGGCTCAAAAGGTAACTTGATTTATTATATCGAGCCAGATGACGCTGCCTACGGACAGGCAGACTGGTTTTGTCCAAATGTAGCAGAAGGTCTAACGCAGGCGGGTTTGTCGCGAATAAACCAGTCGATAGAGGCGTTCGTTTACTGTGTTTTGGGTTCACAGGTGAACGTTAGAAGTAGCATTCTGGGGTCAGGAGGGCGCGCAAAGGAAGCGCAAAGTGAGTTCCTTGTGCTAGTGGAAGACTCGATAAGGCAACCCGATCTGGCAAAGTCTGTTCAAAGGTACCAACTTGCAGTCGACGAGGCAAAGGTGAGGCTTAACCTTGCTGTGTGTCCGGGGGCCTGGCTGATGCCTGCGCGGATGGTAATAAATACGGGAAGTGTTATTGGTTACAACAACCAGCTAAAACAAGCTATACCAGGCATGAAGCTAGGGGTTAACGACGAAGTAAATAAGAGCACAAAAAAATCAGGGCTAAAGCTAATGGCAGGAGGGCCGACAAAGATAAACCCACCAAACAGCCACCCCTCAAACCCAATACACAAGCAAGCAACGCAGCCTGAAAAAAATAGGCCCGAGACTGAAGAACAAACACCTCAGCCTGATGAGCCAGTAAAAGATGTAGGTGGCACTGAAACACACGAAAATAACAAAGCAGCTATTGCTATTGCCGCGGTAGGTGTTGCGGCTTTGATTTACGCTTTTATGCGTTAACGCCGCTTCTTTATGTATTTTTCTACAAGAAAGGCAACCACAGCCAAAATAATCAGCCAGGTGTGCTCAGCAAGAAAACCGATAGCTTGACCGGCGGCTTTAAAAAGAAAGCTCACAATTGAGCCAATAAGACCTGGCAGAATTGATGCAAGTTTAGAGCCAATATCTTTTAGACCTTTTCCCAGCGCTTTACCGGTGGCTCTCAAAGCGTTTGTAATAGCCCCAATGACTGCACCAATCGTGACCCCGGCAGCAAGAACGATAGCTGTAACGGTCACACCATATTTTTTAAATATCTCCTTTACCCTCTCACGAAGTGGAAGCGCTCTTTCTCTTTCATCAATCTGCGTTTGCAAACGAGCAAGCTCCTCTTGTCTTTCCGCTACTCTTCCTTCGGCAGCTTGTTTATCAGAAGGTGAGGCGTCTTCATTGTCGATAACTGCCTGATCTTCCTCATTTTGGCGCTGCAGTTCGGCTTCTTGTTCTTTCAGATCATCTAACGTTCTTGTGTCATTGAGCCCCGCTTCCATTGTGTTTCTTTCTCTCTCTTTAGCGGCTAGGCTTGCTCTAAGTTGGTTGACCCTGGTTTGTTCTTTGGCTTTGGTTTTAGCTTTTTTCTCAAGAGCCGCCACCTCTGTTTTTGCGTTTTCAAAATCATTTTGAAGATTTTTTTTCAGTTGCTGCAGTCTCCGCAGTTCTGATTCACTTTCAACGTTTGACCCCAGTTGTTCAATACTGGCTTGAGTTCGCTCAATTCTTATTCTAAGATCTTGCACTTCTTGTGTAGCTTTTTCTCTTTCAGAGGCGAGTTTTTCTGCATCTCTGAGTTCTTTTTCAGCTTCTCTTAATCTCTGCCGGTTTTCTCTTATTTCATCATTGTCTTGAGCAATCAGAGATTCAGCTTCTGGACCAAGTGATGTTTTGAACTTGTCTTTAAATTTTTGGAGAAGACCTTTCCCATCTTTTCTGAAAATTTCAGTCTCGCCACCCCTTGTTCCAAATGAAACGATTGTAGTGTCATTGCCAGGCTTTTTGCTGAAACCGATTGGGCCTAATTTCCTGAAGTCAACTCTTGGAAACTTCCTTTTAATAAAGTCTCTTGCTCTTTCAAGATAAGCTGGTTTGTCATCTTGATGAATAAATCCCGTCAACAAAGGAGTTTCATCAAATGATGTTTCTGGAAGTCCGCTCTGTTCATGATGCATAGTTTGCATTTCATGTTGTTCACCACCATGGTAGGGGGTGGAAACCGTGCCAGGCTGAAATGGTTGGGTTCTATTGGTCTCTTGTTCATCGTCATCATCATCGTCATCATAATCAAGTCTGTGGTCAAGATCTGGTTGGTCCATACCAAATTCACCACCTTCTGCCATATCAACTTGTTGATATGTTAATGAAGCGATTTTATATTTACAATTGAAATTTTTTAATTGAATATTTTATATTCTTTGAAATAATGGACGGTGTACAGGAAAACCTTCGGCCAACACGTAGTGAAAAAACTCTTGGCGCGCTAAGAGCGGAGCGCGCGGTGAAACGAATCACTTTCGTGAAAACAGAAGCCAATCCACAGGAAACGCTTTATGTTTCGGTGCCCAAGCTGAATGAAAACGAGGTCATTGTTCCCGGCACACTTGCGCTGCGCTTCAATATTGATTTGAGCGGAGGCCATGCCAACAACTTTCTTGTCGACAATGTTGGACGGGCGCTAGTTGACAAACTTGTTGTGAAGTACTCTGGCACAATCCTGCAGGACACAGTTGGTTACGACATTTACAAGATATTCGAGGATCTCTTTCTATCGCAGGAGGAGCGCGACAACATGTTGCAAGATGGAATCCAGGGTGAGGACCTCAACAAAATTCGCTCAAACGCGGGTGATAAGAAGACCTCAGGCGTCGCTGCGGAAACCAAACTGAACGGGATTTACGGAAGCAAATACAGGATCCGTCTTGACCACCAGATTTTGAACGACCACGGGACCTTTTATCCGCAGGCTCTATACAACGATCTTGTGTTCGAACTGACACTTGCGCCAGCCTCTCAGGTTGTCAGAGGCTCCGATAAAACAAAACTGGAATACAAGCTGACAAACATCCAGCTGGAGTACGAGATGATAAGAAGCAAAACACTGGCAGATGAAGCCCTCAGCGAGTACACAAATGGAAAAGAATTTGCGTATGACCACATCCAGCGTGACGAAGTGGTTACCTTTGTCAAAGCAACAGACACAAGTCTGACTCTCAGAGTTAACCCGCAGAGAAGGTCCCTCAAAGGCATCTTGCTACTGTTTATCGAGCCCTATGTTGCTGGCGCAAGGCATTCAGAAACTTACTTTAACCCAGACCTAACGAAAATTAGTGTCACAGTGAAAGGCTCGCCCAACAGGCTGTACAACAACGGACTTGAAGGAATTGATATTTGGGAGGAGGTCAAACGCTTCTTTCTAAAATCCAAAAACAAAACACAGCACATGAATGCAACAAAGTTTTATACAGAAAACAAGTTCGGGGTTATGATCGATCTGCGTTCCATGGCTGATCACTCGATGCACGGAAGCGGCACGCGACTTGTAAACACAAAGGATGGAGTACAGCTGGAGCTTGAGAGGAATGCAAGCGGCTCTGGCAATGACAAAGTTAGATGCCACATTTACGTAATCAGTGACGCGCAGATGAATATATTAAAAAGGCAATTACAATCTGTGCAGTACTAGTGGGGGTACCCCCCACACCCCCTTGGGTGGCTGATGAATATTTTAGAAATGCAATTAGATTCTGTACAGTACTAATAGAATAGCAACAAAGTTTCTTATAGCGGGGTGTGGGGTTTACCCCACATGTATCCGAGCAAGATACCCTTTAACGCTCTGATTGTGGGCCCAACAAATTCAGGCAAATCTAAATATGTGGTGGATCAGATCTACGGCCCTTTCCGCGGCAAGTTCGACTACATTGTTCTTATCTGCCCAACATTCGCGCACAACAAGACCTACCACCGAATTGGTGAAAATGATCCAAGAATGATTGTGATTATATGCAATCAGCATGAGGTTGAAATTTGGTTGAAATTCGTGAGCTGGCTTTTTGAGGGCACCAACACGCTCATAATCCTAGATGACTGCGCAGCCTCCAAAGATGTAAAAGGGCGCACAGGCCAGCTGGTGAATCTTGGATTTTCCGCTCGACATATCGGCATCAGCGTTTGGGTGCTGACCCAGAAGATAACCAGCATAACACCTTCCTTCCGGGAAAACGTGGCGGCTATCGTTTTATTTTACACTCCCTCGGCCAAAACCACGAAGGCAATCTTTGATGATTACGCCGGCGAACTCTCCCACGATGAGTACAAAAATCTGATTTCAAAGCTGAAAGAGCGGAAGTTCTCTTATCTCGTGTTCTCGCTTCGCTACCCCTACGGATTATCAACAAGTTGATGATTTTGAATTAAAAAAATAAAAGTTGTATATAGTATTATCATATCAACATGGCTGAACAAGAGTTCGCAGAAGTTATAAACCTACTGGAAGCTGAGCCATCAAGCAGCCCAGCTGGTAGTATTGTGCCAGACTTCGCCCCCGGACCTAACATTCCTGCTCTTCGTGAGCAGCTGGCCGTGCTTGTATCAACAGGCAAATCCAAAGAGGCCATCGGAGTGCAATTAACACATGAGCAGTTGAAACGCTTGACTGATAAAGAAGTTGAAAAGTACTACAAGAGATATGAAACCTTCGTTGGCAGCAAGACAACCGAAAGCATGGTTGACAGCCTGCTTACGCTTCTGACAAGAGGCCTGCAAATGGTTATTGAAATAGATGACGTTGATGCAATGAAAAAAGAACTAAAAGAAGACTTCATTATTAACAAAGAAATGACAAATTTTGTTGGCAGTCTCTCTTTGAAATATGGAAAATTTCTTGGTCCTATTTCTGCTGCTTTGATAACGGCGAAGCACATTGATTTTAATTCGCATTTGGAGAAAAATGACAAAGCAAAATTAGAAGAAATTCCTGAGCATTCCTCACCAACTACTGAACATTTGCAGACAAATTCTGAATAATTGCTTAATAATTTTTTATTTGCTTAACATATAATGTCAACCGAACAATCCGAGGCAAGTGAGACCACGCAACAAAGTTGCAATCCGCAGGTCGATATAACACAGCAAGCAACAACTCCAACTCCAACTGCAACTCCTCAGCGCGTAAAAAATCCCAAGCGTGTGGCTGCAGGCAAAATGGTTGCTGAAAAAACGCGGCTGGCCCGTGAACAACAGAAAAAAGCTGCAGCTGAGGCTGCTATCATAATCGCAAACAACAAGGCAAAGGCCACTGCCCCAGTTTCTGAGCCAGACCCGCCTACAGAATACGAAACACCAAAAAGTACCAAAGTTGATAATAGCAGTCTCAGCACCACCCAATGGATTGGTGTTATCAGCATAGTCATTTCACTGATTGGGATTTATTACAAACGCGAAGAGCTTAAGGCCGCATTTAGCAAAAAAAACACATCAGAGCCTATCAACAAAGTTGATGAGCCACAACCTGTTAGAGGTGTAAAACAACCCAGAGGTCTAAAACTTTTGAACTGAATATTTACGAATTAATATTATACCTCATCAACTTTTTTGTTGATACAATATATCATGAAGAAAGTTGATATTCCTCAAGTTCTTATCTCAACCGCAGCCATTTTTGGGATCGGACTGTTATGGTACGACTTCAATGTGAAGATTTTTCTTACAGTCCGCGATCTTATGAAGGCCACAATATTTGACCCGGACGTATCAACAAAGTTGATGGGGTGTGGGGTAAACCCCACTGAAGAGACAAATAATTAATTTTGATTTAAACTTTTGTAGGTTTTTCTATACTTACAAAATAATGTCAGACAACAAGCTTGTTAAAACAATCACGGATGCGGCTACGCTCACTGGTTTAGTCGCCGGCATAGGTTGGGTCGCAAAAAAGGTTGTGAAAGAGAATTTTACTTCTGACCCAAGCAGCAGTGCTATGAACTATGTGAAGTTCACCGCCGTCATGGCAGGTAGCATTGCGCTCAAACAGTACCTCGAGGACCAAAAAATCCTTCCCACCAGCATGTAAATTAATTATTTGAAAAAACTCTGCTCTGTTATATAACACAATGGCAAGTATCGCGATTATGGCTGGTGGGGCTATATTGAATGCTGCGGCTTTTATAGGTGGCAATTATCTTGCGAAGGCACTTGGCGGAGGTGACGCTGCACTTGATGAAAAAGTACGACATGACAAAGCTCTCGAGGCATATCAAGCGGCTTACGCCAAATACTCCCGTGACCGCACCAAACTTCTCGACTGGATTGCGACTAACACGCAAATAAAAGAGCAGGCCAAACAGAACTTTACTAACACTGACTACGCCTTCAAACTGTACAACCAGGCGCACCCTGACAAACAAATGATACCCCCCAAAGAACCCAAGTTCTCAGATTTCTATCAACCAAGCCAGCAGCAGAAAAATGGTGAACTCATGTTCGTGGGCGCCGGGGCTCTTGCTTTGGGCTACGCTGCCTTCCGTTTCCTTTAGTGGGGTAGCAACTCAGTTGCTGATACCCCATGATTTTAAACTTTTTTAATTCCTTACTTATAGATGGATGCCAAACTCGCAAAGATATACTATAGCCCTGGGGGCTACTGGAAAGGTTTTGCTGCAATCAAAAAATTATCTGAAGCTGCCAAGGTACCAGAAGAAACCGCAAAAAAGTGGCTGTTCAAGCAAGCACTCTGGCAGATATTCCTCCCAGCACCGAAGCGCATTCCTCGGCCTAAATTCGACGTACCTAGACCCAACAAAGTGCATCAGGCGGATCTTCTTTTTTTGCCGCATGACAAACTACCCCGCGGACGTAAAGTTTTTAAGTATGCACTCACCGTTGTCGACGTGGCTAGCCGCTACAAAGAAGCTGAACCCTTGACCTCTAAAAACTCTGATGAAGTTGCCCTTGCTTTTAAGAGAATTTACAAACGCTCGCCTCTGAAATGGCCTGAACTTCTGCAGGTTGATCCTGGGCGCGAATTCATGGGCGCTGTTACAAAAGAAATGGAAAATCACAAAACATATATTAGGCGTGGGCGAGTTGACATTCACCGTGATCAGGCCATTGTTGAACGTTTTAACCGCACCCTGGCTGAGCGATTGTTCGGGCACCAGTACGCAGTTGAAATGCGTAGCAACGAGGGTCAGCGGTCCACGGCGTGGGTAAAAAGACTTCCTGAAGTTGTAGCCGCTCTGAACAATGAAGTCACAAGCCTTATCGGCAAGAAACCTGTAGTTGCCATCAAAGAAAAAAATGTTTATGCAAAGCCATCGACACCTTATTTGAGACCTGTTGGAGAAAGCGAAAAAAAGCTCCCCTCTATTGTGAATGTTAGGTATTTGTACCAACCTGGCGAGCTTGAAGGTGGTGTTAAAAGAGCCACTGATCCAATCTGGTCTTTGAAAGTTTACAACATTGAACGATCTTTTACCAAACCGAATCAGCCCGTTCTCTACTATTTGCATGACGGGCCCAAGCGCGGCTTCGTGCGTGAAGAACTGCTTGTTGTGCCTCCAAACACACAATTACCCCCCGAGCGACTTTAAAGCTTCTTCTATTTCTTTCATTTCGGCATTTGTTAATTCTATTTCTTCCATTTCTGTAGTAGCGAATAAAGCTTCCATTTCTTCCATTGCACTGTTGTACCCGTAAGCCTTTGTATTTACCCCGTCGTCAGCTATCCAGCGCTTTGAATCAAACGGGGACAGTGAAATTTTATTTACATGCATGCCGTAGATTTCGTGCCCCTCGCTTCGCAAAATGTTCATTCCGTGCCACATCTGCTCTTTGCTGAACAGCGCCTGCTTGTACTGTTCATGCTTTATCTGTTTCTTAACAACGTTCTTTTTCACGCCTTTCGCTTTTCTTACGTTTGTTTCGTCAACTTTTATCATGTTACAGCATTGCGACACTCTTGCTTTCGGATGTTTCTTTTTTATTTTTTTGACCAACTCTGCGTCTTTTGCCATTATTGCCTGCACTTTTTTTCCTTCGCAGGTGCACTCTTTTATTTCCGTCTCAGGGAAGTCTTTCTTTATTTTGTCTATTCCCTTTTTGCTTTCACCTTCCGTCATGATTGAGTACATCTTTGACCTCAGTCCCACATACTCCGATATTGGGGTCCCCGCACACTCATCTTTCATTTTTCCCAAAACCTTTTTGTTCACTGTTGAGTGGAGCGGATGCTCCTTCGGGTAGTCTGATGTATCATAGAAGCTTTCGTTAGTTTTTATGTCTTTGTAGACGTCCTCTGTTTCTATCTTCAGCAGCAGGCTGTCCGTGTCAGTGTATAGGAGCTCGCATTTCTTACCGTACTGCTTTTTCAGGTGGTTGTAAAAGAAGTCGTACATCAGTATCTTGCTTTTGTCAAGGATTGTCATTCCTGTGTAAACCGGCTTGTTGAGCAGCAGGCGGCTTTTGTGCATGTCAATGCCCACCAGGTCATTTGTAAATATTACGTGCCTTGCGTACAAAGGGCTGGCGACCAATTTCCTTATTTTGTCTTTTTCATTGCTGCGAACTATTTTTATGTCTACTCGGTTACGCAGGTTCTCCATGGTTTTGCCAAAAACTGAGTTATTCATCAGCTTGTAAAAGTTCTTTTCAAAGTCATTCTTTGCTTGCTTTCTGAATTCTGTGTTCATCCGGATGTACGGCTCCATCCAACACTCTTGTTCGAACTCCAGCGCCCTTTTTACGCGCTTCAGTTTCATCCCCTGCTTCAGATAGAACTTCAAGTTTTCGTAGTGAACCACGTAGTCTTTTTTATCCTCAAGTGTCAGCAGCAGCTTCTTGCTGTTGGGGATTTTTAGGTCCAATTCTTTTATCAGATTATTTTGGTAGTCCGACATGTTTTCTTTTTTCACGACCTTTTTCTCTGGCGCCAGCGGGTAGCTGTTGTGTTCTTTATGCAGATCCGCCGGGTACTCCAGGTCTACTTCAAGTATCCAGCCTTTCTTGGCATTTTCTTTTTTGTTCAGGATTTCCTCCTCTGTCGGCATCACGCGTTTCCATTTGAATCCGCTTTTGGGGAGAGGCTTGCTCATTGCCCAGCCGTACAGGTTGTTCGCGTCTAGATACATTATGTAGCTGTTCGGTTTGCTTTCGTCATAGTCTGATACCAAAGGATTGTTTGCCTTTGCGTGTCTTTTGCTTACCATCGAGATTCCTCCGCGAATTCCTCGTTCCACGAACATATGCATTTCATAGTCTGTTAACAACTCAAGCTCGACACCCGTCTTTTTCAAGAGTGCGTCCCATGATAGTCCTGGTGATGTGAAATAGTGCGCCGGGTCAAGACCGTACTGCTGCAAACACAATTTACGGAAATTTTCAAATACATCTGCCAACAGTGCTACATCCGTTTTCACGTAAAGGTCATGGTAATCCCCCAATGTTTTACAATCAAAAGTCTCCCATACTGCCTTCGCGTGAGCGTATTCATCTTCTGTAATGTGTTCGTCATTTAGTTTGCTGTAGAAGTCTTCTTTTTTTGGCAGACTTGTTTCGCTGAATTTTTCAAATGAATCCATGTATTCGTATGGGTAAATTCCCTTTTTGTAAAGCAGATCACTGCCATTTGATATTGTTGATGTGATTTTTAGTGCCTCCTTAATTTTCTTTTTGTACTGCAGCTCTTTGTCTTTTAATTTTGATGTGTCTTCTTCTACCCCCTTTACTATTACTTCTACCAGCGAGTCCAAGCTTCCTTGCAAAAAGTTCAAGCTGTCTATGAAACGCAAACCATCAACCGAAATGGTTATGTACTTCTCCATGTTGTTTGCGACACATTTCACCTCTTTTTTCAAATTTGCCATCGCCTGCATTAAATGGTGTGCGTCGTACCCCCTCAGGTTGTGAAATACAACTGGTATCTGGTCCGTCTTGGGGTTTATTCTCAGTTTAAGGTTACAGTTGTTGTGCGCCGCTCCTCTGTACTTACCCGTCATATGGCAATGGTCTTTTACCGCGTCTCTGTAGTTCTTTTGTAGCAGTGGCTTTTTGCATAAATAACAGTCGGTTTGTTGTTTTGCTTTCTGCCTGTCCTTTTGCTCTGGCTTTTTCAGTATTATTGTTTCAAATTCTTCACCTCCTTTTGTTACATGACCTGACAATGGTTCTAATCCTTTCCTTAGATATTTTTGCTTATGAAAAAAGCACCTCTTGTGATATTGCCCCTGGTATTTTTCTTCTCCTGTTATAAGACCTTTAGTGTAAACCGGTAATGAATCCCGATAGTTTTCTTTTTCCAGTTTCTTTTCACAGATATGACAGTTATATGCGTTTTTGAAGTCATACCAGTCTTCGTGCGTCATTGTTATAGGTTCCTGTTTGGCGAGCGTTTCTCTTATTTTTTCCTTTTCCTGCATTATGCTTTCCAGAAATGACTTTACCGCCCCCTCTCCCCTGTAAACTTTTGACCCTGTTACTTCTCCGTCACTTTTCACAACAATGTATGAATACCCGCACGCTTCATGCAACTCGGTCTTTTCTGTGTAACTTTTGCATTTTTCAGGGTAACGCTCACAGCCTTGTATCTTTTTTACCAGTGCCTCAAAGTCAGCGTATATCACGTAGGGAGCTTTCATCTGTTTCTGATAATTTTGAAAAGCGAGGATGTTTTCCCCCTCTTCCGGCATGTCTATTTTTGTTGGTCTGCCGTTCACTCCATTGCAGTACTTTTCGTGTTCCACCAGCGTGTGCGCTCTTGTGAAACGTGTTAAGCACCTCATGCAGTAGAAAGTTTTATTGTTTATTGCCTTATCGAACAACAAAGCGCTTTCTCTTTTTATCCAACAGTAATGCTGTCTCTCGCCTTTTTCAATCAACATCAGGTTTATTCTTTTTACGCTTTTTTCTTTACTGCTTATTCTGTGCGCAATCACTGTGTCTTTTTCCCATCCGAACACGTTTATTGCCAGGTTTCGGTTTTGTTTTTCAAGCTTGTCGATTTGTTTTACCGGTGTCGGAAAATCTATCCCCTTGTAATTTATCCCGTCATTTTTGGGGTATTTGCTTGGTCTTTGGGGGTCCTTCCCATCTTTTGGAGGAAATAAAGCAGCTCTTAGAGCCCACTTCAGACATTCGTTGTCTTTGTTTTTCACATTTATTATTGCCTTCTTTTTTGCTAGATCGGCTGGAAGTGGCAAATAGGTTCCTCCGCGCAGTGGCTGATATTTTGCAACGTTCACGTATGCTAACTCTATACTTTCAATTACCCATCCTGATCCTTGCAATGACCAGTTTTCTATTTCTACCTTTATTCTTTCCATGAATTCTTCGTATTTTTGTTCTATCTGTTCTTTGTCATAACTGGTAAAAACGTGCGGCTGGTCCTCTTTGAAATAGTGCGACATTTCTTGCGTTTCTCCGTTTCTTTCTATTTCAAAGTTTACTTTTAGCCCGAAGCTCACCTTTACACTTCCCAACTTTAGAATTTCCTGTTCTATCAAGTTTGTATACTTTTCTTTATTTGCATTTTTAAACATATAAATATCTTTGTTGTTTTGATTTGTTTTGGATGTATCCATTATCCAAACACGAAGCCATTCCTGGAAATTAGTCTGACTTATTTTAAACCCGTCACGTACAAGAACACGTTCTGGTTGTAATGGTTCAGGAAGATTTCTATTTTGCTCCCTTGCTATTGGACCGTAAAATGTTTGCAGAACATCTGATGAAAATCTTGCAGCCGCCATCTCGCCGTATATACAAGTGCAGATAATTGTTCAAATGGAAAATAATTCTGGCGCACTTTTGTATTTCGCATACTGTATATTCGCAAAAAAAACATGCCTTCTACCAAAAAGCTTTCTGCCGAAGAAATTCAAGAAATTGTGGACGCGCGAGGAAAGGAGTCGCTTTGTATATAGACAGTGCATACATTTCTTCAAAAGAAAATAATTTTTTTGTGACACATCCGCTCGTTCTTTGTTACTTCCTTGCTTATTTTCACTCAAATACCACCACACACATATATAATACTGGTTCTGGTTCGCAAATTTATGATATCAAACAAAGCTTAATTTTCAAGAAACGAGGCGAGAATGGGAGCCGAGTTTCTTGAAAATTAAGCTTTGTTTGATATCATAAATTTGCGCCAGAACCAGTATTATATATGTGTGTGCGTTACTCACCGATATCAAGCGCCTTCATCAGGTCAGAAGAAATGTCTTTGGGGTCAGCTTGTGCAGTGGAAATGCAGATGAGGTCCTGCTTCTCGGCAAATGGGTTGATCCAGCCTTGGATGAGATCTACAACTGCTACAACTGCTTTCTCTTCTTTTTGGATTCTTGGTGGTTGTAAGTCTGCATGATGAAGCTCGTCTGTTTTGTTTCCTTGAACCAATTCCCATAACTGTCCCAGGAATGCACTGCGGTACTCGGCTGTTAGGTAGTACCGTTGGACAGATGCAGCTTTCAGCCTGAATCTAGCCGTACCTCCAGGAGTTTGGGTGTCTTTGTTCACTGTCACCTCCGTTGTCTGGTCAACAGGGAGCCGTCCAAAGGGATTGTTGCTAGAGAGCTGAACCGAGAATTGGCCTGCCTTGAAGGCTGCATACACTTCTGGATTCCTCTCTGGGAGGTTTGTCATCTCGGCAAGGTAAGGAGACAGGTAACGGGCATAATTTACCTTATCGTAGGCAAAGCACCATGGGATCAGAGTTCGTATGGCACTGAGATACAAATCCCAGTTCCCCTCACGGGAAGCACGCAGAAGGCCAAGTACCACATTCTCTACTATGTCTATGTAGGACATCCAGTATGCTGATAGCTGTCCATTGCCATGACGGAGATGTTCCAGGAAGTCTCCCCACAGTTTCATAACCTCCACCAAGTCTAAACTTGCCAGCAGATTGCTCAATTGTTGTTGGTTGCCATTGTGTTCCCCTTCTCTAAGAATGATCTGATCATGGCACTCCTCTCAGGAACGTTCTCGTCTACCCAGTCGGTGAACCCTGCCCATGCCAGTCTCATCAAGGCTTCATAGATACACTTATGGACTCTAACAGCACGGTTGTTTGCCATCAAGGAAACCATTGATAGACCCTTCAGCGACCAGCTCAGCTTCTATGCAGATGTCCTTTAGACCACCGTCTCCAAATCTCTTTCCCAAGATGAACAAGGCATTGCAGATTGTGTGGAATGTTCCCATTCTTAGAAGAATATTGGCGAAGCGCTCTTTGTGCTTCCAAGTAATTTCAACGGCTTTTGCAAAGAGTGCTTGGTCCATGACTACCTCAACTGTTTGCAAATAGAGTTCTCCCCTAATTTGTTCTGACTGGTTTAGGATTTCAAACACTGTGGTCAACTCTGTAGCTGGAGCATTGATGGTTGGAAGATACTCATCAACATCTTCAGAAACTGAAATCATTGAAATTTCCCAGTAACATAGAATATAGCATTTATGCTAATTAGGTGCCTTCGTAGGCTAGTATATTAAAGATAGCATAATTAATAGAAAGCTACCACGAGAGCAATGCTATCACATATTTTCCAACTCTATGGATATGTACCTTACCAAAAATGATAATGAGAATTATTCCCCCCAGATGGTACTGGTAACCCAAATTTTCGGGTCTGGCTCATGGACTATAAGTATTGTCAAAATTCCTTGATTTTCACTGACTAGAGAAAGCTATTACATTGACTCTATTTTCCCGCACAAATGTTACTCAATATCAAATGTTGATAAACACTCTCCTGATCCCCAAGCATTAAGCAACAATAACAAATTGTCCCTGAAAAGGAACATCTACAATAGTTTTTCTTGTTAAACAAAATAAATCTTGTCTCAAACTCTTAAATATGCACTTAATTAGATGCAAAAATCAAGCAGTGCCGTCCTTTTTAGATTTGTTGAATTGAGCTCTAAGTAATTCTAGTTTGATCGACAGGGGTCCTCTTACATCTTCGTCAGAAACCTCCTGAAGCTTATCAGCAATTCTCTTTAAAATCTCATCTTTGGTTGCATTGTTTATGTCTTCTGCTACAACTCTCTGATCACCAGTGACATACAGAGGATGGTGGCTTACTTCTGATCTCCTCTTTCCATCAATGAAGTGCTCATCAAACAACTTCTTTCGATTTCTCTGCAGGATTTCTTCAAAATTTTTCAATTCTGTATCCAAAATTGGGCCATCTAAGGATTTAAGTACATTGGAACCTTCTGGTTTTAGATATCTGAAATTGAAAAAACAAATAACAATGGCACTGTGGACTAAAGTATGAGAACTCAAAGTTTAAGTGGTTGTCAGGTCCATTCTTACAGTATGGGTGGCTCACAGTCCTGGGACCCTCCCCAATTTATAAGGCAACAAGCAGTGAGAAATATTGCTGTCATTGATGTTTTCAAGCCCATGTAGCAGTTTGTTTACAAATAAAATTGCATGTTTACTTAAATGAGATTGGCCTGTTTTATTACTGCAGACCACAATCAAATGGAAACCTTCTATACATTATCTGGTATCAAAGTAAAAATAAAAAGGTTCGCTTTCAGACTGAATATAGCACAAATGTTACGTCTTTATAGGATGATTTCATCCTTGTTTATCTTATTCATACACTTCACTGTTCAAATGTTACCATAACAACTATTATTTTAGAATGCCAATATCTACAGTTTTTACATTACATGTTTTGAAATTACATTTTTTGGGATACTTGACTGTATTTCTCACCTCTCTTTTCTAAGCTTTATCCTCCAAGCTTGCACCTCGTCACCAAAGTCATACTTCCTTCGTGACTCTTCTTTTGGATTTTGCACACCAATCATAGACAAAAACCAGGTTCTCACCTTAAATTGCAAAGAAGCATGAGCTTCTATTCATTAACAAACATAAATAAATATAGTGTGATTCTTCTGCTTTTGATAATGCATGTACATATATACAATCAAACTATATGTACATCAGAAGCTCGAAGTTACACTTCGTAAAGGTAGGTTCAAGGACAAGTACAAATATAAGATGTCAATACATACAGCATGAACAAACTAAAATTAAATGTAAATGGAGATCAAAAATTATACTATCTAGTCCAGGGAAAATTATTGTGATTCAAGTAAGAAGCACTGCTTTGGTAAGTGTTTTGTCAGTTGACCTGAAAAGTATACTACCACGACATCTCTGTGTTAACATACCTCACTCAAATTCTCTTGGTTCCTGAAAATTCTTGGCCAATCTAATGCAACCATACTGCCATGGTTCCAAACCTTGGAGTCCTTATTCACTTCCTCCAAACAAGCATCCATGTCTTCTCCTTTACTCTTATTCCCTGATGTACTAACAGATTCTGTGTCCTCAACAAATTTTAAAAGGGTTTCTGGGTAGCAAGCACAGTCGAAACTGAACAAGCACAAAAAGAAAAACAATAAAATGCAAGAAAAGGTATTTTGTAGTACTGAAATCATGCTACATGTATCTAGTTGTACATGCATATGTATGATGAATTTCTTAAAGAGTTGACTACAGGGTTCAAAATATCTCAACGTTTTCCATAGCCAACATTGTAAAGTTTACAAAGCATTTTCAACAACTGCTTAAAACCACTCCTGTTGATATTTTGGTGTCACAGATCAACATAAAAAAAGAAAAACAAGGCCTGTTCCTAGATTATTATATAAAATAATGTAACTTGTGTTCATTTCTACTGAAAACAAATAAGTTCTGTTTTGCTTAAATCCTATGGCTAATATAGACAATAATAATTTGTTTCTGCCAACCTTGCATTGGGTTAATGGCGTTCTCTAAATGTCTCTCATACTGTTCATTGTACAAGCATGAGCCTAAGACTTTCCACTCAAGCATTCAATAACCACCAAATTATGCAAACAATTGAACACTTTGATTCCCTTATATTACAGTTATAGTGGAGCTCCATACCCATAGAAAGTGGGAAATCCATCAAGCCAAGAAAATTTGGTGGTCGCCCGCGTCCGTAAGTACGTACGCACGGATTAGGCCTGGGACGAGTTTATCTTTGTCCTTGATTTGGAGTCCTTCTTACGCAAAAAGTAGCACAAAAACATTTTTTGGTTTGTTGAGAGTTAACTTAAATGTCATAGAAACTTGTAAGAACACTGTGTCACTTCAGCGCTTTTTTTCTCATGTTTTCTCATGATCTGGACATTTCATTTCAACTTAAACGAAGCGGTTGTATGAAAAGGTGGCAAATAGTTTGCACGTTGTTCACTTTATTTTTTAACCTGAATGAAAGACACGAAGAAAGATCAAAGCATGCTGGAAAACATAGTTCTTCGTGAACATTTCTCGCTCCATTTACTCATCTACATCATGAAAACTCATGCCAAATGATTTAGGACAACCTCTCAATGGGAAGATCCAAAATAATTGCTGACTTGAACATGATATACATCGGACAACACCGAGAGTTGAAGCACTGCGGCTAACCAAGGCTGAAAAATTAATTGAGCTGACATTGAGCTAAAAATAATAAAAGTGAGCTCAGAGCCGGTGAAGTTCTTTAAGTGATGGATAAAAGACTGTTAACAGCTACACCGAAAGGAAAGGAGAGATCAATCTTCGCTGATAATTCAAAACATGTATATGCCGCTGGTGTTGGAGTATAAAGCCGTACAACGAGTGGCGTTTTCGTTTCTGATATATATTGTGCTGGTTTGAAATTTTTGCCCTGCAGAATTTACAAGCCTTCCCCAAGCTTGAGGTAACAAACATAAATGTATATATGCAGTAAGCATAAGTTTGATTTTATTGTGAGAATCTGTTTATACTATACTTCATTTATGAACGAATTTGAAGTAGTGTCGGTTTTCAGATCTTCCCGTATAATACAATTAATGCTGCTCACAAACCTGTTCATGTTTGTACATTTTATACAGACATTGTTTATTAAATATTTCGTTTAGGTTAATTGCTTTGTGCTTTAGTTAGTGGAGTTAACTGTGATGTTCATGTTTGACCATGATTGGATTTTGATTACAATAAGCTTATCAAATTATCAAAAATCAAAATCAAATCACGATTTCGCTTTATAAATTACAAACTACACGTACAGAAAAATCCTGGGAAACAAAACCGAGTAAAACTACTCAGCGATACTGCACACCAATATATATTTAAGTGATCTATTATCCAACCGCTCTTATTTTATACTCGCTTGCATTTGTTTTGTTTCTCTCATCAGCGAGTGTGTTGAAATCGTAAACCAATATTTCGCCGATTTCTTTGCGAGTTACCTGTGCTTGGCTGAGCAAGTTCAGACTTAACCTTCCGCATATTTGCTTACCAGAAATGAAGAAAATTGAATCAGTTCTCTGCATAAAATTCTATAAGGTTTTTAGCAAGACGTACGGTAAAACAGAATTAGTTAATCATGCAAACAAACTGCAACGAAAAGAACACTGAGAACACAGTTCAAAACAGTCAGAACAATATTGTAAGCTTAAGTTAGCGTGCACCACTTTCCAAATCACAACCTGGCACAATTCTTACACAAAATCTGCTTTAAAATGACTTACAAACCCGGCATCATCGATTTGCAGAGTTTGTTTTCCACCGTGAGTTTTGTTTGCCGTTGCGTGTAAGATATTAAGTTTAACCATGAGCGATTAAAAATTAATTCATTTTGAACCTTTATGGGCCACTGTATAAGCTTAGAAATAGTGTGGCTACTTATTTGGTAACACTGTAATTAAATTGGGAAAAAAAATAAATGGGAGCTCCGCTTTTAGGCCTGCCTAAATCTATATATTACAGTACTTACCTATCATGAAGATCAATCGGAGCCTATTTGGAAGCACTGTTTCGATGAAACAGGGGTGCAAACACTTTTTGCCCTGCCCTCACATAGGAAGCATTTTTCCTTCTTACACCCATGCGGAAAACATGAAGAGCCATCAAATAGTTCCAACTGGTAACAAAAATGTGGCTGTAAGTGGCATCTTTCCAGCCAACCTCAGGCATCCATTCATACAAATAATCGTTCACAGAAAGTGGTGAACTGGAGCTCAGCCGATCTCTGACATATGGAATGAGCATCTCCTTCCATAGCCCAATGTGTGCAACCTTCAGCACAGACATGGTCTTGTGGTGATCAGCGCCCCTTCGAACAAACTTCTGGGCAGCCTCTGAGACAAAACCAAGTTCGCTTGCAAGCTTGGACAGGAAAATGTCCCAGTTCAAGTCTATAAAGTGCCTCGCATGTTCATTTCTACATGCAGCTTACCGATACGAAGAACCACCCAAGAAAATTCCTGGATAGCACTGCATTTCTGTCCCCCATGATACTTTTCGCAATGTTCAGAAACCTTTTCTCTGAGAACCTCAGCTCCACATTCAGTGCACATAAGAACATCCACAATGACTTTCCTGCTCACAAGATAAGGTGAACCATCCATCATTACATTCAGCCACTCACGAGCACTTGGATTGTCTGGATGGTAGCGTTTAACATTGGCAGCCTTACCTACTCTCCGTAGAACTTCCTTTAGTGCATCCCCTGAATTGCGGTTGACAAACACAGGGTCACTTGCAAGAACTTTAACTTGATGATCAGGATGATTTGAGGCAACATGTTAAAATTCATCATGCCATTCTGAGACATTTTCCTTGACAATAACATGACCTTCCTCATTGTCATCAATTTCAAAGCCATATTGGGTCTCTTTCACTCTATGCCGATACTGGCGCACTGGGGCAACTAGAGCAGTACCAAGTACATCAGTACACTGCACCTCCTTCCCAGCAGCTTTCAGACTAACCCTACAGTGAGGATTTACACATTTCTGTTTGGTTCTTTCCATTGTTGTCTGACAAATGGCAAACACGCATTCCTTCTTTAGCTTTCATTTCTGCTACACGCAAGTCAATGCCATCTTTCCACTCCCGATCAGTTTTTGTTTGCTCTTTCAACACATCCTGAAGCAGTTCATTTATGAATTTCTTGTTCTGTTAAAGAAAAAGATATGGAAACAGTTTGAACACTGCAACATAAACCTAGCAATTTGTGGTCACTGCTGTGGCATCAACTCCCATTCAGTGCCTGAGTTTGAAATTGTTGGATAGGGCTGGACAAAAATTATTAATTATAAACATAAAGTTAAAAACTTGATCAACTCAGAAGATTTACTGAGAACTTTATCTTCTAATCTAGAACAAGGTTCGAACCTTGATAGACCCTTACACATAAAATAACTCCAAACTCGAGTCCGATTCCAGAAAATTATAACATGACAAGTAAATGAGTAATCAGCTGTTACAATTTTTAATAAAAATGCATGCACTGTTTTTGGAGTAACAAACGTCACAACGGATTACTTCCTTATCAACTTCTGATGCTGAACAAAGATCCCACAGCCTTGCCCTCTCCTCTTCACTTGTTCTTGCCAGGTCTACACACCTATCCCAGGCACTATAAGAAAAGACCATGACCAGTAATATAATTAAAATAGCATCTCACTAAAACAAAACAACAATGATGACGTCAACAAAATATGTTTATCCCAGCCAAGAAAATTCATGTCATAATTTCAAATGCAACTGAAAACGTAAAGGCAGTTTTTCTTTCATGATCATAAGAAAAGTTGATTGTTAAGTTTTTTTTATCATCTCGAGTTTCAAGTGACTGCCAACTCATAATTGACTGACACTTAGTCTTGCCTACAGTCCAGCTCACAGAGCGCAAAGCAAACGACTTTTAGAACGTCTTACCGATACTGTACATTGGCTCATTCACTCATTCATTATCAAAAACAAATGAAAGTCCACATATGTACGCATTGCGGACCCACTTTTATTTATAATTCCTCGGAAACGCAGCGTGAAATCAACATCTTTTATTGAAAAAAATCCGGAAGTGACATTTGTGTTCATAAACAAAAAATAACTTTGGAAAAAAATGGAAAATTAAATAAGATTGTAGTCAGCAATTGATTGTTCAATTCAACTGAAGCAGGATTTCATTCACAGAATGCAACTTTCATTAAAAAGAGTTTTGTTTTCACCATTCAAGATTCAATCTAGAGCTTGAAAACAAGACAGTGTAATCAAATTACATTTCGCGCGAAATTTGCATAAATATTAAAACTTGCCAAAAAGTAGTTAAGACAGAATGAAAACTCTCTTTAATAGTTATTGAATTCTGATCTGATTGTTTTTTCCATTTATTGACTATTTGAAAGCTGTTCTCAGTCATGAAAACAAAACTCTTTGATTCAACTCCTTGCAGTGTTTAATAGACGTGAAAATATTTCGCTTAATTAATTACATTCTGCACGCAATGTTTTCTTTGCTCTCCTATGTGGAAACGTAAAGAAATTGAAATCTTTGTTGAGCAGTATTGCATAAATTGCAAAGGAATTGAAAAAAAAATATTTTGGCTTATTTTGATGGGATTTAGGATATTTAGAATACTGAATAAGCGGCTGTATCTTCTCTATCTATGGGGCGGACCATTATTTTTTTGGAAGCTGGGTGATCAAATTTTTTCCAAGACAAACAATTTTTTTTTCTTTATCGTTGTCTGTGAAAATTTTTTTTTTCCGGTGTCATCTTCCTGTAGACAATTTTTTTCATGCCTACAAAAAATTTACTTGGGCTTTTTTTGCTTTTGCACACAAATTTTTCAGGATTACCCCCTTCCCCCCCCCCCCCCCCCCCCAAAAAAAAAATCTGTACGATCTTCCTATGGTCTACAACGCACAACTCAAACCCTAATTAACATGTTTTTCAGACAGTAAAAGAGACAAGTAAACATGTTTTTCAGACATGTTTTTCAGACAGTAAAAGAGACAGTAAAAGAGACAAGACAGTAAAATTTTTAGCTCTAAAGACATCGTTTTTCGTGGAAATTTTTTTGCCCCCTTCCTTTTGATATTGTTGAAATAAACAAGTTTCTAAAATATGGCTTTAACTGATGCGACTAGAATGATAATGGCTTTCTTTAAAAAGTACTGTTCCGCAAGTTTTGCTCTTTTGTTCCTCTAATTGCTTTAGGAACAAACTGCGAATACACCTAAAGAAACTTTTATTTAGGCCGAAATTAAAGATAGGAACAACGATGTCTGAATTTGGAACAAAGGGTTCCTTTTGTCATAAATGTCAACACGAAGTTCCTTTTTATTTAGAAGAAAGGGAACACTTTGTTCCGTTTTGATCTTTTTAGGAACAAATGGACCATTTTGAATGGTTCCGATTTTATCATGTGTTCTCCTTTAAACAATTTGTTCCTATTAACAAGTACATTAAGTTCCGGAGTCCAATAACGAGGAACGATTGTTCCGCTCAAGTATTTTCTTATGAAAGAATTAGGAACGTGCTGTTCCTAATCGTGGCTTGTCGTTCCCAAATGTATTATGTGGTTCCTTTCCTAAGTATTTGTTCCTAAGGAAGTTTTTTTTTCCTGCTGAATGAGAACAATTGTTCCGTTTCATACTGGAGCTAATAAGTTCCGCTTTAAGTTAACGAGGAACTATAATTCCTTTTTTCACTTGGTTTACCCAATGGGAACGATGGTTCCTATTTTGTTTTTAGTCAACAGGAACGCAAGTTCTGAGTTTAGTTTGTCAGTCTAACGTGCCTAAGGGCAAATTGAATTTTTAGCTTTGGCGTGCCTGCTACATGTATAACCTCGTTAGGGCAGGTTTGAACAAGATGATACTTGTCCCTTTGTTCCTTTGTTTGTTCCTTTGTTTGCTTTTATTGTGTAAGAAAGGGGCCAGATATCGACCGGATACCAAGTCAGCTATTTGGTATAAATACAGTAGTCTCGTGAGAAACTTCACAGTACCAGATCTTAAAAGATGAACAAAAGAGGAGTGGAAATCGACTGGTCAAAATTACCAAACGCGTCGCCTAAGCCCAAAAGGCTTCACTTAGAAGAAGACGACTCTGATGGTCTTTTTTCGCTGCCCAGTGCAAGGCTGTAAGCGTGATGGATTTACCACACAAAGAGGCTGCCGAAAACACGCCAAGAACAAGCACCGTTGGTACTTTTATTTCGATGAAAAGCCAAACATTTCTCAGACTGAAGCATGCCAACAACAAAGCAACAAAAATGACGGCAATGATGACAAGAGTACACTTAAAATCAGACGCGCTCTCTCTTTTGACATGTCAAGCAAAATCTCTCAAGATTTCTTGTCCTGGCTGACCGGCAGTGGTGGTGGTTGTAAAAGCGATCGGCAAGCACACCAAATTGTCAGTAGGTGTTTGAAATTTCTTAAATTCTGTTGCGAAGAAGACGAGGATCTCACATTTGAAATCGTTGACTTTAGTCTATGTTCGCCTAATCTTCTCTTCAAATTTGTTGACATGATGCAAGATGAGTGGAATCTCGGGCACGCAGGGCGCATAGGCTACGTGGACGCCATTGAAGAAATGGGGATTTCAGAAAAGTTAATGGAGCTTCGGAATCGGTATTAAGAGGGTTGTCTTGTAAAGAACTGTACTTCAAAAAAAGTGCGCAAAACCATCTCCAAGATGATGCGATTACAATGGACTAGCGAACTCGATATCGATGCCTTAGAGGCCAAGGGACACTGGGCCACGCTCGAAGAGCTCTTGGAAGTCGTGGGGCGATACTTGCCGCGATACGAAAGCGTTCTGAAGTCATGCAAGGATAATCCAGGTTCGATATCGCCATTTGATTTATCTTTTGTTACCAAATTTCTCGCCGTATATTTGTTTATCAAGGTTAAAGGTTCGCGCCCAATGACATATCAGTATTTAACCGTTGAAATGGTGAAAAAAGCTAAAAGTAACGGTGGATTTATTGATCAGAAAATGTTCAAAACAGCAGGCAAATATGGCTTTGATTCTCTTTACCTGACCGAAACAAGCATGCAAGTGTTAGATGGCTACATCAATCACAGTCGCCCTCTGCTCAAGCCGAACTGTGATTATGTTTTAGTAACGAGAAATGGAGGACAACATAACAAGCTAGGAGAACTGATGAGTAAACTGGTCTTCGATGCAATTGGCAAGTACGTTCATCCGACTCGCTATCGACAGATAGTCGAGACGGCAAGTACTAGACATCTTAGTAGCAGTGCGCAGAGCACAATTTCCGAGGACCAGAAACACAGCTCAGTCGTGGCAAAGGTTCACTATCAAAAACAACAATCGCGCGAGGTCGCCAGCAAAGCGCACAAATGTTTGGAAAAACTACACGGCGACAAGGGAACAGAGCTAGAAATGGAAGTGCGCGCGAGACTTTCAGACAAGTCGACTTCTTCACAAGAGCAAAATGAAGGCAAAAGCGATAGTTCTCCAACCGACGAGGACGAAACGATCACTAAAACACGACATGCTAGACAAACAGAATTTGGCACAAGAAGAAAAAATGTGATGTTCACTCCAGAGGAAGACAAATATCTAAAAGTTGGACTCGAGCGACACGGCTTCGGTCAGTGGAAAGCGATTCTCAGGGACCCCGATTTTCATTTTCACGAGGGAAGAACACCTAATTTTCTGCTGAGCCGGGCAGCAAGAAAATTAGGATCATATTCTAAAAGATGAGAGCATTATCCCAAGTTGGCAGTGATTGGTTACGGCCCCGCAAATCACAAACCGTTTTCGGTTCCAAAAGCATGTTTGGAAATGTTTCCTCGCTACAAAATACGGACAACCTAGAACATTTTGCCTCTTTCTTTGTTGCGCCGAATGAGTAAGATGGACAGGATTACAGAAAAACACCCGCGCTCTCTTTGGGCGATCTAAAATTTGCTGGAGAATTTTTGGAAGAAATTTGTGACTGCGACTACCCGAAAGAAACGGCTTTGTTGGCGGAAAGTCTGCTTTGGCGACACTTGAACAAAACTTCGAACAGAAAAAGGTCTACATTTAAAGGGCTGATCATGGCCTGTTTTTTTATCGCCATAAAACTGGAGGATCGCGATATTGCTAAAAATAGCCAATTCCTGGACACGATTTCGTCGCCGGTACAGCGATTGGACATTCTCCAAGAAGAACTTGGCGTGCTACAATCAGTAAACTGGAGGCCCTTGGAACATTCAGGCCCGGCCAGGGGGGTAGTGGGATACCAATATACCCCATTTTTTTCGCCTGAGATACCAATATACCTTGAAAATGCAACAAGGTTGATACCAAATACCTAAAATTATTGTGACACAGAATACCCTATACCTGAAAATGATTTGTAAGGGAGATCCAGGCAAGCACTTCTTCCTTGATATTTAAGCATTAATTTTTAAAAGTGTTGGTTATCGATTCGTGGAATATAGATAATTCAGTGGTAATACTACTTACCTCCAAAGTGCGCCTTTCGTCGGTGAGTGACTGGTCTGACTGGTGTAATCCGTAATCGAGTGGCAAGCCAGATATTTGAAAACGTAAACATACATTCTTGGCAATGCTGAGTATGGAAGATGCGTGTCACATATGAACCTAGTATACGGCTAGCTCACCATGCAAGAGTCTCTCGTAGCTCAGTGATTAGAGCGCCCAACTGGTATCTACAAGGCCAAGGGCTCGGTTCTTGTCGGGGGCTCAGATTTTTTCTTTGTCCCTAGCTCGTGACAAATAAACATTTCATCTTTATCATAAATTCTTTTCCGACTAATATTGGGATGAAGTTGGTAAAATATTAGGCAACGTACAGCACATGCTAACAAAATAAAAACACATTGTTCGATGTCTTTTTTCGCTTCCTTTGTGGTCGACCAGTCTCGGCGCTAATTGAATCATGAAAGTCTTCTTGCCCTTCATTAACCTCCTCATCAAGTTGTCCTTCAGCCTCATTGGGAGATGCGTTGTCTGCAGATCCGTTCAGCAATGCTAGGAGCAGGTAATATTCATCCTCATCAATTTCAAGGGTTTCCTCAAACGCAACTCTGACATTGTTGACGATTCCCTTGATTGCCTCTTTTGCAACTGCAATCTCCTCTCCAGTGGAGTTGAATAACAGAGGGTCGACAAAGTCCTGAGTGTACCAGGTCATTTTTACATAACAGTTTTCTTCACTGTTATCAAGCACGTCTTCTTGTAACTTTGTTATATACAATGGGCTGGTTGGCACTGATCTTGGTCTGTAATTACGCGAGACTACAACAAAGGTAGATTGTGGAATGATGATGTTCCGTGTCGGGCTGGTACTTTGGGTTGGTGGAAGATCTTCTCTAAGGAGCTCGTCGAAATCAACTGAATGTTGCTCTGGGGGCGTAGGCACATACAGGTTTAACGGCAAAGTTCCGGGCTTGTCTTTAGTGGAATGATTTCGTGTTGTGTTTTGCCTGACACTCTTGCCGTATTGCAGCACCCACTGACGGAGCTCTGTTAACTGTTTCTTGGAAAGGCTGCCAGATGACGGTTTCGGTAGCTTTGCCAGATCGCTAAAGCTGATCGCTACATTGCCTAAGGTAGGCTGCAAGTAGTAAGATGCCACCGGACTTGTGAAGTACATGTAGCTGGTGCCTGTGACGCGCTTTAACAATTCATTTATGCATCTCGGAAAGCGCATGCAGAAGTCCAGCATCATCGGCGTGTCGGTATTTCCTCCCCTCATACTTGAAAATAAATTTTCAACGAAGAGAGTTAAAAGGCTTCCAACATTAACGTGCCGTATGAAGTCAGGGTTGATTTCCAAGACCTTTGTCTTCAGTCGGGTGAGACCTTCTAGAATCATCTTTACTGAGGATAATGTCGCAGAGGAAAGTGTTCCATCAGGTCCCTGTGTTGTGCAAGTCGAGCCCTTGATGCTTTGGACTTTCAGGGAGGCTTCCTCATGAAAAGCATAGTAATGCTGGACGTGGTTAATGGTTTCTTCAAAACTTGCTTTTTCACTTGAAGTGAGATTGAAGGCTGACAGAAATGTCCACAGATTTTGTAGATACTGGACTAATGCATTGGTACTAGTGATCAGTCGAACTCTTCCTGAACTTGAGTCAACAACAAAAACTGAGGATGTTTGTTTCTCACAACATACCCCGGTTGGCTGCGCGAAAGAAGCAGTCGAGGGACAGCCGTCTCTGGATTCACTTTGACCTGATCCAGCTACAGTGGTTACTTGCTTGGATACAGTGTCAAATTCTTTGACTTTATTAGCTTCTCTGTCTGCCATTACAATTGTTCTCTCCGACTTCAACCAAATTCCATGAATTCGCTTCAACGATTCACCGCCATTGGAGAGCGCACATCTACAGCTGTTTATCTGAAAGTTGACCAAGAAGAGACCTCCAGCATCTGCTGATGATGATACATAGAAATCAGAACCACTGTGACTGGAAGCTACTCCAAAAAGGCTGTGTACCCCAACGCTTACAGAACTGACAATTTCTGCCGTTGCACTTTGTCCATCTGTCTCAATGGTCATCAAATGGACATCCCCTGATATTTCAGCAACACAGACGTGATTACTGTTACTTGAGGAAAATACTATGGCGGTAGGCTTAATTGATGGCTTGTTGCAAACTGACACAGTGTGCAGCTTTGGTGACAAGGAATCACTTTCCGCAGTTGGATGTGTACTTTTACGATTTTCCTCCATCCAGGTTCTTAACATTTTCTGCAGGTCGTCTTTCTTGGATTTGTCACCTTTTTGCAATAGCTTTCGGTCGTTCAAGGCCTTACGAAGCTGCTTCACCGTCATTTTCTCGGGGTTAAGAAAATAATCGCCAGTAAGGTCACAACAGACAATTCGATTCTTCCCAAGCTCAGCAATCAGGAGAAGACCTTCATTGTAGGCAATGCCTACTGGATTGTTTAAGCCAGTGATAACTTCGGTTACATCTACTGGGTAGTGCAGTCGTGCGGAGAAGATCTTTCCCCTGTCCTTGTCGGAGATCAGGATTGTTCCCCAAGATGCAGGGCAAACCGAGACTGGACTTCTTAATACCCCGACCTTGTTGGCATCGTAAATGCGGTAGACCTCTGGTATTAAAGTCTGCACAATGAAAGTTGCATTTTGCAGTCCCCGGCGAACCTCTGGTGCGCAGATTTCAATCACAGTGTCTACATCCATACAGTCCCGGTTACGGCAAGCAGCTAGGGATAGATGTGGCATAAGTAAATGTTTCATGTTAGGATCCGCCCTTGCAGTCCGTAGAAGAACTAGATTTACACGGTAGCCATCTACAAGACGATACCAGTTGGCAAAGGAAGCACGGTCATTTTTTGCGACGTGTACAGCATCGGGAAATGCTGTCAATTTAACTGTACTATCAGTTTGATCAGCGTTTTCATTATCTTTCTGATTCTGGTTCAGAGAGGTTTGAGAGTTCTTGTTTTTAGATTCGCTGTCCATTATCCAGGCTAAGCATACCATTTTGATACAATCGTCACCTGCAGTTAAACACTCATCACAAGCTCGTAATGCCGGATGTATAAATTTGTGTCCAACTTCTTGACACTCTTGGCACACATCTTGAAGAGAAATACATTCGGAGCACGTCGATTTGCAATGCCCCTTGCCTTTCAACACAGAGCCCGAAAAACACATTTTTGCATTTCTTATACAAGATAAGCAAGTTTCAATACACCCAATGCTTTCAAGTGACTGCTCGAGCTGGTCGTTACCAGTTACTGCAGTTGGTAGGTAATGAGTACCCACAGGAATGGCGAACTTTCCATCAAGTGTCTCAATGCAAGTGCAATGAGCTTCTTTGACCATTGTCTTTTTCAGCTCTTCAATTTCAGGAGGATTGTTATTTCTGGTGTATTGTAGCCCAATTGGAATTGAGGCACCAATAACTTTGCCCTGGTGTGAGTCCACCCGAAGTCCTGGTTTTAAAGCAACCCCATCCTCTTGAGATGTTACAGCAAATAATTTAAGTTTTGTTTTCTTGCCGTAAAATATAGGTTCGAGGCCACTATTTTCGTCAGATATGATGGCCAAAAAGTTTTCAATCAGTGGCCAGTACATACCATTTTCAGTCGTATACCTTCCCTTATTTCTCTTCTGTCGAGTTGTCCTGCCCGGCAAAGGCCAGTTCCACGTCTTTCATGAGATTTTTATGTCACGCAAGAACTGCTGACTTTTAATGATTTATAAAAGTCACACACGAACTGTCACTGTGGATATGACACAGACACTTGCGGAAAAGAAAAAAAAACCGACATTACGCCTCTTTATACAGAATACCAAGAATTCAGAGAAAAAAAATACTTTATACCCACATTTTGGGAAAAAATACCGAATACCTTGGTAAAAACCACCCAAGATACCGTATACCCAAAACCCCTGGCCGGGCCTGAACATTGGCGCATGATCGCAAAAGAGTCTCCTTAGAAATCGAATCCGCCCAATTTGTAATTACTTAGACTACTAAAGACAATTTGTTAGCTGCTAACTTGACATTAATTATTACCGTATACATGCATTAATATACATCGACAAAAAAGTGTAACGCCTGTCTTTCACATTATGTTGCTTGGTTGCTTTCGATTCAACGACGTCACGATGCGATTCGTATCACGGTTTTCGGTTTTATTCTGTGTGACACTCTTATTGATAAACAACACGCTAGCGGCTACCTTGTGTGTAACAACGATTCTCAGTCTCACACTTGTTTTTTAATTTTACAATTGACACTTATCACTGCAGTACTCTCAACCGATTCTAGGTACTAAATGCAGTGGTTTTTTTTTGTAACGAATTGGCTCTGTATTAACTATTCACTTGTTCCCTTATGTATACATTTATTTCATAGCATCACTCACGACTTGAAAAATACGATTCTAATTTCACGAAAGCAAGAACACTGAGTTTAATCTTTCGTTTCACAGAAAACGGATTTAATTAATGACATTGTCTGACTAATATCTCTTGTCAAGCATGGCCTACACGATTTACCACATGTCTAATTAACTCTCACAAGATGTCCTCGAATGTCACTCCTGGGTTGGTTGGAAAAAATGAGTTATTTGTCCTCTCTTGGAAACTTGACTACTCGGGCGGGCTGGCCGTTTCTTGGAATTGCGTCTGTGAATATTCTGGCTTGGGGGTCTCGATGTCGACGCTTGTGAGGACTGAGTGATGAACATGTCTTCTTCGTCGGAATCGTTTCCATCACAAGGAAACGGCAAAGGCACCCATACACTCGTAACTCTTTGGGCCTGGTGTGTGGACAACCATTTCATGTCTATCGCTCGGCTCTTCCTCTCTGCGAGGACAAGTCTAGCGAGGCCTGGGGCATCTTCCCTCTTAAAGTTTAACTTCAGCGAATCTGATTCGTCTTCTTCCTCCTCCATGCGGTCTTCTTCTGCCATTAGCTACTCTTCTTCGCTCAACTCCTTGTCACTTTCACTATCATCCAGGTTCATGGTCATTATTCGGTTCTTTACCTCCTCGTTGAAATCGCCCGGTCTTGCAACGGATCCAGGCGTCGGAGCTGGTAGTTTGTCTTCTGGAGTGCTGGCGACACTGCAAGCCCAGACAATGCAGTCCATTGCGTTTTCTCGCAA